>OX336358.1:0-487500 GCA_946902875.1 Nematopogon swammerdamellus
ACCTAACCTAACCTAACCTAACCTAACCTAACCTAACCTAACCTAACCTAACCTAACCTAACCTAACCTAACCTAACCTAACCTAACCTAACCTAACCTAACCTAACCTAACCTAACCTAACCTAACCTAACCTAACCTAACCTAACCTAACCTAACCTAACCTAACCTAACCTAACCTAACCTAACCTAACCTAACCTAACCTAACCTAACCTAACCTAACCTAACCTAACCTAACCTAACCTAACCTAACCTAACCTAACCTAACCTAACCTAACCTAACCTAACCTAACCTAACCTAACCTAACCTAACCTAACCTAACCTAACCTAACCTAACCTAACCTAACCTAACCTAACCTAACCTAACCTAACCTAACCTAACCTAACCTAACCTAACCTAACCTAACCTAACCTAACCTAACCTAACCTAACCTAACCTAACCTAACCTAACCTAACCTAACCTAACCTAACCTAACCTAACCTAACCTAACCTAACCTAACCTAACCTAACCTAACCTAACCTAACCTAACCTAACCTAACCTAACCTAACCTAACCTAACCTAACCTAACCTAACCTAACCTAACCTAACCTAACCTAACCTAACCTAACCTAACCTAACCTAACCTAACCTAACCTAACCTAACCTAACCTAACCTAACCTAACCTAACCTAACCTAACCTAACTAACCTAACCTAACCTAACCTAACCTAACCTAACCTAACCTAACCTAACCTAACCTAACCTAACCTAACCTAACCTAACCTAACCTAACCTAACCTAACCTAACCTAACCTAACCTAACCTAACCTAACCTAACCTAACCTAACCTAACCTAACCTAACCTAACCTAACCTAACCTAACCTAACCTAACCTAACCTAACCTAACCTAACCTAACCTAACCTAACCTAACCTAACCTAACCTAACCTAACCTAACCTAACCTAACCTAACCTAACCTAACCTAACCTAACCTAACCTAACCTAACCTAACCTAACCTAACCTAACCTAACCTAACCTAACCTAACCTAACCTAACCTAACCTAACCTAACCTAACCTAACCTAACCTAACCTAACCTAACCTAACCTAACCTAACCTAACCTAACCTAACCTAACCTAACCTAACCTAACCTAACCTAACTAACCTAACCTAACCTAACCTAACCTAACCTAACCTAACCTAACCTAACCTAACCTAACCTAACCTAACCTAACCTAACCTAACCTAACCTAACCTAACCTAACCTAACCTAACCTAACCTAACCTAACCTAACCTAACCTAACCTAACCTAACCTAACCTAACCTAACCTAACCTAACCTAACCTAACCTAACCTAACCTAACCTAACCTAACCTAACCTAACCTAACCTAACCTAACCTAACCTAACCTAACCTAACCTAACCTAACCTAACCTAACCTAACCTAACCTAACCTAACCTAACCTAACCTAACCTAACCTAACCTAACCTAACCTAACCTAACCTAACCTAACCTAACCTAACCTAACCTAACCTAACCTAACCTAACCTAACCTAACCTAACCTAACCTAACCTAACCTAACCTAACCTAACCTAACCTAACCTAACCTAACCTAACCTAACCTAACCTAACCTAACCTAACCTAACCTAACCTAACCTAACCTAACCTAACCTAACCTAACCTAACCTAACCTAACCTAACCTAACCTAACCTAACCTAACCTAACCTAACCTAACCTAACCTAACCTAACCTAACCTAACCTAACCTAACCTAACCTAACCTAACCTAACCTAACCTAACCTAACCTAACCTAACCTAACCTAACCTAACCTAACCTAACCTAACCTAACCTAACCTAACCTAACCTAACCTAACCTAACCTAACCTAACCTAACCTAACCTAACCTAACCTAACCTAACCTAACCTAACCTAACCTAACCTAACCTAACCTAACCTAACCTAACCTAACCTAACCTAACCTAACCTAACCTAACCTAACCTAACCTAACCTAACCTAACTAACCTAACCTAACCTAACCTAACCTAACCTAACCTAACCTAACCTAACCTAACCTAACCTAACCTAACCTAACCTAACCTAACCTAACCTAACCTAACCTAACCTAACCTAACCTAACCTAACCTAACCTAACCTAACCTAACCTAACCTAACCTAACCTAACCTAACCTAACCTAACCTAACCTAACCTAACCTAACCTAACCTAACCTAACCTAACCTAACCTAACCTAACCTAACCTAACCTAACCTAACCTAACCTAACCTAACCTAACCTAACCTAACCTAACCTAACCTAACCTAACCTAACCTAACCTAACCTAACCTAACCTAACCTAACCTAACCTAACTAACCTAACCTAACCTAACCTAACCTAACCTAACCTAACCTAACCTAACCTAACCTAACCTAACCTAACCTAACCTAACCTAACCTAACCTAACCTAACCTAACCTAACCTAACCTAACCTAACCTAACCTAACCTAACCTAACCTAACCTAACCTAACCTAACCTAACCTAACCTAACCTAACCTAACCTAACCTAACCTAACCTAACCTAACCTAACCTAACCTAACCTAACCTAACCTAACCTAACCTAACCTAACCTAACCTAACCTAACCTAACCTAACCTAACCTAACCTAACCTAACCTAACCTAACCTAACCTAACCTAACCTAACCTAACCTAACCTAACCTAACCTAACCTAACCTAACCTACCTAACCTAACCTAACCTAACCTAACCTAACCTAACCTAACCTAACCTAACCTAACCTAACCTAACTAACCTAACCTAACCTAACCTAACCTAACCTAACCTAACCTAACCTAACCTAACCTAACCTAACCTAACCTAACCTAACCTAACCTAACCTAACCTAACCTAACCTAACCTAACCTAACCTAACCTAACCTAACCTAACCTAACCTAACCTAACCTAACCTAACCTAACCTAACCTAACCTAACCTAACCTAACCTAACCTAACCTAACCTAACCTAACCTAACCTAACCTAACCTAACCTAACCTAACCTAACCTAACCTAACCTAACCTAACTAACCTAACCTAACCTAACCTAACCTAACCTAACCTAACCTAACCTAACCTAACCTAACCTAACCTAACCTAACCTAACCTAACCTAACCTAACCTAACCTAACCTAACCTAACCTAACCTAACCTAACCTAACCTAACCTAACCTAACCTAACCTAACCTAACCTAACCTAACCTAACCTAACCTAACCTAACCTAACCTAACCTAACCTAACCTAACCTAACCTAACCTAACCTAACCTAACCTAACCTAACCTAACCTAACCTAACCTAACCTAACCTAACCTAACCTAACCTAACCTAACCTAACCTAACCTAACCTAACCTAACCTAACCTAACCTAACCTAACCTAACCTAACCTAACCTAACCTAACCTAACCTAACCTAACCTAACCTAACCTAACCTAACCTAACCTAACCTAACCTAACCTAACCTAACCTAACCTAACCTAACCTAACCTAACCTAACCTAACCTAACCTAACCTAACCTAACCTAACCTAACCTAACCTAACCTAACCTAACCTAACCTAACCTAACCTAACCTAACCTAACCTAACCTAACCTAACCTAACCTAACCTAACCTAACCTAACCTAACCTAACCTAACCTAACCTAACCTAACCTAACCTAACCTAACCTAACCTAACCTAACCTAACCTAACCTAACCTAACCTAACCTAACCTAACCTAACCTAACCTAACCTAACCTAACCTAACCTAACCTAACCTAACCTAACCTAACCTAACCTAACCTAACCTAACCTAACCTAACCTAACCTAACCTAACCTAACCTAACCTAACCTAACCTAACCTAACCTAACCTAACCTAACCTAACCTAACCTAACCTAACCTAACCTAACCTAACCTAACCTAACCTAACCTAACCTAACCTAACCTAACCTAACCTAACCTAACCTAACCTAACCTAACCTAACCTAACCTAACCTAACCTAACCTAACCTAACCTAACCTAACCTAACCTAACCTAACCTAACCTAACCTAACCTAACCTAACCTAACCTAACCTAACCTAACCTAACCTAACCTAACCTAACCTAACCTAACCTAACCTAACCTAACCTAACCTAACCTAACCTAACCTAACCTAACCTAACCTAACCTAACCTAACCTAACCTAACCTAACCTAACCTAACCTAACCTAACCTAACCTAACCTAACCTAACCTAACCTAACCTAACCTAACCTAACCTAACCTAACCTAACCTAACCTAACCTAACCTAACCTAACCTAACCTAACCTAACCTAACCTAACCTAACCTAACCTAACCTAACCTAACCTAACCTAACCTAACCTAACCTAACCTAACCTAACCTAACCTAACCTAACCTAACCTAACCTAACCTAACCTAACCTAACCTAACCTAACCTAACCTAACCTAACCTAACCTAACCTAACCTAACCTAACCTAACCTAACCTAACCTAACCTAACCTAACCTAACCTAACCTAACCTAACCTAACCTAACCTAACCTAACCTAACCTAACCTAACCTAACCTAACCTAACCTAACCTAACCTAACCTAACCTAACCTAACCTAACCTAACCTAACCTAACCTAACCTAACCTAACCTAACCTAACCTAACCTAACCTAACCTAACCTAACCTAACCTAACCTAACCTAACCTAACCTAACCTAACCTAACCTAACCTAACCTAACCTAACCTAACCTAACCTAACCTAACCTAACCTAACCTAACCTAACCTAACCTAACCTAACCTAACCTAACCTAACCTAACCTAACCTAACCTAACCTAACCTAACCTAACCTAACCTAACCTAACCTAACCTAACCTAACCTAACCTAACCTAACCTAACCTAACCTAACCTAACCTAACCTAACCTAACCTAACCTAACCTAACCTAACCTAACCTAACCTAACCTAACCTAACCTAACCTAACCTAACCTAACCTAACCTAACCTAACCTAACCTAACCTAACCTAACCTAACCTAACCTAACCTAACCTAACCTAACCTAACCTAACCTAACCTAACCTAACCTAACCTAACCTAACCTAACCTAACCTAACCTAACCTAACCTAACCTAACCTAACCTAACCTAACCTAACCTAACCTAACCTAACCTAACCTAACCTAACCTAACCTAACCTAACCTAACCTAACCTAACCTAACCTAACCTAACCTAACCTAACCTAACCTAACCTAACCTAACCTAACCTAACCTAACCTAACCTAACCTAACCTAACCTAACCTAACCTAACCTAACCTAACCTAACCTAACCTAACCTAACCTAACCTAACCTAACCTAACCTAACCTAACCTAACCTAACCTAACCTAACCTAACCTAACCTAACCTAACCTAACCTAACCTAACCTAACCTAACCTAACCTAACCTAACCTAACCTAACCTAACCTAACCTAACCTAACCTAACCTAACCTAACCTAACCTAACCTAACCTAACCTAACCTAACCTAACCTAACCTAACCTAACCTAACCTAACCTAACCTAACCTAACCTAACCTAACCTAACCTAACCTAACCTAACCTAACCTAACCTAACCTAACCTAACCTAACCTAACCTAACCTAACCTAACCTAACCTAACCTAACCTAACCTAACCTAACCTAACCTAACCTAACCTAACCTAACCTAACCTAACCTAACCTAACCTAACCTAACCTAACCTAACCTAACCTAACCTAACCTAACCTAACCTAACCTAACCTAACCTAACCTAACCTAACCTAACCTAACCTAACCTAACCTAACCTAACCTAACCTAACCTAACCTAACCTAACCTAACCTAACCTAACCTAACAACTAAGGGCGAGCTGGATTTAGGTAAACGATAAACCGTCTCGAAGAAAGTGAGTAACTTTTTGAGGCCGAAGGCGGAGTTGCGTTCAGGAAAACGATAAACCTTCTCGAAGACAGTAAGTAACTATGGGCGAGGCCGAAGGCCGAGCTGCGTTCAGGATGAGGGTAACCTTTTCGAAGAAAGTAAGTAACAGAGGGCGAGGTCGAAGGCCGAGCTGCGTTCAGGAAAACGATAAACCTTCTCGACGACAGTAAGTAACTATGGGCGAGGCCGAAGGCCGAGCTGCGTTCTGCGTTTCTTCGAAAATGTTTATCTTCTTCCTGAACACATCTCGGCCTTCGGTCTCGCCCATAGTTACTTACTATCTTCGAGAAGGTTTATCCTCTTCCTGAACGCAGCTCGGCTTTCGGCCTCACCCTTTGTTACTTGCTTTCTTCGAGAAGGTTTAGGGTCTTTCTGAACGCAGCTCGGCGTTCGGCCTCGCCTTTTGTTACTTACTTTCTTCGAGAAGGTTTATAGTCTTCCCAAACGCAGCTCGGCCTTCGGCCTCGCCCTCAGTTACTTACTTTCTTTGAGTAGGTTTATCGTCTTCCTGAACGCAACTCATTCACAAACTTTTGCGTTTATAATATTAATATTTTATAATTTTGGGTAGGTTCGGAGTGAGGCCTGATTTTAGAAATTATTCCCAATTATCGGATGCATGCAAGCAAATCCGAAAGCAACAGCTTACAATATATAAATTTTTGAAATGTGTTAATTAAGCCCTTTCATTTGAATCCCAACACGGCGTCATTAAAAAAATTTTTTTTAGGTCATGACTTTATGTCCATTAGAGGGCGCCATATAAATTTTATGGGACGTGACATAGCCTCTATCCAGCTTCACGACGCATCCAACGATACCTCATTTGTCAAATTATGATAAGTATTTTCGAAGTTATGAGGGAACAGATGAACATACATACTTATATACATTCATACATACATACATACATACATACATACATTTATTTATTTATTTATTTAATGTTAACGAAATCAACAGCATTACATTTAGAATATAACTAACATTATTTATACAAAAAAACAAAGCAAATTATAGATTTCACTGATTAGAACCGTATTTTGTTCTACATACAGACAGATGCATAGGTACTAAACAAAACAAAGGATGAAATTAACACATTTTTACAACAATATATTTTGCAATAAATATTTTTAGCTACCAGGGTGTGTGTGTGTGAGGGTGTGTGTGTGTGAGGGTGTGTGTGAGAGGGTGTGTGTATGTGTGTAAGGGTGTGTGCGTGTGTGAGAGGGTGAGGGTGTGTGTGTGTAGGAGAGGGTGTGTGTGTGTTTGCCCACTCCCTAAACCGAGGCGTTTCGTCCTTCCACACTAACGAAACCGAGGCGCCGTCAAAAGCGAGACCGCCTCGGATTTGACAGGAAAATTCTAATGGCAGATTTGAAATCAGCGACCCCTGATTGGTCAGAAAACGTATATTTGACGGACCAATCAGAGCAGATCAAATTTTACGCCTTGTTTTTGGTAGTTTTGGCAGGTTGTGTAAGTGTGTATGAAAATGTCTAAAAATACGTAGTTCCAGTGTGTATGCCATAGGTGGCGCTGCAGTCGCAAGTGTGTATCCATCGGACACGAATCCGAGACCGCCTCGCTTTTTTAGTGTGTAATGTGTGTGTAAGTGTGTTTAGTGTGTATCCTAATCTATGCTATAATTACCGAATCTGAGACCTTTTCATTATTATTGTTACCTTATAATATGTGTGTGGGGAACGCACGCGCCACCGACCCCGGACCCGCTCCGGTCCCTTCCTTCCTTCCGCGGATTCATTGAATGAGTCAAGCAGTCCGTCAGTCGCCCGGGTGTCGCCCCACAGAGAGGCGGTATTTATTTATGATGAGTAGCTTCAATTCAAATTTTCAAATTCCTTTCTATAAAAAAAATTATACTTTCATAAAAACTTTCATCCCCGATTTCCACCCCTTAAAATCTGAAAATCTAAAAACCCTGAAATACGTTATTATTTGTTTATGAAGAGTAGCTAAAATTAAAATTTTCAAGTTCCTACCTTTAAAAAAATCGATACTCCCATACAAATTTTCATCCCCCATTTCAACCGCTTAAAATCTGAAAATTCAAAAACCCTGAAACACGTCATCATTTGTTTATGAAGAGTAGCTACAGTTAAAATTTTCAAGTTCCTACCTTTAAAAAAAATCTAAACTCCCATGAAAATGTTCATCCCCCATTTCCATCCCTTGAAATCTGAAAATCCAAAAACCCCGAAACACGTCATTATTTATTTATGATAAGTAGCTATAATTGAAATTTTCAAGTTAGTATCTATAAAAAAATTACTTTTCCATAAAAAAATTCATCCCTGATTTCCATCCCTTAAAATCTGAAATCCAAAAACCCTAAAACACGTCATTATTTATTTATGATAAGTAGCTTCAATTAAAATTTTCAAGTTCCTATCTATAAAAAAATTTATACTTCCATAAAAAATTTCATCCCCGATTTCCACCCCTTAAAATCTGAAATCCAAAAACCCCGAAATACGTCTTTATTTGTTTATGAAGAGAAGCTAAAATAAAAAATTTTAAGTTCCTGTATTTAAAAAAATCGATACTGCTATTCAAATTTTCATCCCCCCTTTCCACCGCTTAAAATCTGAAAATCCAAAAACCCTGAAACCCCTCATCATTTGTTTATGAAGAATAGCTACAATTAAAATTTTCAAGTTCCTACCTTTAAAAAAATCGATACTCCCATAAAAATTTTCATCCCCCATTTCCATCCCGTAAAATCTGAAATCCAAAAACCCTGTAACACATCATTATTTATTTATAATAAGTAACTACAATTAAAATTTTCAAGTTCCTATCTATACAAAAATGTATACTTCCATAAAAAATTTCATCCCCGATTTCCACCCCTTAATATCTGAAAATCCAAAAACCCTGAAATACGTCATTATTTGTTTATGAAGCGTAGCTACAATTAAAATTTCCAAGTTCCTACCTTTAAAAAAATCAATACTCCCATGAAAATTTTCATCCCCCATTTCCACCGCTTAAAATCTGAAAATCCAGAAACCCCGAAAAACGTCATTATTTATTTATGATAAGTAGCTATAATTGAAATTTTCAAGTTACTATCTATAAAAAAAATTACTTTTCCATAAAAAAATTCATCCCCGATTTCCATCCCTTAAAATCTGAAATCCAAAAACCCTGAAACACGTCATTATTTATTTATTATAAGTAGCTACAATTAAAATTTTCAAGTTCCTATCTATAAAAAAATTTATACTTCCATAAAAAATTTCATCCCCGATTTCCACCCCTTAAAATCTGAACATCCAAAAACCCTGAAATACGTCATTATTTGTTTATGAAGAGAAGCTAAAATAAAAATTTTCAAGTTCCTGCCTTTAAAAAAATCGATACTCCCATACAAACTTTCATCCCCCATTTCCACCCCTTAAAATCTGAAAATCCAAAAACCCTGAAACCCGTCATCATTTGTTTATGAAGAGTAGCTACAATTAAAATTTTCAAGTTCCTACCTTTAAAAAAATCGATACTCCCATAAAAACTTTCATCCCCCATTTCCATCCCTTAAAATCTGAAATCCAAAAACGCTGAAACACATCATTACTTATTTGTGATAAGTAAACAATTAAAATTTTCAAGTTCCTATCTATAAAAAAATTTATACTCCCATAAAAAATTTCATCGCCGATTTCCACCCCTTAAAATCTGAAAATACAAAAACCCTGAAATACGTCATTATTTGTTTATGAAGAGTAGCTAAAATTAAAATTTTCAAGTTACTGCCTTTAAAAAAATCGATACTCCCATACAAATTTTCATCTCCCATTTCCACCCCTTAAAATCTGAAAATTCAAAAACGCTAAAACACGTTATCATTTGTTTATGAAGAGTAGCTACAATTAAAATTTTCAAGTTCCTACCTTTAAAAAAATCGATACTCCCATAAAAAATTTCATCCCTCATTTCCATCCCTTAAAATCTGAAAATCCAAAAATCCTGAGTTGTAAAATAAACCTGTGTTCTAAATTTCAGCTTTCTAGGTCTTGCGGTTTAGGCTGGGCGATGATGATTGAGGCGGGCGTATAGTTTTATTAATATAAAAGATAGATATAAAAGCGAGACCATATCCCAAGAACGACAACAAAACAAAAAAAGTAAACAGATAACTAAAAATAATAATTTCATACACTCCAAATCCGAGGTGGGTAATACACACATGCGATTCAATATACGAAAGTGAGACCGCCTCGGATTCAGGTAAAATAAAATACCGAAAGCGAGGCGTTTTAAAAAAATTCTCATACACACTCTAAATCTGTTGAAAATGACGAAAGCGGGGCTCCAGCCTCGCTTTCGTGCACGCCTCGGATTCGGGTGTGTTAGCACTTTTCTGAAAATTGCAATATCTCATGCAATACGCCATCTATCGAGAAACGGGAAAGATTGTCGTATACCTATATTCAAGTTACATCACATAGAGACACAAAACATTGTGAAATGCCGTTGTATCACTAAGGCCTCGTTTTCGTGCTTCTCAACAACTAAACACAGACCGCCTCGCTTTCGGGACTGAGCAAACAAGGGTGTGTGTGTGATTATTATTATTATTTTTTTTTTTTTATTTATTTCTTGCCCTAGTCGTACGTCGGGTTTAAAATTCCAGACACTATGTGCTTCTTAAATATCGATTTGTTATGGAGATAGGGATCAATGTTGCTAAAGTCTCTATTGTATGTTCTGGCTAAACGAGTGAGGACAGAGTTTTGGGAATAGTTCGTGCGGCACGGGGGTACACTATATAGGTAGGCAGCGGTGTGACGTGTGCGTCGACCGGGCACGTGCAGCCCAAGCATCTCCACCAGAGCCGGAGAGTCCACAGTTCCTCGCACCACGTCGTGGAGCAGCAACATGTCCAGCAGAGATCTCCTGTCTTCGAGGGGTAACATTTTGTAGTGTTTACAGCTGTCAAAGTAGGAGGGAAACGATCGCCTCTCGCGGTAATTAATATGTTTGATGAAGCGTTCTTGAATATGTTCGATTTTTTCTTTATATACCTTGTATTGCGGGGACCATACATTACTAGCATATTCAAGGACGCTTCGAACGTATGCAAAATATATCGATTTTGTGCAGGTTAGATCTGTGAAGGATTGACTCACACGCAGCACAAATCCAAGATTTTTAAAGGCTTTATTCGTTATTATGTCAATGTGTTCCCCAAGGGTTAATTTGCTGTCTAGATAAACACCAAGATCTCGAACAAGCTTGACTCTTTCGAGTGGAGCGTCGTCAATTGTGTACTTAAATTCGATAGGGCATTTGCTACGTGTGAAAGTTATTATCTGATATACATACATACATACATACATACATACATACATACATACATACATACATACATACATACATACAGACATACATACATACATACATACATACATACATACATACATACATACATACATACATACGTACTTACATACATACATACATACATACATACATACATACATACATACATACATACATACATACATACATACATACATACATACATACATACATACATACATACATACATACATACATACTTACATACATACATACATACATACATACATACATACATAACATCGACTTGCAACAACACGTTTACATAGGTTTGCACCTAAAATTAATCAAATAGATACCTAACGAAGTAAACCTACATAATATTATGAATCGAATTAAATAAGATACTCTGGCTCGAGACAATGCATGCATACACACACCGCGCTCCGCCAGACCGCACCCCGCGCCGCGCCCCGCGCCTCCGCCGCCACTGCCAGCCTCCGCCAGCTAGCCGCCACAAATGGCTATAAGAGTTATGGAGGAACATAGTACATACATACATACATACATACATACATACAGAAAAGATTTCTAAAAATCGTCAATTTAGCTTTAGTATCATACATAGAGGCTACAAACTCAATATTTCCTAAAACAAAGTAACTTTCTCCATGACCACCCCTTACAGATTTATTATTAGTATTGATTGATTGATTGATAAAATGTTAATTGTCATTATTGTAATCATAAATCAAAAATGTTCTGTAGTGAACTTATCAATATAATATCATAAGGTTAGTTGTTAAGGTAGTGAAGTAGTTTAAAAAGTTGCAGTTAAAAAGTTAGGTAATTTTAGTTTGAAAGTGGATAAGTTAGGTAGTATGGTGTATACATAATATATATATAGACTAGTAGTTTAGTATGTTTATAATGGTTTTGTAAGTTGTAGTAAGTTGGCATAGTAACATGTAAGGGTTGGCATAGTAATAGTTATATATAACATTTAAATATGTTATGACTGTAAAATTGCGTAAATGAATAAAGAACAATAGGTATAAGGGAGTGGGCGGCGTGTGTCCCCCGTGTCCCTGGAGTTCGGTCCGGGCGCGCGGTCGGGTCGACACTGAACCCGACAATGATGTTTGAACGAAGTGAAAGAATTGTCATGCCTCGGCCATAGATTTTGTAAGGTTCCTTCGAAAATCCATGGCCTCGGTATTTATAGCTGAGAATTTGAGACAATGAGATAGGTAATAGGTAGATTTTTTTTGTATTTGTTTGCATATTAAAATTATAATAAAATGTGAGAGATGGCAGATGATGTAGCGCTCCGCAGCGCGCAGCCTAGCGCTGGGTGTGGCGGCTGGCGGCTGGCGGCTGGCGGCTGGCGGCTGGCGGCTGGCGGCTGGCGGCTGGCGGCTGGCGGCTGGCGGCTGGCGGCTGGCGGCTGGCGGCTGGCGGCTGGCGGCTGTCGGCTGGCGGCTGGCGGCTGGCGGCTGGCGGCTGGCGGCTGGTCGCGCAACGCCGCTGCGTAGAGCGGCAGCTTGTTCGAAGCCGCCGGTTGAAGAATCAGTATGTTTTGTGAATTCACTTGCAGGTGACAACAAAGCGTACTGATTCTAAATCCGGAGACTCCCCCGCGGGTGGAAGCCGGTCTTCAGCTGAGTCTAACTTGCACACAGATACACAACATCACTGAAGATAATTAGGTATTATAATAAGACGAGGCAGTTGGATGATAAAATTGGTCTTTATTGATTTATTAATGATTATAAACAACCTTATATATTGGCGATGCCAATAATTAATTACTTCAATACAAGCGAACGAATCACTTTCCTGATCTCGTGGCAATAACGAGTCACTGTTACTTTGTAAGCTGAGTGTACGTTCTTACAAGTGGCTTGCTTGCGTTATAGATTCCATTCCGTCCGGCGCGACAAAAGTTCGTCGGCTGCGTGAGCGAGCGAGCGCCACCGTGCCGGCCCCTGTCCTATATCAACAGTCACACGCTCGTCCCCTATGCACGCGGCACGCCGCACGCCGCACGCCGCACGCCGCACGCCGCACGCCGCACGCCGCACGCCGCAACAACTTTCTTTTCTATCATTTTATTGATTTACGTTTTTGTTTATAGACGTCCGGAGATACCAGCCTTTCGGCTACAAAATCCAGACGTCTACTACCTGCACTCTTGCGAGTACAGTGATCATGTACGCCGCAACAGTACGCAACAGTAGTAGGCAACAGCGCGGGGGCGAAGATTGCGACGCACGTGCCGCCGCCGCCGGCGGCGTCGTCGCTGCGACCAGCCGGTATAAGTAATGAAATGACAATCCGTGGAGTGTCGTTGCCGAATGCCGACATGTTCCAACTTGTTTCGTGCAGCCGCTATGTCGTCACCGCAAAAAAAAAAACGGATCGACATAGCGGCACGGACGACATAGTCAAAAAGTTGTTTGCAAAACGTGTGTCGTGCTGTGCGGTGTCGTTGCGTGAGTAAAGGGCTCATATAAATATATGGCGCTCGGAGTCGTGACCGCATTTTGTCGTGTCGTGTCGTCGCAAGTGCAAAAACGCCCTAAAGTCACGCAGGACCAAAGAGGTATTACGTACTAGCGTACTAGAGTTATCGCTCCGAAGAAATATACAGAGAAGCGGTGTTCCAGCGGCTGAGGTATGGGGTAAGGTAGCGGGGAGGCGGAGCGCAGAGTCGAACGGAGGAGGGGAGCGCGCGCGGGACGGAAAGCGTGTGAGGGAGACGGTCTGGCGGCGGGTGTGGCGGACTCGCGCGGGGCGGGAAGCGTGCGGGAAGCGATCGCAGCAGGCAGGTGACGACTGCGCGCTGCGGCCTCTCGCGCTCGACGGACCGTGAACCGCAACTCGTTGGAACATGCTAGTTGGCCGAGTGGGTTCTCTAGTACGCTAGTACATAATACCTCTTTGCGCAGGACGTATATTATGTTTGATACAAAGATATTTAATTATTTATTTTGATTGTGTTTGGTTTGATAGTCTCGGTTTCTATAAGGTCCGCAAACTCGAGCACAGAAGACTGGCATCCGACACGATTTTCCTTTTCAAAATCATAAACAATCTACTGAACTGCCCATTTCTTTTAGAAAATATTTATTTCAGCGTTCCCTAGGGCAGGCTCAAGACTAACAAATTTTATTCCACTTAAAGTTAAAAAATTCACAGATTTCGTGCCTCACACGACTATCGAGCACATTGGAAATGAATCTACGGAATTCGAAAAAATATTGTCGCTGAGCGACACGAGAAAGTCGGGATAAGGAAAAGGTTAGTTTTTTTTATTTTTTATGTAATCCGGTTTGGGTGGCTGAGTCGGAGGGGCCAAAGCACATGCTCCGACCAGCCAATATCACCACCGAGAAGGTAGGTGGCATACCGGAGACTTCCCTGGATTGCTGGCTATACAGGACTAGAGGAGAACACAACCGAGGCTGCTATGCGGCCTCTTACATCCAGTACGGTGGTACCAACCCAGTCGGCTACAATTTGAGCCTACCACCTAGTAAGGGGCAAGGGAAGGGACCTACAGTTTTACACCGGTTCCGAACGGTGAAGCAGCAGTTGGGTTCTTATGTGTCCAGGGTTCTGATGATGGAACCGGAAGGAAGCCATAGGAACTCCTAAACTACACATGATAAGCCCATCGTGTTTGGGCTCGTTGGATTTGTCTTCGCAAGTACTCTAGTCATATGTTACTTCCAGGGTCCTGATGATGGAGTCGGAAGGAAGCATGATAAATCCACCATATTTGGGCTCGTTGGATATATGAATATAGGAATATAGGTTAGGTTAGAAGCTGCGTCGCATTGAAAATGAACGCAACAAAATAAAAATAAAAAGAAGCCCAGTTGCACTCCGGGAGTGCCGGCAGAAGTGAAAACATTTTTTATTTTCGTAAATAATTCTTAGGTGGTTATAAAAAAAACTAAACACCCCAAAAAAAATTTAACACCGTAATATTGCTTAAAAAAGAAAACAAAAGAAAACAAAATTTGAGGGATTCGAACCCATGGTCAAAAAATACAAATCCTACACTCTTACCATTGAGCTACGAAATCACATAAAAGACCAATCAATAAATCCAGCATATTTGGGCTCGTTGAATATAGGAATATAAGTTAGGTTAGAAGGCGACGCATCTTCTAACCTAACCTAACCTAACATATATTCTTATCTTCAATATCCTTATATTATATTTTTATATTTGATATTTATTAATTTGTTACTTTAGTTAGACATAATGTCAAGCTTATCTCTTTTTCTGTCTAAATTTTAGTTTACATTTTGCTGCTTGTGTTTTTGAAAAATAATAAAAAATATATAAATGTAATATTGAAGTGAAAACTTCTTTAGCGGCGCTTGGCACTTTTTTAGGTGGGTAAAAAATGTTAGATTGGCGTCAGCTCTCGAAAAGCGTCAGATTTATTTTTATTAATTAAAATGTAGTCATTGCATTAATAATAATAAAAAAAGAGCTGTCAAACTGAGATGTTTGAAAATTTTTCTCTTGTAAACATTTTTTTAAAGTTCTTGTCTGAGACAACCAAACCGAGCTTCCGCCACGTGTGGACCCATCTCCAGCGGCGCAGCGGCTCGCACGGTTGGAGGTACCGTGCCGGCATCACCACCGCCGCGCCGGCGCTCGGCGTCCTCGGACGGAACAGACATGTCTGGTGACAGAAGCGGCTGCAGACCACTCGGGACGCGACACGCGTGATGGAGAGGGCTCTGCGGCGAAGATCGGCCGCCAACGCATCCGCTCGCCCGCAGCAGCACTGCCTCCGCCCACCGTGTCGCCCGACCTCCCCGCACCTGGGTCGTCCAACACAAGGGCCGCCGTTCTTCGTACCACATGCACACCCCACCACCCAGCTCCACGCCGCCGGTGCATTCCATCGACGATGAAATGGAGCGTTGACGTCGCCCGAGCCACAACAACTACGGCGAGGGCGACGTCCACCATCGGTCAGCTTGGGGTCATCGGGACCTCGCGTCCCGTCTAGTGCCCCCGCTACCGGTGGTGTAGTGCACCCAAAAGGCGACGCGCGCGGCGACGACGTCGCCGTGCAGTCCGGCGGATACGGAGCTCTCCGAGATGGGGGTGGTGGTGGCCTACGTGTCTAGTACCACCACCTATCGCTCGTAGCTTGCCTCGCGTCGTCTCGGAGAGCTCCGTAGCCACAGCCTGCACCCGCCGGCGCGCTTGGAGGCTTGCCTCCCGCCGTCGGCGGTATTGCCGTTTTTATTTGTTTGTATTAATTTTGTGTATTTTTATTACTTTTTATAGTTATAATATATGTAAAATTAATGTAAATGTATTTAAAAATGTGAAATAAAGGGAAAAAAATATAATAAATATCTTTATTTCACTTCATTTTGACTTCATTGCATTAAGGGTTAAGTTACAAAATACTATTAAACACTGCCCTCTATCGAGCGAGTATATCAACTAGATGGCGGTACATACGGTTATAAATAGCAAGCCGGCACGACCGAAGGGAAGCACTGACGTGGCACCAAGTTGACCCGGTCTTATGGGCTGACATCACGGATGTTGTAGGTGATGTAGCCAACCGTGTCAGTTTCCATAAAAAAAAAATACAAGAACTCAAATAATTTTAATTATATCAACTAGATGGCGGTTCCGGAAAAGGTCGGATGCGGCAGATCCGTAGCCTCATCGAAAAAGGTCAGATTTATTTAATAGCGAATCAAGGGAATCCTATATTCGTTTGGTCTTTTATGTGATTTCGTAGCTCAATGTTAAGAATGTAGGATTTGTATTTTTTTACCATGGATTCGAATCCCTCAAATTTTTTTTTTTTGTTTTTATTCTTTTGTTTTCTTTTTTAAGCAATATTACGGTGTTAAATTTTTTTTGAGGTCTTTAGTTTTTTTTTATAACCACCTAAGAATTATTTACGGAAATACAAAACGTTTTCACTTCTGCCGGCACTCCCGGAGTGCAACTGGGCTTCTTTTTATTTTTATTTTGTTGCGTTCATTTTCAATGCGACGCAGCTTGTAACCTAACCTATATTCCTATATTCATATATCCAACGAGCCCAAATATGGTGGATTTATCATGCTTCCTTCCGACTCCATCATCAGGACCCTGGAAGTAACATATGACTAGAGTACTTGCGAAGACAAATCCAACGAGCCCAAACACGATGGGCTTATCATGTGTAGTTTAGGAGTTCCTATGGCTTCCTTCCGGTTCCATCATCAGACGTCAACTAACCTTTTCCTTATCCCGACTTTCTCGTGTCGCTCAGCGACAATATTTTTTCGAATTCCGTAGATTAATTTCCAATGTGCTCGATAGTCGTGTGAGGCACGAAATCTGTGAATTTATTTTTTTAAAAAGGTTAGGCTACAGGGCAAACTCTTAATCCGATCGTCTTTGTTTTAGGCTGAAATTGTAGCTGACTAAATTGTCCAGAGAAATTTTTCTCAAATTTTTGATATCATTCTTCGTTTCCAAAATATCGAGCGCCAAAATCAAAAATTCGGAAAAAATTTCATTATTTTTTTCACTATTTCTGCCATAACTTTTTTCGTTTTATACTTTCTCAAATAATTCTTTTTGCACCTTACAGCTCTCATGAATACGCTCTTTTGAGCCTTTTTTGAATATCATTTCTTCACAACTCTCCGAGATATAAGGGGATCGCACTTTTTCGTGAAATTGGGGCCTATACTGGAACGAACCAAAAGACCTTTTCAATGTCAAAATTAAGATGAAATCAAAATTTTGGCGAGTGTGCGCCGCACCGCTCGGTTCGCTTTTATAGGCACCCGCGCGCCGCTCCGCCCCGCACGCCACCGCGCCGCGCGCCGCCTGCGCCACGCCGCGCCGCGCCGGTTTGTAGAGACTGTTCATTCGAACGACGAGGCTGCTTGCGCAGCGCTCGACTTGTGTAAACAAGTCAATGTATACAAATTGTCTATTGCACTTAGTTAGATAGGCTAGCTAGACACTACAACTACGACTTACCGGTAAATATTTAAATGTTATTATAATTAACATGTAGGACATAAGTAAAGCGTTCGAGTTTGAGTGTTGCGCGCCCACCGCGTTGCGTGCGTCCTATATAATACTGAATACTCGACTTGCAGTCAACCTCATTCCAAACGGTTAATGATTGATGTTGTCTTGATCGGGCGAATAGTCGGAGGAGCTTTAGAGCGAGCCTGTATCAACCTACATATTATTATAGAGAGCAATTACAATGAAAGAGGAAAACATTGTTGCGTGTTCAGTGCTTCTACTTGCAAACCTCCGCTCACCGCGTCGATCACTCCCTCTGGGACCTCTCTACTAATGCATATCCGAACAGTGAACACGGTCGCGGTGATCTCAGCGCCGCGCGTCTCGCGCGTGTGTCGGGGACGAGGCGAAGCGCAAGCAATAATGAGAACACAGAGTCAGCTGGTCCGACGGCTCCTCGCTCCGCTTGCCGCGGCCGGCGGCGGCTCGAGCTGCAGCCGGGTGTAGGAAGGAGGGTGCGGCGGTCACTAGGCGCGCGGTCGGCCGGCGGCGGCGGCGGCGAGCTGGAGGGCGGCGGCGACGAGGGGCAGGAGTGCGGCGGCGGGTGAGGGGACGCGCGGCGGCGCCGGCGCGGCGTTGCAGCCGTCGCTGCTGCAGCAGTAGCTCCGCGCGCCCCACGACTCTGCAACACAACACCAACCACCTGCTCACACCACGCTCGCTCATACTGCAGTGTCGCTCTTCCACACTAGCGGAATCGCGGAATTTCGGATTCCAAATAATGGAACAGTATTCAACATTACTGCGAACCAGATCATTATATAAAACTATTTTAGTTTTAGTTAACGTAAAACATTTTGTACTTCTCAAAACCAAAACCCAGCATTTTAAATGCCTTAGCAATAATATTGGTAATGTGCAGATCAAAGCGCAGCTTTGAGTCTAGTGTAACACCAAGATCGCGAATATGGTCCACCTCTTTGAGTGCATTGCCACCTATTGTATATTGCTATTCCATTAGTTTCTAATTAGTGATTACGTGTGAATTGTACCAGCATGCTACCAGCATTTTGAGTGATTAAGTGACATTTGATTGAGGCCGCACCAGGAGACCAGTCTCTCTATATCCTCCTGCATTGCCCTAACATCGCCAGCACAACTCACTTCCCTGTACACTTTTATTGCCAACGTATAAAAAGTAATCACTGTTTCTGAAGCAGTTGGCTATGTCGTTAATAAAAATGTTGAAAAGAACAGGTCCAAGATGCGATCCTTGTGGAACACCAGAGGACACGGAAAAAGTATCTGACTCGAAGCATCGCACCACGACTCGCATCACGCGCTTATTTAAGTACGACGCGAACCAGTTCCTTATAGGGCCTTGTATACCGTACGCCGACAATTTAGCAGTCAATATATTATGGCTTACTTTGTCGAATGCCTTACTGAAGTCAGTATATACGGCATCAATCTGTAGAGGCTTATCAACCGACTCAGTTAAAGTATTCACATAATATAGTAAGTTTGTGCTAGTGGACCTATTTTGAAGGAAGCCGTGCCGGCTGCCTCTCTGTAAGTAGCTGTTTCATATGCCAGTTGAGTATAGGACATATTAAAGATTCGAATACTTTGGGAAATACTTACAGAATTGATATGGGCCTATAATTACATACTAAACTTTTATCACCACTTTTGAAGACGGGAACTATTTTGGCTTCCTTCCACAAATTGGGAAATACACCAGCTCTACCTAGTCCGATCACTAATTATGACGCTTGGTAGCTAGCTGGTGAGAGACGCGATAGCGGATAGACGAAAGCGGTTACCTCTCTTGGAGCAAGAGACCGCGCAGTCCCGCACCGTCTATATTATGTCGCTTGGTAGCTGGTGAGAGGCGCGATAGCGAATAGGCGAAAGCGGTTACCTCTCTCGGAGCAAGAGACCGCGCAGTACCGCACCGTCTATATTGTGACGCTTGGTAGCTGGTGAGAGGCGCGATAGCGAACAGGCGAAAGCGGTTGCCTCTCTCTTAGCAAGAGACCGCGCAGTCCCGCGCCGTCTATATTATGACGCTTGGTGGCGCCATAGCGAATAGGCGAAAGCTGTTACCTCTCTCGGAGCAAGAGACCGCGCAGTCCCGCGCCGTCTATATTATGACGCTTGGTAGTTGGTGAGAGGCGCCATAGCGAATAGGCGAAAGCGGTTGCCTCTCTCTTAGCAAGAGACTGCGCAGTCCCGCGCCGTCTATATTATGACGCTTGGTAGCTGGTGAGAGGCGCCATAGCGAATAGGCGAAAGCGGTTGCCTCTCTCTTAGCAAGAGACCGCGCAGTCCCGCGCAGTCTATATTATGACGCTTGGTAGCTGGTGAGAGGCGCCATAGCGAATAGGCGAAAGCGGTTGCCTCTCTCTTAGCAAGAGACTGCGCAGTCCCGCGCCGTCTATATTATGACGCTTGGTAGCTGGTGAGAGGCGCCATAGCGAATAGGCGAAAGCGGTTGCCTCTCTCTTAGCAAGAGACCGCGCAGTCCCGCGCAGTCTATATTATGACGCTTGGTAGCTGGTGAGAGACGCCATAGCGAATAGGCGAAAGCGGTTACCTCTCTCGGAGCAAGAGACCGCGCAGTCCCGCGCCGTCTATATTATGACGCTTGGTAGCTGATGAGAGGCGCGATAGCGAATAGGCGAAAGCGGTTACCTCTCTCGGAGCAAGAGACCGCGCAGTCCCGCGCAGTCTATATTATGACGCTTGGTAGCTGGTGAGAGGCGCGATGGCGAATAGGCGAAAGCGGTTAACTCTCTCGGAGCAAGAGACCGCGCAGTCCCGCGCCGTCTATATTATGACGCTTGCTAGCTGGTGAGAGGCGCGATAGCGGATAGACGAAAGCGGTTACCTCTCTCGGAGCAAGAGACCGCGCAGTCCCGCGCCGTCTATATTATGACGCTTGCTAGCTGGTGAGAGACGCGATAGCGGATAGACGAAAGCGGTTACCTCTCTCGGAGCAAGAGACCGCGCAGTCCCGCACTGTCGACAACTCGCTCACGTACTTCTGCAACAACACAATATCATTTCTAATTATAATTTTGTCAAAACGTTTTAAAGAAATGTATTTAGGTACTAGGTAACTTTTATTCATTGTTTATGGTCCCGTCACAAAATACGAAAAAAGACCCTGGATCTCTAGTGTCTGTCCGTCTGTAGATCACATGCAGATATCTCCGGATGTGCTGAAACTGACTGCTAAATACGGACAATGTTTGCCCTCAAACAGAATATAGATAGAATTGATCTAATAGTTTCGTGGACAGGGTATTCCAAATTGTAAACCAAAAGAAAAAATTCACAGTTTTCGTGCCTTACACGACTATCGAGCACATTGAAAATGAATCTACGGAATTCGAAAAAATATTGTCGCTGAGCGACACGATGAAGTCGGGATAAGGAAAAGGTTAGTTGGGTTCTAATGATGGAGCCGGAAGGAAGCCATAGGAACTCCTAAACTATACACGATAAGCCCATCGTGTTTGGGCTCGTTGGATTTGTCTCTCACTTGTCTCATTTGTCTAAAATTCGGAAAAAAATTAATATTTTTTTCACTATTTCGGCCATAACTTTTTTCGTTTTTTACTTTCTCAAATAAGTATTTTTGCACCTTACAGCTCTCATGAATTACGCGTCTTTTGAGCTTTTTTTGAATATCATATCTTCACAACTCTCCGAGATATAAGGGGATCGCACTTTTTCGTGAAATCGGGGCCAATACTGGAACGAACCAAAAGACATTTTCAATGTAAAAAAAAAAATATTTATTGTAAATCGAATTTTGTGTCAATCTATAAGGGTCCCCAGGGTCCTGATGATGAAGACGGAAGGAAGCCATAGGAACTCCTAAACTAAACATGATAAATCCACCGTGTTTGGGCTCGTTGGATTTGTCTTCGCAAGTATTTATATTTTCATATTTGATATTTTTGTCGACTCCCTAAGTGTGTTTTATCGCTTATTCCATGGGGAGTGCTCGGAGGGGCTGTTTAACGCGATCCCGCCGTCCCCTTTCCACCTACTCACCACACCCACTGGGCAGGGATTGCATCCCTACAGCTGGACTTACCGCAGATGCATATCGCGCATCTGTCAGGCCGGCATGGCATTCGCAACCCCCGCATACGACCCCATGTCCATGGGCGTCGTTAGATACCTTATGGGTGGCTCGGCGCCATATGTCGCGCTATCAATAAAAAAATATATTAATTTGTTACTTTAGTTAGACATAATGTCAAGGTTATCTCTTTTTAACCGACTTCAAAAAAAGGAGAAGGTTCTCAATTCGACTGTATTTTTTTTATGTTTGTTACCTCAGAACTTTCGACTGGGTGAACCGATTTTGATGATTCTTTTTTTATTTGAAAACTGGTCCTTCCCGTGTGGTCCCATTTCAATTTGGTCTAGATCGAATTGGAAAGCGATTCCGCCGAGTACATTAATAGCAAAAAATTACTAAAAAAAACTGTGAAACAAAAACCTATTTAAAAAAATATAAAAACCGCCTTCAAAAATGTATGAAATAAAAAAAATCTAACCCCAGGGTTGAAGGCGGTGCTTTCACAGTAATCGAAAATTTATGGGGACTTACACACTACTTTCTCGACATTATGGGGACTAAGTAAATATGTAACAATTTTATATTATGCAACAATTTAAAATTATGGGAACCTACATAAATACACACGCAAATACAGCGTACTCCAGAATTTATGGGGACGAAAAATCAAGTAAGTGGTATAATTAATTATATTTCTGTGAAAGAGGTGAAACATTTTTAAGTCAAAATAAGGATACCTAAAATTTAAGTGAAATAAATAAATAAAGTGAAGCGGAATTGTGGGCCGGTATCGACCGGCAGCAGTGAAATGAGTTGTTCTGTAACTCACATTGAGCTGCTGCCGGTATTTTCCGTTTCATCTGTAGATAGACGTTACACTGCGATGCAGAAGGCAGACATTTTAAATTAAACGTTTTTTTATTATTATTATTTATTTTTATTTATTTTTTATTTTTTTTTTATTTAGCTTGACTCCGTATATTTTTTGTTTGTTTCTGTCTTTGTTTCAAATCTTGCGACAACTTTTTAACTAATTCTACTGAACCGATTCTTATGAAACTTTGCCCACACATTGAGTTCCCACGGGAACTCAATGTGTCTACAATGCAATATAATACAATATTATGATAATTTCAACTTGGTAACGAGGGTCTGATGGTGGAGACAGGAGGTGGACAGTGGAACTCTTCAAGCGTTACTAGTAACCCCCTCGAGTTTGGGTTCATTTGGATAGTTCAGACGAGTGCTCCATACTTCAACCAATACACTTGATAACGAGGGTGTGATGATGGAGTCAGGAGGTGGACAGTGGAACTCTTCAAGCGTTACTATTAACCCCCTCGAGTTTGGGCTGATTTGGTTGGTTCGGACGAGTGTTCCATACTTCCACCAATACACTTAGTGACGAGGGGCTGATGATGGAGTCAGGAGGTGGACAGTGAAATTCTTCAATCGTTACTAGTAACACCCTCAAGTTTGGGCTCATTTGGTTGGTTCGGACGAGTGCTCCATACTTCCACCAATAGACTTGGTGACGAGGGTCTGATGATGGAGTCAGGAGTTGGACAGTGGAACTCTTCAACCGTTCCTAGTAACACCCTCGAGTTTGGGCTCATTTGGTTGGTTCGGACGAGTGCTCCATACTTCCACCAATACACTTGGTGACGAGGGTCTGATGATGGAGTCAGGAGGTGGACAGTGGAACTCTTCAACCGTTTGTAAAACTGTATTGCTGTAAGTACATGCCTAATTATGTATCCAATAAATGATTTGAATTTGAATTGAATTTGAATCATCATAATGTATGTTGGGTTAGGTTAGGTTAGCCACTCAACAGACACTTGTTTACAATAGGTGTCACCGACAGTCCCCTGTGCAGAGGCTGCATGGCGGAGGACGAATCAGCCACCCACGTGCTCCTGGAGTACCCGGTGGTGGCAGAAGTACGACTGCAGTTTCTTGGGAAAGTGGGAACTGCCCATGGAGTGTGGAAGCGTCCAAGAAGAGTGCTCCACTTCATGAAAGAGCTCGGGTGGCTGGAGTAGCACCACCCGAGCGCCTACGTACAACGGGCCGTCTAGAGGTCTCAGTGCGGAGAATGGCCCACCCGCCTTCCCAAGAGGCTGGGCAGCAAACAACAACAACAACAGGTTAGGTTAGGTTAGGTTATCTTGTATCACTCACAGAATAGATACAGAACTGAAATATAAACTAAAATAAAATAATTAATCTGCATTCAATATAATTTTTAATTATCATTTGTGAAGAATCTGTAATCATTAATTTATGCAATATGAAACTTGTAACATAGTATGTATTTTGCTTAAAACATAATTCACTTACAATTTGTCAATCAAAAGGTACTGAAATATAAACCGAAATGAAATTAATACTTCTACATTTAAAACAAGTTTTGATTATCATTTATCATTGGTGAAGAATAAATAAACAGCAACAGTTTGTCAGCCTCGATAGCTCAGTGGTGCAGACAGTCAACTGTCGCTATTGAATGTTAAGAAACGCTGGGTGCGGTCAGTACTTGGATGGGTGACCGCTGACCGTTGGAGGCTGACCGAGGTTCGGATTCCTCGTAAAACTGTAGGTCCCTTGCCTCCTAATCTTACTTGGTGGTGGGGTTTAACCCGCCCGGGTTGGTACCACCGCACTGAATGAAACGTCGGTCAAAACGGCTATGTAAATAGTTTGTGTTTTCCGACCAGTTCAGTGTAGCCGGCACGATCAAAGGGGGAAGCACTGACATGGCACCTAGTTCACCCGGTGTTATGGGCTGACATCAAGGACGTTGTAGGTGATGTAGCCAACCGTGTGAGTTTCCATAAAAAAAAAAATATCAAAAAATTAAAAAAATAATAATAATCAGACAGACGACTGAGTGGTTGGATGGCCCCAACGGAACATAAAGGATATGCCGCCGCCAGGTCCCCACAAATATTGTGTATGTGTGTTAACCGTAAGTATATAATGCGGTCCCCACAAATATTTCAGCAAAAAGTAAATATGTCCCCTTAATGATACACCTACAGAAGTGTGTGAATGTATGGTGTGTGTAATATCTACCCCAGAGCCGCCCTGGTGGCCAAATTTAGCAAAAATATGTGTAAAAATTTCTCACACTTTCACTTGAATATTTTTCACCATTAAGGGGACCTCATTCCAGCCTATCAGAAATGGCTCAAAAATTGCCAGTATACATAATTTTTACCGTAGATTACGGGAAAAATATTAAAAAAAGATCCAGTTTTATGAGGACGTCCCCATAAATCCAATGTCCCCATAATGGGCGGATAATTCAGGTTAAAGTCCCCATAAAGGCTACGTAGCAAACACACACGTACACACCTACACACCCTCACACCCAGACACCTACACACGTAGGCTAGGTGCTGGCAACACTGAAACCCGAGCGCATATCTCTTGTTGTTTCGTCTCAATATTTGGAATAGAAACCGGCGCGGCGGCGCGTCGGCGCGGCGGCGGCGGCGCCTCAGTTGGTGCACCGCGTCTAGCGGCCGACCTAGTAGTGCCGCGCCGCCGCCGCCCCGCCGCCGAGAGTGACGTCACTCCGCCCCGCGGAGTGCGGACCTCGCCCGCTCCTCTTTCCGATCAATCGAGCCTTCTGTAGGGAGAAACGAGAGTTAAGTGCCCATCAAAAAGAATCTGGAATTTGCCCGAAACTTGGGATTGGCAATTGTTACGCGGCGGCGCACAAACTGTCGAGAGATTCTGGTAGCGTATGTGTGTGTGTGTGCTATATGTGTGCGACCCGCACCCGCACCCGCCCCGCCCCGCCGCGCCGCCCGCCGCGTCTCCGCACGCTCGAACTGATTTGTTCGTAAACTATTTTCATAACACAGGATATTGGGCATGCTGACTCGGTCGGCCTCCGCCGCCCAGGGGACAAGCGGCGACCCGGCGGCGGCGGCGGCGGCGCGGGGCGAGGTTAGCGGTTATGGGTTAGTGGGTTTACTTAAAAAAAATCTTTGTATTATGTTTAAAAGTTTTTTTTTTTTTTTAATTATTCAGAAAGTAGTAATGTGGCCGCTGAGCAGAAAGGAGGTGAGTTGAGTTGAGTGCCCGCCAACATGATGTACCGTGGCTGTGCGCTGCACGAGCCTGGCGCGGGGCGGGGCGGGGCGGGGCGGGAGGGAGCTTTGTGTTTCCGCGCGGTGCATTAGCCTAATTGGCGAATAAATTTAATTAATAAAGCAGCTTCTCCACTCGCACCCGCACCGAAACCGGCGGCGGCGCGGCGGCGGCGGCGGCCGCGGCGGAGCGGAGGCGGCTACGTTGGTGAGGTGAGAAGGAGTGTTAGCGCGTATGTTAGCCGACAACAGCGAAGGCGCGGCGGCGGCCGCGGCGGAGCGGAGGCGGCTACGTTGGTGAGGTGAGAAGGAGTGTTAGCGCGTATGTTAGCCGACAACAGCGAAGGCGCGGCGGGGGCCGCGGCGGAGCGGAGGCGGCTACGTTGGTGAGGTGAGAAGGAGTGTTAGCGCGTATGTTAGGCGACAAAAGCGAAGGCGCGGCGGCGGCCGCGGCAGAGCGGAGGCGGCTACGTTGGTGAGGTGAGAAGGAGTGTTAGCGCGTATGTTAGCCGACAACAGCGAAGGCGCGGCGGCGGCCGCGGCGGAGCGGAGGCGGCTACGTTGGTGAGGTGAGAAGGAGTGTTAGCGCGTATGTTAGCCGACAACAGCGAAGGCGCGGCGGCGGCCGCGGCGGAGCGGAGGCGGCTGCGTTGGTGAGGTGAGAAGGAGTGTTAGCGCGTATGTTAGCCGACAACAGCGAAGGCGCGGTGGCGGCCGCGGCGGAGCGGAGGCGGCTACGTTGGTGAGGTGAGAAGGAGTGTTAGCGCGTATGTTAGCCGACAACAGCGAAGGCGCGGCGGAGGCCGCGGAGGAGCGGAGGCGGCTACGTTGGTGAGGTGAGAAGGAGTGTTAGCGCGTATGTTAGCCGACAACAGCGAAGGCGCGGCGGCGGCCGCGGCGGAGCGGAGGCGGCTGCGTTGGTGAGGTGAGAAGGAGTGTTAGCGCGTATGTTAGTCGACAACAGCGAAGGCGCGGCGGATCATATCATATACAACAGTACAGGTACGTACTCGCGCACGCCCCCGCGCCGCGTCGCTCTCCCACCGTTTACGTTACGTTTACGTTTAGTTAGCGAAGGTGAGTAGTGACGCTAGTGAGTGGTGACGCTAGTGAGTAGCGACGCTAGTGAGTAGTGAAGCTAGTGAGTAGTGACGCTAGTGAGTAGTGACGCTAGTGAGTAGTGACGCTAGTGAGTAGTGACGCTAGTGAGTAGTGACGCTAGTGAGTGGTGACGCTAGTGAGTAGTGACGCTAGTGAGTGGTGACGCTAGTGAGTGGTGACGCAAGTGAGTAGTGACGCTAGTGAGTAGTGATGCTAGTGAGTAGTGACGCTAGTGAGTGGTGACGCTAGTGAGTAGTGACGCTAGTGAGTAGTGACGCTAGTGAGTAGTGACGCTAGTGAGTGGTGACGCCAGTGAGTAGTGACGCTAGTGAGTAGTGACGCTAGTGAGTGGTGACGCTAGTGAATAGAGACGCTAGTGAGTAGTGACGCTAGTGAGTGGTGACGCTAGTGAGTAGTGACGCTAGTGAGTAGTGACGCTAGTGAGTAGTGACGCTAGTGAGTGGTGACGCCAGTGAGTAGTGACGCTAGTGAGTAGTGACGCTAGTGAGTGGTGACGCTAGTGAATAGAGACGCTAGTGAGTAGTGACGCTAGTGAGTGGTGACGCTAGTGAGTGGTCACGCTAGTGAGTAGTGACGCTAGTGAGTAGTGACGCTAGTGAGTAGTGACGCTAGTGAGTAGTGACGCTAGTGAGTAGTGACGCTAGTGAGTGGTGACGCTAGTGAGTGGTGACGCTAGTGAGTAGTGACGCTAGTGAGTAGTGACGCTAGTGAGTAGTGACGCTAGTGAGTGGTGACGCCAGTGAGTAGTGACGCTAGTGAGTAGTGACGCTAGTGAGTGGTGACGCTAGTGAATAGAGACGCTAGTGAGTAGTGACGCTAGTGAGTGGTGACGCTAGTGAGTAGTGACGCTAGTGAGTAGTGACGCTAGTGAGTAGTGACGCTAGTTAGTATTGACGATAGTGAGTAGTGACGCTAGTGAGTGGTGACGCTAGTGAGTGGTGACGCTAGTGAGTAGTGACGCTAGTGAGTAGTGACGCTAGTGAGTAGTGACGCTAGTGAGTAGTGACGCTAGTGAGTAGTGACGGTAGTGAGTGGTCACGCTAGTGAGTAGTGACGCTAGTGAGTAGTGACGCTAGTGAGTGGTGACGCTAGTGAGTAGTGACGCTAGTGAGTAGTGACGCTAGTGAGTAGTGACGCTAGTGAGTAGTGACGCTAGTGAGTGGTGACGTTAGAAAGTGGTGACGCCGGTGAGTGGTGACGCCGGTGAGTGGTGACGCTGCCGATGAGTGGTGACGCTAGTGAGTAGTGACGCTAGTGAGTATTGACGATAGTGAGTAGTGACGCTAGTGAGTAGTGACGCTAGTGAGTAGTGACGCTAGTGAGTAGTGACGCTAGTGAGTATTGACGATAGTGAGTAGTGACGCTAGTGAGTAGTGACGCTAGTGAGTAGTGACGCTAGTGAGTAGTGACGCTAGTGAGTGGTGACGTTAGAAAGTGGTGACGCCGGTGAGTGGTGACGCCGGTGAGTGGTGACGCCGCCGATGAGTGGTGACGCCGGTGAGTGGTGACGCTAGTGAGTGGTGACGCTAGTGAGTGGTAACGCTAGTGAGTGGTGACGCTAGTGAGTGGTGATGCTAGTGAGTGGTGACGCTAGTGAGTTGTGACGCTAGTGAGTGGTGACGCTAGTGAGTGGTGACGCTAGTGAGTGGTGACGCTAGTGAGTGGTGACGTTAGAAAGTGGTGACGCCGGTGAGTGGTGACGCCGCCGGTGAGTTGTGACGCCGGTGAGTGGTGACGCTAGTGAGTGGTGACGCTAGTGAGTTGTGACGCTAGCGAGTGGTGACGCTAGCGAGTGGTGACGCTAGTGAGTGGTGACGCTAGTGAGTGGTGACGCTAGTGAGTGGTGACGCTAGTGAGTGGTGACGCTAGTGAGTGGTGACGCTAGTGAGTGGTGACGCTAGTGAGTGGTCACGCTAGTGAGTGGTCACGCTAGTGAGTGGTGACGCTAGTGAGTGGTGACGCTAGTGAGTGGTGACGCTAGTGAGAGGTGACGCTAGTGAGTAGTGACGCTAGTGGGAGCAACAGTCGACGTAAAGGAGGCTTTGCACTCTTCCTTCACAATGTGATATTGTAATTAGAGGGAGCCGAGCGCGCGTGGAAGGACATTCGAATGTTCGTAAATTAAAAGGTTATTCTCTCCGTTGTTGTTGATTTATTGCCTCCGCTGTGCGCCCCGCCCCGCCCCGCCCCGCCCCGCACTACCGCCGCGTGCCGCGTCACGCCGTCAAATTAAAGGTAGCTATTGTTCACGCAACAATGTAACGAAGCCGAGAGTTCCCCCACCGCCGCCTCGCACTCCCCGCACTCCCCGCACTCCCCGCGCCCCCGGCACCGCCGCGAGAGCACGTTATGTACAACATTGATAAAGTGTAAGAGAAAATAGCAACGAAGAGAAAGTAATGAAGCCATATTATCTCACATTTTGCATTCGTAAGATATACAAACAAAAACATATTATTATATATGGTGTGCCTGTGCGGTGTTGGAGTAGACGTGTCACCTGTCACGCGGCTGTTGGGGGCGATCCCGGGCGCGCTTCTCCCTTCTCCTCTAAATAATGAAGATCGGAAAGTGTGACATTAGCATAAGTCTCAAGTTGGGATAACAACTGAGCGAGCCGGCGCGCCCCAGTCCCGCCCCGCCCCGCCCCGCCCTGTCGACGCTATCGCAAGCCAAACAAGCGTGATGAGGCGGCATGTTATTTATGAGTGGTTGTTGTGACTCGTGAAGCTGTCACTGCGCCTGCGTCAACTCGGCAGAAGCTCTAGTGCTCTCTACAGGTGCTGCGGTACCATTTTTTTTTACGAGATTTCGTATCGGCTTTTACGAGATTTCGTAACGGCATCTACGAGATTTCGTAGCGATCTCTGCAATATTTCGTAGCCACCTCTACGAGATTTCGTAACGGCTTCTACGCGATTTCGTAGCGGTCTCTGCAATATTTCGTAGCCACCTCTACGAGATTTCGTAACGGCTTCTACGAGATTTCGTAGCGGTCTCTGCAATATTTCGTAGCCACCTCTACGAGATTTTGTAACGGCTTCTACGAGATTTCGTAGCGGTCTTTGCAATATTTCTTAGCCACCTATACGAGATTTCGTAACGGCTTCTACGAGATTTCGTAGCGGTCTCTGCAATATTTAATAGCCACCTCTACGAGATTTCGTAACGGCTTCTACGAGATTTCGTAGCGGTCTCTGCAATATTTAATAGCCACCTCTACGAGATTTCGTAACGGCTTCTACGAGATTTCGTAGCGGTCTCTGCAATATTTCGTAGCTACCTCGACGAGATTTTGTATAGCAATAGCAGTCAAAATAATTTTATTGTTTCAGAAAAATGTAAAGGAGATGGAGACAAGATGTACTGGCGGAGAGTACTCGGTGCATCGGCGCCACACGTCGCGACCAGCCAGTTGCGAGTGATGTATGTACGTACGTTTTCCCACTTATTTAAATAAGAGGCGACGTGGGTGGACGGAGTTGTCGCACTCGGGAGGACTCACCGCCGCCGCCTCCCCCAACTTATTTCGGCGAGATTCGCGCATTTTTAACATCGAAAATGTTTTTTCGATCGCTTCAGTATTGCTCCCCATTTTCGCTGAGAGTGTAAAATCGTCCTGGTGTCGCGAGTTTTGGGGCTGCGCGACTGGTTGAGGGCTCAAAAGATGCGTATCGGCTAGGGCTACAAAAAAAATGTTTAAATGCAAAATGTGAAAAATTCAAATTTTTTTTTTTCGAACTAAATCTCTTATATCTCGAAAACTAAATGTGATATAGAAAAATTAAAAAAACATGTTTAGATTTGGAAGTTGGGCTAAATTAAAAAATAATCATTCATATCTATCGTTGATGGTTTGTGCTGTAGGTGGTCATTCCAATTTTTCCCATTTTCGCTGAGAGTGTGAAATCAATTTTTGGGAGTGCAACAGCGTAAAGAGCGAGGAGGAATATCCGAATGTATGAAATAAATTTGTGAAAAATCAAGTTACGGGTCTGCCGATCCTCAGGTGACTTTGTTAGTTTGTTAGTTGGGTTCTGATGATGGAGCCGGAATGAAGCCATAGGAACTCCTAAACAACACATGATAAGCCTATCGTGTTTGGGCTCGTTGAATTTGTCTTCGCAAGTACTCTTGTCATATATGATGTCCAGGGTCCTGATGATGGAGCCGGAAGGAAGCCATAGGAGCTCCTAAACTACACATGATAAATCCACCATGTTTGGGCTCGTTGGATTTGTCTTCGCAAGTACTCTAGTCATATATGATGTCCAGGGTCCTAATGTTGGAGCCGGAAGGAAGCAATAGGAACTCCTAAACTACACATGATAAATCCACCATGTTTGGGCTCGTTGGATTTGTCTTCGCAAGTACTCTAGTCATATATGATGTCCAGGGTCCTGATGATGGAGCCGGAAGGAAGCCATAGGAACTCCTAAAGTACACATGATAAATCCACCATGTTTGGGCTCGTTGGATTTGTCTTCGAAAGTACTCTAGTCATATATGATGTCCAGGTTCCTGATGATGGAGCCGGAAGGAAGCCATAGGAACTCCTAAACTACACATGATAAATCCACCATGTTTGGGCTCGTTGGATTTGTCTTCGCAAGTACTCTAGTCATATATGATGTCCAGGGTCCTGATGATGGAGCCGGAAGGAAGCCATAGGAACTCCTAAACTACACATGATAAATCCACCATGTTTGGGCTCGTTGGATTTGCCTTCGCAAGTACTCTAGTCATATATGATGTCCAGGGTCCTGATGATGGAGCCGGAAGGAAGCCATAGGAACTCCTAAACTACACATGATAAATCCACCATGTTTGGGCTCGTTGGATTTGTCTTCGCAAGTACTCTAGTCATATATGATGTCCAGGGTCCTGATGATGGAGCCGGAAGGAAGCCATAGGAACTCCTAAACTACACATGATAAATCCACCATGTTTGGGTTCATTGGATTTGTCTTCGCAAGTACTCTAGTCATATATGATGTCCACGGTCCTGATGATGGAGCCGGAAGGAAGCCATAGGAACTCCTAAACTACACATGATAAATCCACCATGTTTGGGCTCGTTGGATTTGTCTTCGCAAGTACTTTAGTCATATATGATGTCCAGGGTCCTGATGATGGAGCCGGAAGGAAGCAATAGGAACTCCTAAACTACATATGATAAATCCACCATGTTTGGGTTCGTTGGATTTGTCTTCGCAAGTACTTTAGTCATATATGATGTCCAGGGTCCTGATGATGGAGCCGGAAGGAAGCCATAGGAACTCCTAAACTACACATGATAAATCCACCATGTTTGGGCTCGTTGGATTTGTCTTCGCAAGTACTTTAGTCATATATGATGTCCAGGGTCCTGATGATGGAGCCGGAAGGAAGCCATAGGAGCTCCTAAACTACACATGATAAATCCACCATGTTTGGGCTCGTTGGATTTGTCTTCGCATGTACTCTAGTCATATATGATGTCCAGGGTCCTAATGTTGGAGCCGGAAGGAAGCAATAGGAACTCCTAAACTACACATGATAAATCCACCATGTTTGGGCTCGTTGGATTTGTCTTCGCAAGTACTCTAGTCATATATGATGTCCAGGGTCCTGATGATGGAGCCGGAAGGAAGCCATAGGAACTCCTAAAGTACACATGATAAATCCACCATGTTTGGGCTCGTTGGATTTGTCTTCGAAAGTACTCTAGTCATATATGATGTCCAGGTTCCTGATGATGGAGCCGGAAGGAAGCCATAGGAACTCCTAAAGTACACATGATAAATCCACCATGTTTGGGCTCGTTGGATTTGTCTTCGCAAGTACTTTAGTCATATATGATGTCCAGGGTCCTGATGATGGAGCCGGAAGGAAGCCATAGGAACTCCTAAACTACACATGATAAATCCACCATGTTTGGGCTCGTTGGATTTGTCTTCGCAAGTACTTTAGTCATATATGATGTCCAGGGTCCTGATGATGGAGCCGGAAGGAAGCCATAGGAGCTCCTAAACTACACATGATAAATCCACCATGTTTGGGCTCGTTGGATTTGTCTTCGCAAGTACTCTAGTCATATATGATGTCCAGGGTCCTAATGTTGGAGCCGGAAGGAAGCAATAGGAACTCCTAAACTACACATGATAAATCCACCATGTTTGGGCTCGTTGGATTTGTCTTCGCAAGTACTCTAGTCATATATAATGTCCAGGGTCCTGATGATGGAGCCGGAAGGAAGCCATAGGAACTCCTAAAGTACACATGATAAATCCACCATGTTTGGGCTCGTTGGATTTGTCTTCGAAAGTACTCTAGTCATATATGATGTCCAGGTTCCTGATGATGGAGCCGGAAGGAAGCCATAGGAACTCCTAAACTACACATGATAAATCCACCATGTTTGGGCTCGTTGGATTTGTCTTCGCAAGTACTCTAGTCATATATGATGTCCAGGGTCCTGATGATGGAGCCGGAAGGAAGCCATAGGAACTCCTAAACTACACATGATAAATCCACCATGTTTGGGCTCGTTGGATTTGCCTTCGCAAGTACTCTAGTCATATATGATGTCCAGGGTCCTGATGATGGAGCCGGAAGGAAGCCATAGGAACTCCTAAACTACACATGATAAATCCACCATGTTTGGGCTCGTTGGATTTGTCTTCGCAAGTACTCTAGTCATATATGATGTCCAGGGTCCTGATGATGGAGCCGGAAGGAAGCCATAGGAACTCCTAAACTACACATGATAAATCCACCATGTTTGGGTTCATTGGATTTGTCTTCGCAAGTACTCTAGTCATATATGATGTCCACGGTCCTGATGATTGAGCCGGAAGGAAGCCATAGGAACTCCTAAACTACACATGATAAATCCACCATGTTTGGGCTCGTTGGATTTGTCTTCGCAAGTACTTTAGTCATATATGATGTCCAGGGTCCTGATGATGGAGCCGGAAGGAAGCAATAGGAACTCCTAAACTACATATGATAAATCCACCATGTTTGGGTTCGTTGGATTTGTCTTCGCAAGTACTCTAGTCATATATGATGTCCACGGTCCTGATGATGGAGCCGGAAGGAAGCCATAGGAACTCCTAAACTACACATGATAAATCCACCATGTTTGGGCTCGTTGGATTTGTCTTCGCAAGTACTCTAGTCATATATGATGTCCAGGGTCCTGATGATGGAGCCGGAAGGAAGCCATAGGAACTCCTAAACAACACATGATAAATCCACCATGTTTGGGCTCGTTGTATTTGTCTTCGCAAGTACTCGCCCGTACTCAAAATGGCGCCATCAACATATATGAAAAATTGGCGCCAGTCCTCACTCGCCTATTCAAACGCTCCTATTCCTCCGGTTAAATGGCTTCTTGCTGGAAGAGAGCTTCGGTCCAGCCGGTCCCCAAGAAGGGGGACCCAGCGAACCCATCGAACTATCGCCCTATTGCGATAACCTCACTTTTGAGTAAGGTTATGGAGCGTATTGTCAACTCAGCGCTCCTCACGTATCTAGAAGTCTCTAAACTCCTCGACGACAAGCAACACGGCTTCCGCAAGCAAAGGTCGACTAGAGATCTTCTAGCGTACGTCACGCATTTGTGGGCTGAAAGGCTCTATGGTTTTGGGGAATCGCTGGCGGTCACTTTGGACATATCCAAAGCATGCGATCGGGTCTGGCACCGGGGACTCTTAATCAAGCTTCCGCCCTACGGTGTCCCTACCAAACTGTGCACTTGGATCGCCAGCTTTTTGAGTGGTCGGTCGATCTTTGTCACCCTAGATGGTGCCAGCTCGGCCGACTACTCAATCAATGCCGGTGTTCCACAAGGATCCGTGCTGTCGCCTACGCTGTTTTTATTGTTTATTAACGACATGCTCTCGCTCGGCGAAATACATTGTTACGCCGACGACAGCACGGTGCACTCCGGATTCAGGACTGGAAGGGTAGAGAAGCCTCAGCAACAAACGCGAGACGCGAAACTGTTGCTCGGGTTGACCAGGTTCTCGAAAAAGTATCCTCTTGGGAGAAGAAGAACTTGGTCAACTTCAACGTAGCCAAGACGCAAGCTTGTGCCTTCTCTACTAAGGCTGATCCGTTTCCTCTCTAAGCCACTTTCCAGGGCAGCCAAGTCCCCTAGGATACATGATAATGGTGACATGAACTACACATGATGGTACACATGAACTACACATGATAAATCCACCATGTTCGGGCTCGTTGAATTTGTCTTCGCAAGTACTCTAGTCATATATGATTTCGAGGGTCCTGATGATAGAGCTGGAAGGAAGCCATAGGAACTCCTAAACTAAACATGCTAAGCCCATCGTGTTTGGGCTCGTTGGATTTGTCTTCGCAAGTATATACGGGCTGGTCTTCGCTACGCGACGCATCTTCTAACCTAGCCTATATTATATTAGATATTTATTAATTTGTTCATACTAATTTTCTTTATTTACATAAAATATAAAAAAAAAGCGACCAAGTGCGTGTCGGGCCACGCGCAGTGTAGGGTTCCGTAGTTGCGGAACCCTATCAAAATAAATTATTTGATTATTTGTATAATTTCGTAGGGGAAATAAATGAATGTTAATTTGAAAAAGTTCTTCAACAGTGAAATGATGGCTGTCGTCCGTATATTTTATAAGTTGGTCGACTATTACTCGTCAACCTGTACAGCCTACTTAGCTGTGATAGTTTTCCTTTTAATTTCGATATATGTACTACTGCTGTGAATTTTTTCACATATCTAATAACAACCGTTTAGCTGGCAGGGGGTGGGGACACTTGACTCTAACAAAAATTTGCACTTAAAAGCTTAATAATTCGCAAATGGATCCCTAAATCGAAAAATGCTTTTCACAAATCCGCAATATTTTCCAAATACCTATCCAACGACACCCCACACGATGGGGTAGACGTGAAAAAATAATTCATCCCCACTTTACGTGTAGGGGAGGAACCCTAAAAAAAATTATTTCAAAATTTTTATTTTACCACTTTGTCGGCGTTATTAATATTAATACCCATACCAACTTACAACTTTCTAGTACTAAGGGTCTCTGAGCTAAGCCGCGGACAGACAGACGGACGGACAGACGGACAGACGGACGGACATGGCGAAACTATAAGGGTTCCTTGTTGACTACGGAACCCTAAAAAGTAATATTAATAACTAAAGAAATAAAGCTACCTAACAAACATTAAAATAACTATCAAAAGGGGCATTTTCAAATGTTCCTAGACTAGAACACTTGCTGCATTACCCTGCTGGATGGCAAGGCTTAGATTCAGATTCAGATTCAGATATTTATTTCGCCATAAAGAACACACAACAATAACAATATTTCATTGAGACATATGCATATTCAGTATGGTTCGTCATCATTTTTTATGATGTCCCGTTCAGTAGTGCAATCTATAAGGAAGAACCGGGTAAGAAACCTTACAGAGCTTTTTTTAAATATAACTTACATACTAAGTTTTCATTATGTTAAATATAACATACTATATCTAAGCCAAAAATTAAAAAATACTAAGTCAAAAATATACCCATTAAAAAAGATAATAAAATACAAAACAAAGAACATCAACACACAGTCAAGTTATTAATAAAATTTGTGTTTATGCATATAAACAATTTGAATTATCAAAGTCAGCAGAATTTTTATTTACAGTAAGAAAAAAATTCACTTAACTTATAAAATGGATTGTCTAAGAGAAATATTTTCAGTTGACTCTGGAACACATTGTCACTATTTATTGATTTTATTGTATCAGGAACATTTTCGTACAATTTGGGTCCAATCACGTCAGGGTCTTTTTCAGCCATCGCCGATTTATGCGCAACAGATTTTAAACGCTCTGAGTTACGTGTGTTATAATTATGACTTGCGCCATTTGACTGAAAAGAATTCATGTTTTTGCGTACATATACTACTACTTCATATAGAGAGCACACAGTTAATATACCAAAGGATTTGAAAAAGTCTCTACAAGATGTTATTCGCGGTACACTGGCTAATACCCTTATTGCTCGTTTTTGCAGTATTAGCACTCTTTCAGCATCGGTTGAGTTACCCCACAGGATTACTCCATACGACAGTAATGAGTGTACGTACGCATAGTAGGACTGTCTCAAAGCCTCCGGACTGATCAAGCGGCGTAACTCTCTTAGTGCGTAAATACCTCTAGCCATCTTGGTACATAGTTTGTCTATGTGACTTTTCCAACTTAGAGTTGGGTCAATATAGAACCCTAAAAATCGTATACGTGACTGGGAGCCAATAGAGCCGGATGAATTCGAAATAGAGAGCTCACGGGGACCACAGTTTCGTCCTGCAAATACCATATAGTTGGTCTTCGGTGTATTTAGTATCAGTCCGTTCGCAGCAAACCATTCCGATATTTTTCCTACTACTATATTTAATTTTATTTCCAGTTCATGCATGGATTCAGCAAAGACTATTATACTAGTGTCATCGGCAAAAAGTATTAAAACACCATTTATTTTAATCAAGGCTAAGTCATTAATAAATACTAAAAATAATGTATTACCTAATGCAGAACCCTGTGGAATACCCATTTTAATTTTACCTTGCTCGGAACTTTTTTTGTTTCCTTTTAAAGTGACCTCAGTGACCTGTCTTCGATTTGTTAAAAATGACTTTAGCAATTCATGTGGTTTATCAGTTTATCACTTACTCCATATTTTTACCCGACTACGGCGAAGCCAAAAAAGGAAGGGTTATGAGTTTGGCGTGTATGTATGTATGTATGTATGTATGTATGTGACTATCTATATTCCACTCTACAGCCTAAAGTACTGGGCCGATTTGAATAATTCTTGCGCCAGTGGATTTGTCTTATTCACGGGAGTGTCATAGGCTATATAACAATTTTCAAAATTCAAAATGGCGGACGCACGGCCTCAAAATATCAAATTAGTTTTTCAAAATATATTGAGTGGGGTATCAAATTAAAGATAATTAAATTACGATTCCGAAAATATATACTTTGCTATCTATTAAACTTATGTATACAGAGAAATAGAGCCAAATGTGTGGCGCATGTATGAATCGCGATTATTCGCGATGAAGCGTGGTCGCCCGCGCACCGCGCCGCGCGCCGCCCGCCCCCGCGGTTTCGGTACGCGACGAGACGCGACTGCGACGCGAAGAAGCGACATGGTATTGTTGGTAATATACCTACATACTTACTCACTGATCTACCGCAAATTTTATATAGATATATAATATTATTATTAGATACAGTACTATGCTAAAATAAATTGGTATTAAATGTCCATGTAGGTACCTAGTGTAAGCATAATATGTAGTGTAGGTGTACCGTGTGGGGTCGGTACTTAAAAAGAATAGCCCCACTGCATCTCTCCCCGTCGCATGTCGTAAAAGTCGACTAAGGGATCGTCAGCCTCGGCAGCTTAATGGTGCGGTCAGTTATTGGATGGATGACCGCCCGACTGTTGGAGGCTGACCGTGGTTCGGATACCACGTTAAACTGTAGGTCCCTTCCCTTCTTACCTTACTAGGTGGTAGGGTTTATCCCGGCCGGGTTGATACCACCGCACTGAGCGAAACGTCGGTCGAAACGGCTATGTAAATAGTTCGTGTTTTCCGTCCAGTTCAGTGTAGCCGGCGCGAAATGAAGGGAAGCACTGACATGGCACCTAGTTCACCCGGTGTTATGGGCTGACATCACGGATGTTGTAGGTGATGTAGCCAACCGTGTCAAGTTTCCATAAAAAAAAAAGGTAGGTACATTAAATATACCTAATACCTCAAATACTTTCGGATGCAAGTTACCCTTCAGCTAAGCGGGATATTGTGGAAGAGAAGAACCGCCGATTGCGGAAAAGTATTCCCAATTTTCTGGGTGCAGTTTTAGCCCTAGACTCGATTAGTTGCCGGAAACCTACGTCTTTGGAAATGGCGGTGCCCAGGAGGTTCAGGTTCTTCCAGACAGGTATGACGCTGACTTAGAAACTGGCTTGGAAAGCAAAAGGACCTTCAAATCGACCTTCGCAGATAATGCGCAGCACTGAGCCTTGCTAACGTTGAAGGCGTGGGCGTAGCATTCAGGGGGCAACATATCATTGTTATGCATACGAGAGTACGGAACACGGGTTCTACACCAGTTACCCTTCAACTAGGCGGGATGTGGATGAGAAGAGGCGAAGACTTGTGTCTGAACTTGAGCAAACACTCGGCTCTATTTCCGAATGGGCCGTAGCAAGTTGGTCAAGTTAAATACCTCCAAGATACAAGTTTGCGCGTTCAGTGCGAAGAGAGCGGTGTTCACACCAGCTCCTTCCTACCAAGGCACGTCACTTAAATTTTGCGACCACCTCGGGGTCCTCCGAGTCGAATTTTCGCACGATCTAAACTTACGGCGTGACATCGAGGGCAAGGCCGTATAAATCGCAGATTCGGTCCTGCTTGGGGTACTGCTCGCACCTATGGGATGGCTCAGTCAAATACCAGCTGGCGCCTCTGGACTCGATCCAGCGTCGAGCCGTGCGAATAGTAGGTGACTCCCAAATGTTCCGCGATCTAAAAGCACTGCAACTCCGTAGGAATACATAGCTAAATCAGAGCCTGTTGGAATACAAACAGAGAGAAATATTTTCCCCCAAGTACAGTCTCGGGTCCTTCAACCTGGGCACCTGTCAGACCGGCATGGCATTGGCAGCCTCCGCATGCTACCGAATGTCCATGGGCATCGCTAGACACCTTATGGGTGGCTAGGCGCCACATGTCGCGCTTACTATAAAAATAATATCAGTAGCTTTGGCCTCGCCTTAGTGGCTTACCTGCTTCGAGTGAGTACATTATTCAACTATGTACAACCTGAAACCTCCCTCGGTCTTCGGCCTTGAACTGATTGGTTTACTTACTTCCCGAATCCGCTTCACCCCAGCCAGATATATTTACTTACATAGACAAAGAAAATCGTGTACTTACACAGCTCAGTCTTCGGTCTTGCTCTGACTGACTTTTCATTTTACTTCAAGACTATACATCGTTCAACTATACATAATTTGTATATATATGTAGATACTCACTCATGCGCTATTTGCAGAAAACTTTAGTTTCAAATAGAGATCACGACAAATAAACGGACGGATAGTATCAATTTTGTACCGTGTGGGGCCGGTACTTATATAAAAGAATAGCCCCACTGTATCTCTCCCCGTGTATGTCGTAAAAGGCGACTAAGGGATATGACTTCCTTCTTTTATTACTGGGTGGTAGGGTTTAACCCGCCCGTGTTGGTACCACCGCACCGCACTGAATGAAAGGTCGGTAGAAACGGCTATGTATTTAGTGTAGCCGGTACGACCGAAGGGAAGCACTAACGTGGCACCAAGTTCACCCGGTGTTATGGGCTGACGTCACGGATGTTGTAGGTGATGTAGCCAACCGTTGTCGTTGTGCATTAAAGCCGTTGACGTTCGGTATGTACCTATGTATCTACTTATAATAATTTTAGATTGGCTCTGACTGATCTTACAAAAAGATGCCAGTATGACACAATGGCGATGGCCGTCCTAAGTTCCGCGCTCTAATAATGCACGACGACGGCCTCACTTGTCTTGTTGAACGAAGAACGCCCGACCACGGCTCTATATTTAGAACGTTAAAAATAATAAATTTATCAAAATTTATAGAGTTAGTGCTAAGGTAAAATCAATATAAAAAGAGAATTGCTGTATCTGATAAATTATATGGAAAACATTATTTTGTTATTTTTAGTTATAGTTAAACTATTTTCATAATTTGCTTTTTCGTAGCCGGGTTTTAGTTTTTTATAGCTATTTTTTTTTATTTAAACGATTTTCATAATTAGCTTTTACGTAGTCGGGTTTTAGTTTTTTATAACTTATTTTTTTCCAATTTGTGCAAGAGGAGGTTGTGGTCTACGACATCGAATGCTTTCGACAAGTCGCAGAATATACCTGCAACCTTGTTCCTCTTGTCTATACCTTTTATTATCTCTCCTACCAGCTTCATGCCAGCTGATTTTGTGGAGTGATCTTTACGGTATGCGTATTGGTTGGGAGAAAGAAGTTTATTATCCTCAAGATGCTTAATTACAGAGTCAGATATAACAGATTCTATGATTTTAGATAGTGCTGGCACTAAACTTATAGGCCTATAGTTATTTGGGTCAGCTCTTTCGCCTGCTCCTTTATAAATGGGACATACACGGGTCTGTACATTAGGACCCTCTTCAAACATTTGGTTAACCAATACTGATATGTATGGCGACAAACTATTTGAACATTTGGCAATCAACTCTCCCGACAACTCGAAAATATCAAGACTGCTTTTTAAGATAATTTTTCACGTATTAATTTTGAATTTTTTTCAGGTGTGACATAGGGTAGGCAAAAGGCTTGGTCAGCATCAAGACTGGGAATGTCTACCATTAGGGACAATGTTTTGCTTGGAGAAGCTAGATTCAGGGCTGTTAGCTTACTTCCGATATTCAGGAAGTGCATGTTCATACATTCAGGAATGTTTTCAATAGGAACATCATCTCCATCTGAGGTTATAAGCTTATGAATACCATCTTCCTTGCACTGCCCTCTGTTGGTTTCATCTTTAATCACTCGCCATATCTCTTTTTTAGGATTATTACTATTCATAATCCTTGACTCGATGCAATCTCTACGACTTTGCCAAGACATTATATCTATAGCTGTCTTGTACTTTTCAATAATTTTTTTTAAAACGTCGCTATCAGGGAATTGTTTTTTCATTTCAAATGTGTGACAGAGTTTTGTCTTTAGTGATAATATGTCGTCATTCATCCAGTATTCGTTTTTCTTATTTCTACTTATAAATACATATTTATATAATAGGTTAATACATTTATAAATTTTTCAAACTTAACTTCAATTGAATAATTACTGTTACATACTATTTTACTCCAGTCGTATTATTCGATCGCTTCGCAATACTGGCTCACTCTGCCGGGTGTACGAAGCCTCCGCTGTACAGAGGCAGGAGGTTCGCGACCGGCCTGCAGAGAGCTCTCCCTGAGACAGGCTAGCTGGCCGTCGTGATCACTGATTGCAGTGACACGTGCGGACACTGCGATCGATCTTGGAGACAAGTTAGAGGCTATGGCATCAATAGACGATTCTGACCCATCACAAGTTCGAGTCGGGAAAGTCACCAAATTGTACATGTTATATGTTTTTAACAAGTCGGTTAGTTTGCTACATTTTGAATTAATTGCAGTCGCCAGCCAAAATTATGTTCTTATTGTCATTTGCAAAATGATTTAATATAGTGTCAATTGATTTAAGGAAAATTCTAAAGTCACCATTGTCAGTTCTATATAAACCAATAATAATTAAATTTAATTTTGGAATTTCTATGGCCGTGCAATCTAGATGGAATTCCTGGGTCATTTCATGAACTTCCGACCTTTTCTTAAATTTTACATCATTACGAGTAAATATTATTACTCCGCCATGAATATTCTTTTGGCGGGAAAAACTATTTGATACTTTATATCCGTGAAGCGTTATATTCGGAACTTCATTACAATGAAGCCAGGATTCTGAACAAACAATTACCTCGGGTCGGTCATTGTGAACATCTACTTGAATTAAATTTATCTTATTGCGGAGGCTACGTACATTTTGATGAAATATTTTAAAGAATGATTCTATGCCTACCTGCACGTTATTTAGATGACTTGCCCTGACTTATACTTTGAATTTTTACTTTAGTTAGACATAATGTCAAGCTTATCTCTTTTTCTGTCTAAATTTTTGTTTAAATTTTTTAAACTGCTTGTGTTTTTGAAAATAATAAAAAATATATAAATGTAATACTTTTTTTTATTTTGTTGAGTTCATTTTTAATGTACATCGAAGGTCGTGTAATGCACGAGATTTGTGATTTTTATTGTGATTAAGTATTGTTTGTTCTACGATATGAGTTTATTTCATTTCATTTATTTCATTTATTAATTTCCATCTTAGGTAGCATCGGTACACTTGAGTTCGTCACATTTAGTTTACCAATTTTACAATTGAAACTGTCTGGGTCTAGCCATGGCAAGGGACTAATAATTTTAGCCTAAGCAATAACATAGGTACATAACTAAAAATTATAAGAATACAGAGAATAAAACAGTTTGAAAAAATACTTCGCATCAATAGAATTGTCAAAGGTTAAAAATTTAATTATGTCAATATAAAAAAATTAAAATCAATTAAAATAAAAATAAAATTAAAATAAATTAAAATTCAAAATTAAAATAGGTAGCATCAATAGAATTGTCAAATTACTTAGTCAATCGATTAAAATAAGAATTAGGTACATTTAAATTGTTAAATTAGGTAAAAATAAAAAACACACAAAATTAAATCAAACATCTAGCATCAAAAGAATTGTCAAATTAGTCAAACAAAATAAAACCTAAAAAAAAATAAAAAATATAACATTTAAATTGTATACACTAAAATAATTATATATCACAGATAGTACGAGTAACTACTTACTTAACGTCATTGTCAATATAAAACTCGTCAATTGAGTAGCACTCTTTTTCTATTAAGTACTCCTTTAGTTTTGCGTTGAAGGCTTTATCTGGGAGAACCTTTATGTTATTCGGAAGAGCATTATACAATTTGACACTATTGCATATAAAACTTTTGGCTTTTTTAGCCAATCTACACGACACGCTTGCAATTTTGTCCTTATTTCTAGTATTGTAGCTATGATTGTTAGAGTTGAGAGGTGTCTCAGCCATGTTCTTACGGGCATATAACAGATTTTTGAAGATATAAAGACTAGGCATAGTTAGAATTTTATTTTCTTTAAATTTGTTGCGACAAGAGGTGGGCGATTTCAATTTTAGCATCGTGCGAAGAGCTCTCTTTTGCAATATAAAAATTCTTTTATTATTGGCTGCATTACCCCAGAATTTCAGGCCGTAGCTCATTATGCTTTGGAAATAAGCAAAGTAAACTGTTTTGGCTGCCTTAAGACCACATACATTTCTTATTGTACGAATAGCATAAACAGAGGAGCGTAGTTTCGGAGCAATATAATCAATATGATTGTCCCACTGTAATTTTGCATCGAGTTTTAATCCCAAGAATTTAACACAGTTTATAAATTCAATTTCATCGCTTCCCATCTTAATATTACACATAAGTGGGGAGGGCCTCAGAGCGAATAGTACTGCTTTCGTTTTACCAACATTGAATAATAAATTGTTAAACTTAAACCAGTTGTGTATGCGAGACATAGTGGTCGTTACTGCCTCTAGAAGCATATTAGCATTATCATGTTTAAATACAAATGATGCATCGTCAGCGAACATGACTAGACTCCCCTCATTCTCAATACATTCCGGTAGGTCATTAATATAGACTAGAAATAAGAAAGGACCCAGAATGGATCCCTGAGGAACACCAATATCACATGAACATTGACTTGAGACATTACCATTTACTTCAGTTAAGTGTTTTCTGTCTGCTAGATAGGACTTCATAAGATCTAATTCCTTTCCATTTATTCCGTAATGGTTTAATTTAGCCAGTAATATTTCATGGTGCACACAATCAAAGGCCTTTGACAGATCGCAAAATACACCTATAGTCTTTTGCGACCCGTCAAGCGAATCCAGTACACTATGAATTAATGACGCAATTGCATCATCAGTTGATTTTTGTTGTTGAAAACCATACTGACATTGCGTAAGTAATTTATTATGACTGAAATATGAGGATAGTTGATCAAGTATAATTTTTTCTAAAATTTTACTAAGCACTGGTTGCATAGATATAGGTCTGTAGTTATTACATTCCGTTCTGGATCCACTCTTATGAATTGGAATAATTTTACTTATCTTCATGAGGTCAGGAAAAGAGCCGACCTCGAAGCAGTTGTTGAATATATTTGCTAGATATGGAGCTATTTCCTTTAAAATGGATTGAATATGCTTAGTAGACATACCCCACGCATCTTGAGAAGTTTTAATTTTAATTTTAGAAAACGTTTTTAAAATAGTATTTGTTGTAATTGAGTGTAATTTGAAGTAATTAGTGCAAGGTGGAATTTTTGATTTTATAAAATTTATAGCATTTTCCGCAGATGACATACCTGCAGTCATACGTGTTGCCACATTAGCAAAGTATTCATTTAGAGTGTGAGACGATAGAGGAATTCCGGATACCGAATTTTTGTCGCAATATTTTCCAGTTTCCCGTTTAATAATATCCCAAGTTGTTTTAATTTTGTTATCTGAATTATAAATTTCGTCAGATAAGCAAATTCTTTTGGCTTCTTTAATAACCATTTTATATACTTTACTGTATTTTCTTACATAATTCGTCATGTTTTCATTAAGTGATTTGTATTTGTAGAGCTCATAGAGACGATCCCTAGAAATACGGATACCCTTAGTCGCCCATTTGTTGAAATTGTGTTTTTTAATATTTACATGCATAAGTGGCAAATGAATATCCATGCTTGTTTTTATGACATTAAAAATGTTTTTATAGTCAGAATGGGGACAGTTTTCATACGACAATATAGATAGGCCATTAGAAATACAATTTTTTAGTTTAATTATAGCATTTGCGGTAACTTTTCTCGATACACGGTTAATATTAATTGTATTCAATTTTGTATCCCGAATTGTTATAATCTGACCAAAGTGGTCAGATTCTAAACAGCAAATTACTTCAGCATTTAGAATATTTGAGATGTCGGTGAATATGTTGTCAATACAAGTCGCTGACGTTTTAGCTACCCTAGTAGGCTCATTAATTTGTCTAGCTAAATTAAAGCATCCGAATAAGTCTTCTAAGTCGCGACGATCTCTACTTTCAGTCAAAAAGTTTACATTAAAGTCGCCGCATACAAGTATGCCTTTCGACGAAGTAGTAATTTTCTGTAGTACTTGCTCTAAACATTTTAAGTATGTTTGGAAGTCACCCTCCGTGGACCTATATATACATGCTATGATAAACAGTCTAGTTTCAATACATGCAACTTCAAAGTGTTTTTCGATCGAAAAGCTCGAGATGTCAGCTCTATTCCTGGCCTCGTGATTGTCCCTTGCCATGATCAGAGCTCCGCCCCGAATAGAGACCTTTCTGCAGTAGTTACTTTTTAATTCCATACCTTCAATTACAATGTTTTCGTCTGTTTTAAGCCATGTTTCAGTTACACAAAGTATATCTATGTCATATTGTTCTACAGCTAATGATATGTCTAAACATTTCTCTCTTATATTACGTATATTTTGATGAACAATTTTAGTAGTTTTGAGTATTTCATTTCCGTATGCCTTTGTTTGAGATGTCTCTAGGTTTTTCCTAAAAAAATATTTTCAGCAGTCACATCTGTTTTAGATATTGATTTATGCTGACTTCCCGTTATTTGCCTAGTCAATATTACTGCTTCAATACTTGGCACAACAAGGTTAGTAGTCAATTCAGTAGACACGAACTGTAGATTCGACGAGAGACAGCTTTCATTGGTTTCTTTAGTAAGATTACAGATATTCATGTTCACATTGGTGTTGATAAATTTCAGATTACTATTGCACACATATTCATCAGACAGAAGTTTATTACATAGCATATCAACACCTGTAGAATTCAGATAACCATTATTTTTATAACACAATGCATCGAAACTATTCAGGTCAATGTAGGCACTTTGTTCGCAGTTCGAGATAGAGTTCAGAATAAATTTATTAAGTTTAAAAATATTATTATTGACTTTGTTTACATTTGTTATAAAATCCCCATTTTTTACGTACGATAGTGTGCTGATGCACAGCCGAATGTCTTTTTGTACACTTAATTTTGCTAGAGACCGAATACTTTGCATATATTTATTGACCTTTCGGTTTGCAGCACTATCACCTGCAATGATCACAAGAGAGTCGCCTGCTTTAAAATCATTTGTTAAAACGGATACGTTCTTAACTAGCTCGTGTAATGGAGCTTGAGGTTTAAATAATCCTGTTACAACCAATGACTCACATTTACCATGGATATGTTTTGTCACGTCACGGCCGTAAGAGTCGCAAAGTAGGAGCATTTTTCGATTAACACTGGTGCCGATGGTAACATCTCTACAACAGGAAGTGGTCGGGACACCAGCAGGGGCGCCACCACCGACTGCAGCTCCAGTAGTGGTAGGGATAGCGGTGGCAGCAGTGACTCCGACCGCAGCAGGGTCTCCACCGATGGCAACGGGAGCGGCGGAGCCAGCAACGGCAGCGATAGCACCAGTAGTAATGATGGCGGCACCGACAGCAGTATCATCAGGGGTCACGGCAGTAACAGGAGAGGTGGCACCAACGTGAGTGCCGTCACACGCTGCAGGGACACCGGCAGTCACACCACCGGAGACAACTGGATTCACACCTAGCAGCTCAGACGAGGCTGGGGTTATGATGCCTGACCCCGCAGGCGCGGAGGCTGTTAGTGGTCTTTGTTCGGCAGCCTCGGTGTTGACCGGCCACTCACAAGACGTAGGCTGCTCCTGCCGGCCACTATTGATCTCCTGAAGAAGTGATATTGTCTCTTCTAGTTCACGGATAAGAGCTAATGCGTTTTCGTAGTTATCATTGTCTTCTTGACATTTTCTTAGTTTAGTTTGCAATGCATCTCTATCCGCCCATGCATCGTAGATAGCTATTTCATATTCAGCTAGCTCCGACTTAAGAGCGGTGTTACAGTCCAGCAGTTTCTTAAATTCTTATGCACTCTCATCATTTTCTTTTATTAGCTGTTGATTATATAAGTTAGTTTTTTCTAATTCTTTTCGCAAATATTTTATAACATCCATATCTTCCGTGGAAGTTGCTGGTCTCGGGTTCAGATTTTCATCTTCCTTTCTTTTGTTACGCATATTTCTTGTTATAGGCGCCATCTCTTGTAAATGAAATGGAAATGAAATGAATTCCATATTGAATTATTGATACTGCTATAATTATAAACTGGTTTGATGCACTGTTAAGAGAATCGGACAAGGCAGTTTATTTTTAACTATTAAATTTTGGCTAGGATCAACCTTAGTTTTTGCAAAAATATTAAGTCAGCCAAACCAAGTGACGTCAGCATCTCGAGCGGAATTTCGGACTTGTGTCGGCAGCCTGGGGCGGGGCGGGGCGGGGCGGGCGGAAGGCTTGTTTAATAATTCACAAAGTGTAGACTCAATTAGCCGGAATATCTAGCACGAGCTCACCCGCCTCAGTGTGTCGGCTCGGCTCCGCTCTCCGTCACCTCACCGTCAGTCAGTCAGTCAGTCAGTCAGTCAGTCAGTCAGTCGGCGTGTAAGCGTCCACTGCTGGACATACGCCTCTCCAATTTTCCTCCAGTCCTCCCGGCCTTCAGCGGTACGGAATCACTGCTTTCCGCCGACGTACTTGATGTCGTCGTACGTGAGCATAACTTCACGAGCGAGCTGTAGTCACACTACCTCCCTCACACACCCTCACACACACCCTCACACCCTCTCACACACACACACCCACACTCACAGAGAGAGAGAGAGAGACATAGAGAGAGATAGAGGGAGAGAGAGGCGCATCGGTTGCAGCTACTCGGTTGGTTTGGTTCGTACGTAGCGAACGAGCAACCGAGTAACCGGAAGTCCTATAATATACTGCACATTAAAACGGCCGCTTGGTCCCCGCGCCGCGTTCTGCCGCGGGATATTCTTTAATATTTTATACTCTTAATAAAATAAATTCCCCTCCTTGTCACTTCTGCACGGTAACATCGCCTGAAGTGCGTAAGCCCGCGCCCAGACGCTAAGCCCTCTTCACTCCATTCCTTGTTTTACCTCATTTTAACTTGTTTCCTGTCTCGCAGCCTGTAGAAAGATTGTCGCAGAGAATTTTAGAAAATACATGAGAAAAGTACGAGAGTAAGAGATGTACGTAATAGATACACAACAAATACACGAGAAAAGGAACGAGAGTAAGAGATGTACGTTATAGTTACCGTTATAGTACGAGTTTTGTACCGTGTGGGGCCGGTACTTTAAAAGAATAGCCCCACTGCATCTCTCCCCGTGCATGTCGTAAAAGGCGACTAAGGGATGTGACTCCCTTCTTATATAACTAGGTGGTAGGGTTTAACCCGCCCGGGTTGGTACCACCGCACTGAATGAAAGGTCGGTCGAAACGGCTATGTAAATAGTTTGTGTTTTCCGTCCAGTTCAGTGTAGCCGGCACGACTGAAGGGAAGCCCTGACGTGGCACCAAGTTCAACCCGGTGTTATGGGCTGACATCACGGATGTTGTAGGTGATGTAGCCAACCGTGTCAGTTTGAATAAAAAAAAAAAAAAAGTTACACAACAAATACACGAGAAAAGTACGAGAGTAAGAGATGTACGTAATAGATACACAACAAATACATGAAAAAAGTACGAGAGTAAGAGATGTACCTAATAGATACACAACAAATACACGAGAAAAGGAACGAGAGTAAGAGACGTACGTAATAGATACACAACAAAAACACGAGAAAAGGAACGAGAGTAAGAGACATACGTAATAGATACACAACAAATACACGAGAAAAGGAACGAGAGTAAGAGATGTACGTAATAGATACACAACAAATACACGAGAAAAGGAACGAGAGTAAGAGATGTACGTAATAGATACACAACAAATACACGAGAAAAGGAACGAGAGTAAGAGATGTACGTAATAGATACACAACAAATACACGAGAAAAGTACGAGAGTAAGAGATTTACGTAATAGATACACAACAAATACATGAAAAAAGTACGAGAGTAAGAGATGTACGTAATAGATACACAACAAATACACGAGAAAAGGAACGAGAGTAAGAGATGTACGTAATAGATACACAACAAATACATGAAAAAAGTACGAGAGTAAGAGATGTACGTAATAGATACACAACAAATACATGAAAAAAGTACGAGAGTAAGAGATGTACGTAATAGATACACAACAAATACACGAGAAAAGGAACGAGAGTAAGAGATGTACGTAATAGATACACAACAAATACATGAAAAAAGTACGAGAGTAAGAGATTTACGTAATAGATACACAACAAATACATGAAAAAAGTACGAGAGTAAGAGATGTACGTAATAGATACACAACAAATACACGAGAAAAGGAACGAGAGTAAGAGATGTACGTAATAGATACACAACAAATACACGAGAAAAGAAACGAGAGTAAGAGATGTACGTAATAGATACACAACAAATACACGAGAAAAGGAACGAGAGTAAGAGATGTACGTAATAGATACACAACAAATACACGAGAAAAGGAACGAGAGTAAGAGATGTACGTAATAGATACACAAAAAATATATGAGAAAAGCACTAGTATTCATGTATTTCAATACAATGACTATGGCTATATATGGCTTTATTCCGGCTCCATCATCAGGACCCTGGACATCATATATGTATTGTATAGTATTGTTTATTGATCATTGATATGGCAGTTAGACTGCGCTGGAACTTGTCACAATTTATTCTATCCGGTTCCATTACACCCACGAAGAAGAACCGACAAGAAACTTCGCAGGGTATTTTTTTTAAACGTATTTTTACAAGTATTTAGTGACTATCCACATAATAACACCGCCCATAGTATATCTAAAACACAGCTTGAGAGCAAGATTAACAATTTTGCTGCGAGTTCTGACTACAAAGACTTATTAATTAAGTGAATCAGGTGTGAAGAGCCTTTGTCAAACTTTGATACGTAATTTGTATCAACATAATTATGTTAGTATATTAAACTACAATGTAGTATAATTGTATTGTCAAAAATAAAAAATAAAAATATATGAATATCTGGGGGCACGGCAGTGCCCCCGCCAAGTCGAGCAAACACGGCCGTACCATCCTTTTCTCGAAGCAACTCAGGGTACTTTTGGCCTCCCTGTATCTTCGTTGTGGCTAGAGATAAACACCTGTAATTTTAGTTACCAAGAGTACTTACCAAACCTAGTTATACTCCCAAATCATAAGTTTGTAACTATTATAGTTTGCGAGATATCGCCAGTCAAAGTTCCGGTTTTTACTGACTCACTCACTCACTCATCGATCATCAAAAATCTAAGGTACTTCCAGCAGACCTACAAACTTGAAATTTTGTATTCAGCTCATGTTTAGCCCACAACGAAAGGAAAAACTGAAACATCCAAAAATTTAAGCCCCGTTTTTTTTTCTGTTGGGTAACTACCCTTCCATACAGTCTATGAAAAAAATAATTTTGTCAGTTTCATAAGTACACTTACACATACACACCACATGCCGTATCCCGACACTCGGGGTAAGCAGAGTAATCGGTGTTGTGCTACAATAATTCTGCTAAATTACAGCACAACACCGACCACCACGTTTATAGCTTGCCAAGGTGAGAGGTGGCTAGCCTGTCGCCCTTATATGCGGGTTAACTTACCTCTCCATGCCAAATATGACAAATAATTTTGTCAGTTGCATAAGTACACATACACATACACACCACAGCCGTATCCACAAAGATAGAAGAAGAAACACATTGACTTGGCAATCGGACAGCTAAAATATTATAACAATAATATGAACGAACGTAATACCAGTTTGTTACATACATACATATACTATCACACAGGCTGAATCCCGACAATCGGGATAAGCAGAATAATCGGTGTTGTGCTGCAAGAACTCTGGTAAATTACATCACAACACCGACCACCACGTTTCGCAAAGTACCTATTGGAACAAGATTCAATCGATCAAGCAGCAAGTAAGGTACGAAGACCCACCTGCTGCATGCTATGTTTACTTTGTTGTAAACTGAAAAGGAATCTTTACGCAGCAATCTGTTTGTGCTGTCCGATTGCCAAGTCAAGGTGTTTTTTTATAGAAATGAAGATGTTAAATATATAAGAGGAGTAACTAAATATTGATTATTATTAAGTGGAAAATATATTTTATGGCAACATTGTTGAATTCGGGTTTCAATTATATGAAAAGACTTGGCTCTGAATGGGATCTTACAACTTTTTACGGTGGAAAGGTTGCGTGCAAGACTTGGCATATTTTTATATTATATGTTTTGGTGGGATTTAAGATACTTGAAGTATGAAGTTGTCAATGGGTTAATAAAGTTGAGGTATCTGCTAATGGTACCTAGTCAAGAGTTAACTAATTATGCAGTCAGGTAAGTAGCATCTGCACATTTAGTTCTAATAATATTGTTTGTAAAAAATACAATTGTCAAAAACAAAAAATATAAATATATATCTGTGGTTATGTGGCAGAAGCAGACATGTACATTTTTTCCAGTATTGAGTTATAAATACCAAAATTTCGGTAAAAATGCGCTCTTTAATATGGCAAAAACAAACATGTCGTAAGTAATACCCAAAGCCATGTATTTCCCTTCGACCAAACAGTACATGTCATAAAAATCACAATAACGTATGCCAAAACAGTACAAGTAGCGACATGTCTTATTTTGCCATATAAGAAAATCAACAAATAGCGACATGTCGAAGTAGATGTCATAGACATCACAATAACGTATACCAAAAACTATTTAAAAAAATATAAAAACCACCTTCAAAAATGTATGAAATAAAAAAAAAATCAAACCCTAGAGTTGAAGGCGGTGCTAAAGAAGGCTACACAAATCACAAAGGATATCATCCACTCATGTTTTCTTTTATGCTTCATTTTTGCTTGCTTTAGCACCGCTTTCAACTCAAGGGCTTGATTTTTTTATTTCATAAATTTTTGAAGGCGGTTTTTATATTGTTTTAAATAGTTTTTTATTTCACAGTTTTTTTAGTAATTTTTTGCTATTAATGTACTCGGCGGAATCGCTCGGCCTTCGGCCTCGCGATTTCGCCTCGCTTTCCAATCCGATCTTGACCAAATTAAAATGGAACCACCTCAGGGTTATTCCCTTTCAATCAAAAAAAGAATTTTCAAAATCGGCCCACAATTGACGGAGTAATCGCGTAACAAACATCCAAAAAAAGAATACCCTGGACACCACCTAGGCCTAAAGTAATTGCTCGTGAAGACAAATACAACGAGCCCAAATGCGATGAGTTTATCATGTGTAGTTTAGGAGTTCCTATGGCCACCTTCCGTCTCCATCATCAGACCAGCTCGATGGTACTCGTACCATATTATATTAAGCGCATCTGGCCGGTTGGAAAAGATTTCAAATTTAGAATATTCATGAAAAAAGGGTCCGAATATGTATCACAATATCGATTCATGTATACGATGACAGAGAAAATTTCGAAATATTAGGTATTTAATACTTTTAGTTCTATTTTTTTTTTAAATCGGTTTTATATTTTCTAAAACAGTTTTTATTTCATTCTTTTTAGTAATATTACATAAAAAAGAATAACCCAAATCGAATAATCGAAATCGGTTGAAGTGGTGCAGAATTATTCGCCATGTGTCAAACTGAAAATTGCTGAAAAACTCCACATCACAAAAGTTTTGCTGAAGGTAACCACACACCATAGTATTTTGTTGATTTTTCAAAAACCGCTGAATCAATCTCGATAAAATTTATATGGGACCACCTCTGAAGTATGACCTTCCACCTTCAAACTATGGACTGGAGGAAGAAAAAAAGGCGCCTCCTGGGCAAATCGCGGTTCCACATATGCGAATAGGTCCAATGGCTATCAATCCCAATAAAAAAAAAAGATTTACTATCTATTTTGCCATTATTTGATCCCGTACACCATGATTTTTAAAAATCCTTAACGACGAGTGCTACTGCGTGACTGGCTGGTGACCAGGCAGAATCTTCGGACGATGAATCGTAAATATTGTCAGTAAAGTGCCATTTGTATTTACCGAGATTGTTGATTACATTTTGTGTAGGGTTTTACTAATCAAATTATTAAATTTCCTTTATTTCATAAACGATTTCGTTTTATTAATGTTAAAACTTGAATAAAGTCTTAGTTGACCGATACTACCTCACTATGTGTATCCTTGATATATGTAACGTGAAGTAAAATACTTTATATGGCAGAAAAAAACAAGTCGCACTTATTAATGACATGTCGCATAAATTTTACTTCTTTATATATGGCATTACATGACATGTAATTTAAATTAATTTCTTCAAAATCCTAGAAAACTTTTTATAAAAACAAGACTTCGTTGTATTCTCAGATAACTTATTAACTCACATTAAAAATATTGTTAATATATCCATGCAAACCTTATTTTAGTACCACTGCAAAGTTTATATTGCTTGTAGTCAAAAATGCACAAAAGTAACATGTCAGCTTATGCCAAATTTCCACAGATATGTAGGTATATATATATATGTTTTTATATTATATAATAAAATATTATCATACTTGAAGTATCAAGTTGTCAATATGGGTTAATATAATTATTGAGGTACAAATGGTACCTAGTCAAGTATTAACTAATTATGCAGTCAGAACCTCAAGATATGATTTTATCAGCTAAGGCCTCCTTTACAGTGTAGTAGGCTTTCTTTGCAAGGGTAGATTTTAAGTGTTTCTTAAACAAAGGACCATTAAGATTTTTTACCTCTTCGGGTATTTTATTATATAATCTAATACTATTACAAACAAAACTTTTTGAAATTTTAGATGATCTGTGCTACGTAATTTGAATATTATTTTTACTCCTAGTGTCATGCTGGTGAATATCGGAATGAAGAGTAGCATTTTGCATATCGTCGTTGCAAATTTAAAATCTCCTATGTGTAATACCGGCTACAGACTCTCCCGAGAAGGCTCGCGAGAAGGCTCGCGAGAAGTCTCGCCGAGAAGTCTCGCCGAGAAGTCTCGCCGAGACTTCTCGGCGAGCACATGACCAATCCACACTCACAAGTAGTTCTCACTTGTGTTCTCGGTCCTTGTCCGATATGGACGACCCTGCAGCGCCTTTGGGACTGTGTGCATTAGCATTTTTTAACTTTGCAAATGTTGTAGCCCGGTATAACGAAGAAAAAAAGAAGGTGCAGGAGATGGTAGATTACCCAAATTCATCAAAACAGATCAATACGCGTTAATTAAGCATTTGGGCGAGGCTTAGAAGAGGAAACTTCTTTTAAAAATTAATGTTTTAGTTCATAAAAAAAATACAATTATTATCAAAAATTTATTTTGTATGAAAAATATGTTTTCCTTTTTTTTTCTCCGAAACTATGCATCTCCTCGCATCAATTATTATTTCACTATAATTCATATTTTAACTCAGTCTACACAATACACTTACAAGTTATTTGCGATAAAACCGGCTCTCTTCTAAGCCACACCCAAGCATTTTTGGACGCACGCACCACGGAGAAAATAATTACGTACGCACATGCACTCTCGCACGCACTCACGTACGCACATACGCACTGTCGCACGTGGCACTGAGACCGAACGAGAATGTGGATAGCGTTCCTTTTCTCGCCCGAGAAAACCCTTCGAAGCGGGCAAAAAGACCGACACCGAGCGGAGAACAGGCGAGCCCGAGAACGAGCCATACGAGAAACCACGAGAAACTATTCACATTCTCGCTTCTCGGGTGTTCTCGGGGGTTCTCGGCGAGAGTCTGGAGGAACCTTAAAAAGTAACTTTTCGAGAAAAACGAAAACAACTGTCTCCTGAAAAATATTCTTAGAAAATATTTTTCCTGCTTTGGTTATTTGGACAAACCATGTATTTGAAATGTACGGAAAGAGGAATTGTTTTTTTCACAATAAGTGACGTAGATAGAAAACCCTATTTAATTGTTTTTCATACACATGGGAGATTTTACTTGCAAATTTGTTGTCACATCGGAGTTTTTTAAAGGAAATGAATTGAAACAAATCAATGTGTTTAGGTATCGTTTGTATAATAAAACAGCCCTTACTATTTTACATCAATACTTGACAATACATTTCCGCCCATGTCTTGAGATTCCAAAAGCACAAACGAATCCTTTCGCGGTCTTCTTCCGTAATGCGTTTGATTTTGAAGCTGTACTTATTCAACTTTGTATGCGAGTAACGTGGTTTGACAGCTCGGTTAGGTCTTTCGACACACTGTTTATATTTACCCTCAGGTATTTTCTTAAATCGGAGGTAGGCTTTCCTAAAGCCCGAGCCTTTTTGTTCGCCTGCACAATATTTTCTTGATTTTCATTAATCTGCGTAGACCTGACCGGATGCTGAATTTCATTGTCTGTAGGCAGTGGAATATTGTCTAGAGATCTTGGACAAAAAAATCACTAATTTTGATAAAATCTAAAAAAAAAAATTTTTATTTCATTAGTGGCGATACTCTTGCCTAGTAAGTAACCAATAGTTTGTTTCTAATTATAGCCATCTTACTTTATCTAGTGCATGGCGTAATATTGTGCTCCCTTTCTAATAAGAAATGGTTGTGATATAGCCGCATTTGACATCGAATGATCACATACGAGATTTTAATTTACAATTTTTTTAACAAAATTACTACTATAACCCAATGACGTATCAAAAGCTCTTTGCTATAACCTCTTATGTGTCCATCAGACACATAGAAGATTTGGATGAACAATTAAATGTGGGCTGACACATAAGATATTTTATACATTGGACCTCAGTCATTGAAATAATATGATATACACATGGGAGTTTTTGCATAAGGTAGCCCTTCAAATTGGCTTTTCAAATATCTGCTAAACTCATTTTAGGTAAAAATGACACATGTCAGTCAGTCAGTCAGTCAGCGTGTAAGCGTCCACTGCTGGACATACGCCTCTCCAATTTTCCTCCAGTCCTCCCGGCCTTCAGCGGTACGGAACCACTGCTTTCCGCCGACGTACTTGATGTCGTCGTCCCACCTGGCGGGTGGTCTTCCCACACTCCGTTTTCCTGTCCACGGCCGCCAGTGTAGGACACGGTTACTCCAGCGGTCGTCGTCTCTTCGGCTGACGTGCCCAGCCCATTGCCACTTGAGCTTAGCCACCCGGTATCCAATATCGACTACTTTGGTGCGTCGGCTACGCGACGCATCTTCTAACCTAACCTATATTCTTATCTTCTATATCCTTATATTATATTTTTATATTTGATATTTATTAATTTGTTACTTTAGTTAGACATAATGTCAAGCTTATCTCTTTTTCTGTCCAAATTTTAGTTTAAATTTTTTAAGCTGCTTGTGTATTTGAAAAATAATAAAAAATATATAAATGTAATATTTTTTATTTTTATTTTGGTGAATTCATTTTCAATGCGACGCATCTTCTAACCTAACCTATATTCCTATATCCAACGAGCCCAAATATGGCTTCCTATGACTTCCTTCCGGCTCCATCATCAGGACCCTGGAAATAACATATGACTAGAGTACTTGCGAAGACAAATCCAACAAGCCCAAACACGGTCGATTTATCATGTGTGGTTTAGGAGTTCCTCTGGCTTCCTTCCGGCTCCATCATCAGACCCCAACTAACCTTTTCCTTATCCCGAATTTCTCGTGTCGCTCAGCGACAATATTTTTTCGAATTCCGTAGATTCATTTCCAATGTGCTCGATAGTCGTGTGAGGCACGAAATCTGTGAATTTATTTTTTCAAAAAGGTTGACTTTGTTTTAGGCTCAAATTGTAACTGACTAAATTGTCCAGAGGAGTTTTTCTCAATTTTTTTATATTATTCTTCGTTTCCAAAATATCGAGCGCCAAAATAAAAAAATTGGTAAAAAAACTTTTAAGTTAAACGGTTTTATTAAAAATAAAAAACTAGAAAAAAACAGCTGTACATAAAACTAGAAAATAATAAGGACACAAGCCTGGGCCTTCTTAAGATTTTACGTCTGGGTAAGAAATCGTGCAATACTAGCGTGCTGTCTTCTCATGTCGGATGCCAAAGGGCACATTGTGTCGCTGCGTCAGCGGAATAAGTAATAAATTGAGACTTTTCACAGACTAATATAAAAACGTGGGGCGCATGTTAATTATTACTCATATTATACGCCCCACGTTTTTATATTAGTCTGTTAAAAGTCTCAATTTATTACTTATTCCGCTGACGCAGCGACACAATGTGCCCTTTGGCATCCGACATGAGAAGACAGCACGCTAGTATTGCACGATTTCTTACCCAGACGTAAAATCTTAAGAAGGCCCAGGCTTGTGTCCTTATTATTTTCTAGTTTTATGTACAGCTGTTTTTTTCTAGTTTTTTATTTTTAATAAAACCGTTTAACTTAAAAGTTTTTTTACCAATTTTTTTATTTACACGTTTTTAGTTTGATTTTTGGCTCGTATGATTCATTACGTAAACTCGTCATCCTTTCCAACTCTCTCATTGCATCTTTGTTACTCGGTTTCTTACCTGTCAATTACTCACAATCAAGCTCCTCAATACATAACCCTTCTAAAGACTTTACGCGACTCAATGCAACATACGCTTGACCCTCTTCAAATAGTCTGGAGCCCAAATACACGACAGCACGGTCAACAGTACTGCCCTGCATTTTATGGACAGTGGAGGCCCATGACAAAATTATCGGTAACATCCGTCTCTCAGCTGTTCCATAATTAAACTTTGCTGGAAACTGTATGGCTTTAGGATGGATAAGGTGTCCGCCGTCTCTTTCAAAATCAATTTGAACAAATGGTATGTCTGTTTCATACTTTTGCGTTCGGCAAGTATGGGACACTCGTCCAAACAAACCAAATGAGCCCAACCTCGAGGGGGTTACTAGTAACGGTTAAAGAGTTCCACTGTACACCTCCTGACTCCATCATCAGACCCTCGCCAAGTGTATTGGTAGATGTATGGGACACTCGTCCAAACCAACCAAATGAGCCCAAACTCGAGGGGGTTACTAGTAACGGTTGAAGAGTTCCACTGTCCACCTCCTGACTCCAACATCAGACCCTCGTCAAAAAGTGTATTGGTAGAAGTATAGGACACTCGTTCAAACAAACCAAATGAGCCCATACTCGAGGGGGTTACTAGTAACGGTTGAAGAGTTCCACTGTACACCTCCTGATTCCATCATCAGACCCTCGTCACCAAGTGTATTGGTAGTAGTATGGGACACTCGTCCAAACCAACCCTATGAGCCCAAACTCGAGGGTGTTACTAGTAACGGTTGAAGAGTTCCACTGTACACCTCCTGACTCCATCATCAGACCCTCGTCACCATGTGTATTGGTAGAAGTATGGAACACTCGTCCAAACTAACCAAATGAACCCAAACTCGAGGGGGTTACTAGTAACGGTTGAAGAGTTCCACTGTCCACCTCCTGACTCCATCATCAGACTCTCGTCACCAAGTGTATTGGTAGAAGTATAGGACACTCGTTCAAACAAACCAAATGAGCCCATACTCGAGGGGGTTACTAGTAACGGTTGAAGAGTTCCACTGTACACCTCCTGATTCCATCATCAGACCCTCGTCACCAAGTGTATTGGTAGTAGTATGGGACACTCGTCCAAACCAACCCTATGAGCCCAAACTCGAGGGTGTTACTAGTAACGGTTAAAGAGTTCCACTGTACACCTCCTGACTCCATCATCAGACCCTCGTCACCATGTGTATTGGTAGAAGTATGGAACACTCGTCCAAACTAACCAAATGAGCCCAAACTCGAGGGGGTTACTAGTAACGGTTGAAGAGTTCCACTGTCCACCTCCTGACTCCAACATCAGACCCTCGTCAAAAAGTGTATTGGTAGAAGTATAGGACACTCGTTCAAACAAACCAAATGAGCCCATACTCGAGGGGGTTACTAGTAACGGTTGAAGATTTCCACTGTACACCTCCTGATTCCATCATCAGACCCTCGTCACCAAGTGTATTGGTAGTAGTATGGAACACTCGTCCAAACCAACCAAATGAGCCCAAACTCGAGGGGGTTACTAGTAACGGTTGAAGAGTTCCACTGTACACCTCCTGACTTCATCATCAGACCCTCGTCACCAAGTATATTGGTAGAACTATGGGACACTCGTCCAAACCAACCCTATGAGCCCAAACTCGAGGGTGTTACTAGTAACGGTTGAAGAGTTCCACTGTACACCTCCTGACTCCAACATCAGACCCTCGTCACCAAGTGTATTGGTAAAAGTAAGGGACACTCGTCCAAACCAACCCTATGAGCCCAAACTCGAGGGGGTTACTAGTAACGGTTGAAGAGTTCCACTGTTCACCTCCTGACTCCATCATCAGACCCTCGTCACCATGTGTATTGGTAGAAGTATGGAACACTCGTCCAAACCAACCAAATGAGCCCAAACTCGAGGGGGTTACTAGTAACGGTTGAAGAGTTCCACTGTACACCTCCTGACTTCATCATCAGACCCTCGTCACCAAGTATATTGGTAGAACTATGGGACACTCGTCCAAACCAACCAAATGAGCCCAAACTCGAGGGTGTTACTAGTAACGGTTGAAGAGTTCCACTGTACACCTCCTGACTCCATCATCAGACTTTCGTCACCAAGTGTATTGGTAGAAGTATGGGACACTCGTCCAAACCAACGAAATGAGCCCAAACTCGAGGGGGTTACTAGTAACGGTTGAAGAGTTCCACTGTACACCTCCTGACTCCATCATCAGACCCTCGTCACCAAGTGTATTGGTAGAAGTATGGGACACTCTTCCAAACCAACCATATGAGCCCAAACTCGAGGGGGTTACTAGTAACGGTTGAAGAGTTCCACTGTCCACCTCCTGACTCCATCATCAGACCCTCGTCACCAAGTTTATTGGTAGAAGTATGGAACACTCGTCCAAACCAACCATATGAGCCCAAACTCGAGGGGGTTACTAGTAACGGTTGAAGAGTTCCACTGTCCTCCTCCTGACTCCATCATCAGACCCTCGTCACCAAGTGTATTGGTAGAAGTATGGGACACTCTTCCAAACCAACCATATGAGCCCAAACTCGAGGGGGTTACTAGTAACGGTTGAAGAGTTCCACTGTCCACGTCCTGACTCCATCATCAGACCCTCGTCACCAAGTGTATTGGTAAAAGTAAGGGACACTCGTCCAAACCAACCCTATGAGCCCAAACTCGAGGGGGTTACTAGTAACGGTTGAAGAGTTCCACTGTACACCTCCTGACTCCATCATCAGACCCTCGTCACCATGTGTATTGGTAGAAGTATGGAACACTCGTCCAAACCAACCAAATGAGCCCAAACTCGATGGGGTTACTAGTAACGGTTGAAGAGTTCCACTGTCCACCTCCTGACTCCATCATCAGACCCTCGCCAAGTGTATTGGTAGATGTATGGGACACTCGTCCAAACCAACCAAATGAGCCCAAACTCGAGGGGGTTACTAGTAACGGTTGAAGAGTTCCACTGTCCACCTCCTGACTCCAACATCAGACCCTCGTCAAAAAGTGTATTGGTAGAAGTATAGGACACTCGTTCAAACAAACCAAATGAGCCCATACTCGAGGGGGTTACAAGTAACGGTTGAAGAGTTCCACTGTACACCTCCTGATTCCATCATCAGACCCTCGTCACCAAGTGTATTGGTAGTAGTATGGGACACTCGTCCAAACCAACCCTATGAGCCCAAACTCGAGGGTGTTACTAGTAACGGTTGAAGAGTTCCACTGTACACCTCCTGACTCCATCATCAGACCCTCGTCACCATGTGTATTGGTAGAAGTATGGAACACTCGTCCAAACTAACCAAATGAGCCCAAACTCGAGGGGGTTACTAGTAACGGTTGAAGAGTTCCACTGTCCACCTCCTGACTCCAACATCAGACCCTCGTCAAAAAGTGTATTGGTAGAAGTATGGGACACTCGTTCAAACAAACCAAATGAGCCCATACTCGAGGGGGTTACTAGTAACGGTTGAAGAGTTCCACTGTACACCTCCTGATTCCATCATCAGACCCTCGTCACCAAGTGTATTGGTAGTAGTATGGGACACTCGTCCAAACCAACCCTATGATCCCAAACTCGAGGGTGTTACTAGTAACGGTTGAAGAGTTCCACTGTACACCTCCTGACTCCAACATCAGACCCTCGTCACCAAGTGTATTGGTAAAAGTAAGGGACACTCGTCCAAACCAACCCTATGAGCCCAAACTCGAGGGGGTTACTAGTAACGGTTGAAGAGTTCCACTGTACACCTCCTGACTCCATCATCAGACCCTCGTCACCATGTGTATTGGTAGAAGTATGGAACACTCGTCCAAACCAACCAAATGAGCCCAAACTCGATGGGGTTACTAGTAACGGTTGAAGAGTTCCACTGTACACCTCCTGACTTCATCATCAGACCCTCGTCACCAAGTATATTGGTAGAACTATGGGACACTCGTCCAAACCAACCCTATGAGCCCAAACTCGAGGGTGTTACTAGTAACGGTTGAAGAGTTCCACTGTACACCTCCTGACTCCAACATCAGACCCTCGTCACCAAGTGTATTGGTAAAAGTAAGGGACACTCGTCCAAACCAACCCTATGAGCCCAAACTCGAGGGGGTTACTAGTAACGGTTAAAGAGTTCCACTGTACACCTCCTGACTCCATCATCAGACCCTCGCCAAGTGTATTGGTAGATGTATGGGACACTCGTCCAAACCAACCAAATGAGCCCAAACTCGAGGGGGTTACTAGTAACGGTTGAAGAGTTCCACTGTCCACCTCCTGACTCCAACATCAGACCCTCGTCAAAAAGTGTATTGGTAGAAGTATAGGACACTCGTTCAAACAAACCAAATGAGCCCATACTCGAGGGGGTTACTAGTAACGGTTGAAGAGTTCCACTGTACACCTCCTGATTCCATCATCAGACCCTCGTCACCAAGTGTATTGGTAGTAGTATGGGACACTCGTCCAAACCAACCCTATGAGCCCAAACTCGAGGGTGTTACTAGTAACGGTTGAAGAGTTCCACTGTACACCTCCTGACTCCATCATCAGACCCTCGTCACCATGTGTATTGGTAGAAGTATGGAACACTCGTCCAAACTAACCAAATGAACCCAAACTCGAGGGGGTTACTAGTAACGGTTGAAGAGTTCCACTGTCCACCTCCTGACTCCATCATCAGACTCTCGTCACCAAGTGTATTGGTAGAAGTATAGGACACTCGTTCAAACAAACCAAATGAGCCCATACTCGAGGGGGTTACTAGTAACGGTTGAAGAGTTCCACTGTACACCTCCTGATTCCATCATCAGACCCTCGTCACCAAGTGTATTGGTAGTAGTATGGGACACTCGTCCAAACCAACCCTATGAGCCCAAACTCGAGGGTGTTACTAGTAACGGTTAAAGAGTTCCACTGTACACCTCCTGACTCCATCATCAGACCCTCGTCACCATGTGTATTGGTAGAAGTATGGAACACTCGTCCAAACTAACCAAATGAGCCCAAACTCGAGGGGGTTACTAGTAACGGTTGAAGAGTTCCACTGTCCACCTCCTGACTCCAACATCAGACCCTCGTCAAAAAGTGTATTGGTAGAAGTATAGGACACTCGTTCAAACAAACCAAATGAGCCCATACTCGAGGGGGTTACTAGTAACGGTTGAAGATTTCCACTGTACACCTCCTGATTCCATCATCAGACCCTCGTCACCAAGTGTATTGGTAGTAGTATGGAACACTCGTCCAAACCAACCAAATGAGCCCAAACTCGAGGGGGTTACTAGTAACGGTTGAAGAGTTCCACTGTACACCTCCTGACTTCATCATCAGACCCTCGTCACCAAGTATATTGGTAGAACTATGGGACACTCGTCCAAACCAACCCTATGAGCCCAAACTCGAGGGTGTTACTAGTAACGGTTGAAGAGTTCCACTGTACACCTCCTGACTCCAACATCAGACCCTCGTCACCAAGTGTATTGGTAAAAGTAAGGGACACTCGTCCAAACCAACCCTATGAGCCCAAACTCGAGAGGGTTACTAGTAACGGTTGAAGAGTTCCACTGTTCACCTCCTGACTCCATCATCAGACCCTCGTCACCATGTGTATTGGTAGAAGTATGGAACACTCGTCCAAACCAACCAAATGAGCCCAAACTCGAGGGGGTTACTAGTAACGGTTGAAGAGTTCCACTGTACACCTCCTGACTTCATCATCAGACCCTCGTCACCAAGTATATTGGTAGAACTATGGGACACTCGTCCAAACCAACCAAATGAGCCCAAACTCGAGGGTGTTACTAGTAACGGTTGAAGAGTTCCACTGTACACCTCCTGACTCCATCATCAGACTTTCGTCACCAAGTGTATTGGTAGAAGTATGGGACACTCGTCCAAACCAACGAAATGAGCCCAAACTCGAGGGGGTTACTAGTAACGGTTGAAGAGTTCCACTGTACACCTCCTGACTCCATCATCAGACCCTCGTCACCAAGTGTATTGGTAGAAGTATGGGACACTCTTCCAAACCAACCATATGAGCCCAAACTCGAGGGGGTTACTAGTAACGGTTGAAGAGTTCCACTGTCCACCTCCTGACTCCATCATCAGACCCTCGTCACCAAGTTTATTGGTAGAAGTATGGAACACTCGTCCAAACCAACCATATGAGCCCAAACTCGAGGGGGTTACTAGTAACGGTTGAAGAGTTCCACTGTCCTCCTCCTGACTCCATCATCAGACCCTCGTCACCAAGTGTATTGGTAGAAGTATGGGACACTCTTCCAAACCAACCATATGAGCCCAAACTCGAGGGGGTTACTAGTAACGGTTGAAGAGTTCCACTGTCCACGTCCTGACTCCATCATCAGACCCTCGTCACCAAGTGTATTGGTAGAAGTATGGAACACTCGTCCAAACCAACCATATGATCCCAAACTCGAGGGGGTTACTAGTAACGGTTGAAGAGTTCCACTGTCCTCCTCCTGACTCCATCATCAGACCCTCGTTACCAAGTTGAAATTATCATAATATTGTATTGTCACGAGAACTCAATGTGTGTGCAAAGTTTCATAAAAATCGGTTCAGTAGAAGTAGTTGAAAAAGTTGTCGCAAGATTTGAAACAAAGATAGTAACAAACAAACAAACAAATATACGGAGTCAAGCTAAATAAAACCGTTTAAAAATCGGATTTTTTTTTTCGGCCATAAATTTTTTCCTTTTTTACTTACTCTATTAATTCTTTTTCCACCTTACAGCTCTCATGAATACGCGTCTTTTGAGCTTCACTTGAATATCATATCTTCACAAATCTGACGCGCTGACGTGGCACCAAGTTCAACCCGGTGTTATGGGCTGACATCACGGATGTTGTAGGTGATGTAGCCAACCGTGTCAGTTTCAATAAAAAAAAAAAAAAAAAAAAATCTCCGTGATATAAGGGGATTGCACTTTTTCGTGAAATCGGGGCCTATACTGGAACTGACTGGAACGAACCAAAAGACATTTTCAATGTCAAAATTCTATTTCTCTGAAGCAGTCGTTATGGGATGCCGTGCACCGATTTAGAGTCAACCACTTGGTGTAATTAGTTGGGCAAGTTCGCATGAAACCACGACACGCCTGGCTCTCGCTCGAGAGACTTCAGCTTGTGGCGGCGCGGGCGGGGGCGCGCGTCGCGCGCGTCGCGCGGTGCGTGCGGGGTGCCGATAGTTTGACCCGAGCATTGTTGACACGTGACGCTCATCGTGATTGGGCAATTCATCTTAGTGTGCGTGTGCGTAACTATAGAACTAACACACTAGCAGCAGGTTGCACACTCGCACTGTAAGCGATTAGGAGGAATGGTGGGGCGCGTCTTTTTAATTATTGATTTTTTTTTATTTGGAAAAACCAACAGATCTATAACTAATTTTACAATTATATTATAATATTAATATGAACAATAGCCAATAATAGGTTTCCACAATTAGATTTTACAAATTACCAGAGGTAAGTTCCGCGTACCACTATTTGGGAACCGCTGGTATTTTGAAAACAGGAAAAACTTAGATATATTTTATAGATTTGCATTAAAAAACATATATGAGCTCCAGTACGCACTGGGGGCGAGTGATTTTTAATATATGAGGCTAACCACCTCAGCAAGTCACCGTGTAAACCAGTCTCTCACAGTTTCCTTAACAGCACATCATGATTAACTCGGTCGAAACATTTGGCGTAATCAGTATACACGGCGTCGTTTACATGGATCCTTTTGTCCATTGTTCCGGCAACTAGTGTAGTCCGTGTAGATAGCCAGGTTGGTTGTCACGGACCGACTCCTCATGTTCCGGCAACTAGTGTAGTCGGTGTAGGTAGCCAGGTTGGTTGTCACGGACCGACTCCTCATGTTCCAGCAGCTAGTGTAGTCCGTGTAGATAGCCAGGTTGGTTGTCACGGACCGACTCCTCATGTTCCGGTAGCTAGTATACTCCGTGTAGATAGCCAGGTTAGTTGTCACAGACCGACTCCTCATGTTCCGGCAGCTAGTGTAGTCCGTGTAGGTAGACAGTCAGGTTGGTAGTCATCGGCCGACTCCTCATGTTCCGGCAGCTAGTGTAGTCCGTGTAGATAGCCAGGTTGGTTGTCACGGACCGACTCCTCATGTTCCGGCAGCTAGTGTAGTCCGTGTAGGTAGACAGTCAGGTTGGTAGTCATCGTCCGACTCCTCATGTTCCGGCAGCTAGTTTAGTTCGTCTAGAAAGCCAGGTTGGTTGTCACGGTCCGACTCCTCATGTTCCGGTAGGTAGTGTAGTCCTTGTAGGTAAACAGCCAGGTTGGTAGTCACGGACCGATTCCTCATGTTCGGGCAGTGGATTCGTGGATAGAACTAACACACTAGCAGCAGGTTGCACACTTGCACTCTAAGAGATTAGGAGGAAGGGTGGAGCGCGTCTTCGTGGATAGAACTAACCCACTAGCAGCAGGTTGCATACTTACACTGTAAGCGATTAGGAGGAAGGGTGGGGCGGTTCTTCGTAGATAGAACTAACACACTAGCAGCAGGTTGCACACTTGCACTGTAAGCGATTAGGTAGAAGGGTGGGGCGGTTCTTCGTGGATAGAACTAACCCACTAGCAGCAGGTTGCATACTTACACTGTAAGCGATTAGGAGGAAGGGTGGGGCGGTTCTTCGTAGATAGAACTAACACACTAGCAGCAGGTTGCACACTTGCACTGTAAGCGATTAGGTAGAAGGGTGGGGCGGTTCTTCGTGGATAGAACTAACACACTAGCAGCAGGTTGCACACTTACACTGTAAGCGATTAGGAGGAAGGGTGGGGCGGTTCTTCGTAGATAGAACTAACACACTAGCAGCAGGTTGCACACTTGCACTGTAAGCGATTAGGAAGAAGGGTGGGGCGGTTCTTCGTAGATAGAACTAACACACTAGCAGCAGGTTGCACACTTGCACTGTAAGCGATTAGGAAGAAGGGTAGGGCGGTTCTTCGTAGATAGAACTAACACACTAGCAGCAGGTTGCACACTTACACTGTAAGCGATTAGGATGAAGGATGGGGCGATTCTTCGTAGGTAGAACTAACACACTAGCAGCAGGTTTCACACTTGCACTGTAAGCGATTAGGAAGAAGGGTGGGGCGGTTCTTCGTGGATAGAACTAACACACTAGCAGAAGGTTGCACACTTGCACTGTAAGCGATTAGGAAGAAGAGTGGGGCGGTTCTTCGTGGATAGAACTAACACACTAGCAGCAGGTTGCACACTTACAATGTAAGCGATTAGGAGGAAGGGTGGGGCGGTTCTTCGTGGATAGAACTAACACACTAGCAGAAGGTTGCACACTTACACTGTAAGCGATTAGGAGGAAGGGTGGGGCGGTTCTTCGTGGATAGAACTAACACACTAGCAGCAGGTTGCACACTTGCACTGTAAGCGATTAGGAGGAAGGGTGGGGCGCGTGTTGGTGGATTGAACTATCTGTATGTAGGCATGTAGGTGGGTTTACTCACGATGCAGTATCTGTGAGTGTCGGGCGCGCAGGCGACTAGATGCAGGGTGCTGGTGTTGAGGCAGGGCGTGATAGAGCCGACGCCGTCGCTGTACTCGCCGCACTGCCAGCAGGAGAGCGCCGCGACGCCGGCGCCGCCGGCCAGCAGCGCCGCGCACACCCACGCGCACGCCCACGCGCCGTCCCCGCCGCGCCGGCGCATTCTGCCGCCGCCGCCTCCGCCGCGCAGCTACTGCAATAATCAATCCCTCACGCTAGTAGCACGTTCCATCTATCCCGCTCTCGGTGTCGGCTAACCTCTGCTATTTAAAACTCAATTTCAAATCCAGTTAAGTACTTCAGCAGAAAGTGTAAATAGCTAACAGCAAATCCAGCACGCTCCAGCTCGGAGCGGAGCTGCCGGTGCGGGCGGCTCGTCCGTCACCATCGCGCGCATGTAGTTACTACGTCATTGTTTTTTTTTATTGACAGCGCGACATATGGCGCCGAGCCACCCATTGGGTGTCTAACGACGGCCATGGACATTCGGTCGTATGCGGGGGTTGCGAATGCCATGCCGGCCTAACAGGTGCCCATTCACGCCCCTCTTGAAGGACCCGAGACTGTACTTGGGGGGAAATATATGGGCAGGGAGAGCATTCCAGAGTTTACCGGTTCTGTAGAGGAAATATCTGCAGAATCGATTGGTACGCATCCGCGGTAAGTCCAGCGTGTAGGGATGCAATCCCTGCCCAGTGCGCGTGGTGCGAAGGTGGAAAGGGGACGGCGGGATCACAATAAACAGCTCCTCCGAGCACTCCCTATGGAATAAGCGATAGAACAAACTTAGGGAGCCGACATCCCTACGGTGTTGCAGTGGTTCTAGATCGCAGGACACTTCGGGGTCACCCACTAGTCGCACGGCTCGACGCTGGATTGAGTCCAGAGGCGCAAGGTGATATTTGGCAGAGCCATCCCACAGGTGCGAGCAGTACTCCAAGCAGGACGTGATCTGCGATTTACACAGAAGCAGCTTTTGGTCCGGGGTGAAGTACCGTCGCACCTTATTGAGTACGCCCAGCTTTTTAGAAGCCAGCTTGGCCTTCTCCTCGATATTGCGACGAAAGTTCAGGTCGTGCGGCAGTTCGACTCCAAGGACCCCGCGGTGTTCGCTTATTTTAAGCGACGTGCCTTGGAATGAAGGAGCCGGTGTGAACGCCGCTCTCTTCGCACTGAAGGCGCAAACTTGTCTTGGAAGCGTTGAACTCGACCAAATTACTACGGCCCCATTCGGAAATAGAGCCGAGTGTGTGTTCGAGCTCAGACACAAGTCTTCGCCTCTTCTCATCCACAACATCCCGACTGGCTGAAGGGTGACTGGTGTAGGATTCGTGTGCCGTACTGTCACCTGCATAAAAATGTATGTTGCCCAGAGACAGCATATCATTGATATGCAGAAGAAACAGCGTGGGTGACAACACAGATCCTTGTGGTACGCCGGGGTTCACTGACATGGCGTCCGACGAGCAACCGTCCACTAGGACCTGAAAGCTACACCCATGTAGGAAGTTGGCGACCCAGTCACAGAGGCCAGAAGGAAGTCCGTGAGCCGGCAATTTGCCCAAGAGCGACTTGTGCCAAACCCGGTCAAATGCCTTGGCAATATCAAGGCCAACAGCCAAGGATTCACCATGACCTTCAAACAATTCTCCCCAAAGGTGAGTGACGTACGCTAGGAGATCACCAGCAGATCGTTTTGGCCGGAAGCCGTATTGCCGATCGCTGATGGGGTCATTCGTCTCTAGGTACTTCATGAGCTGCGCATTGATAATGCGCTCCATCACCTTACAGAGAAGGGAGGTAATCGCTATAGGTCGGTAGTTTGACGGGTTTGAGCGGTCACCCTTTTTGGGGACCGCTTGCACAAACGCAGATTTCCAGGCCGCCGGCACACGGCCATTGGAGTAGGAGAGACGGAATAGGCGCGTCAGCACTGGAGCCAGCTCGGGAGCACACCTTTTTAACACCAATGCAGGAATCCTATCCGGCCCACTCTCTTTGCTGACATCTAGGGAGAGAAGCTCCGCCCGTACAGTCCGTTGTTGAAACTGCACTTCCGGCATGGAGTTCTCACACCTAGGTATGTTTATTGTTTATTGTATAATTTCATCCATAGGTAGGCAACCTACGCTTGGATATATCGAAAAGTCCGCCAGTTCTAAATTCAATGCGAAGAAGAACTGACAAACAAACTTCGCAAGTCACAATGTTTCGTTAGTACCTTATAAGTATTATATTATAGTAACTTACAAAAAATTAACCCATACTACCGCTCACAAGAGCATTAATATTTACAGCATAACCATGAATACTTAAGAATCTGACCACTCCGCCTATTTACATTAGGCAAAAACTTTCAAAATTTTTTTTCAAAGAGAAATTTTTTCCGGTATGTCGGTTTGACAGCTCTTTTTCTTCTTCCCATTAATTATAATTCTTAGTATATAATTATTAGACGCGGCCGGTGCTCCCCACTCCAGTGACCTTGCGAGCTACTCAAGTGTGGGACGCAACATGCGACGACACGCTAGCACCGACCCACTTTTCACTTCCTCCCGCTCCGCCGGCGCAGGCGCTTCAGCGACTACAGCCGCCCCGCGCCGCGCCGCGCCGCCAACAAGCGGCCTCAACACGGCTGCGTTGCCGGTATCTATATGTTCACGTGGCGTTTGCCGTCGAGACCCTCGGTGCGGTGCGGGGTCACCAGAATCAAAAAAGTTCGCAGACAAGTTGGACGATATGTCATAGTCTGGTGACCCACGTGCCAAGGCAGTGCTCTAACGGATATCAGGTAGTGTTTGTGTGATTGTGACGTGAGCGGAATCGGAGGCTACTGAGCTACGGACGCAGCAGAGCGAGCGAGTCGCCTCCAACTCCACTCTATTGGTCGAGCCGAGCGCGTCACTCTTGGCAGTCGCTACCTCCGGCCCCGGCCCCTACTGCGCTGTCATCAGCTACGTGCGCGGTGGTAGTGCGTAGGTCGGATCGCATCTCGTTTAGGATGACTAGGTAGCGATGACGGCTGCGGGCTGACGATGATGATGTTGACGAATGCCACTAAAGGTGGGGGGCGACATCGTGTTTGGGCTACTTTTTCCATCCAGTAGATTCGGAGAAAATAAGCTGAGACAGAGAGATACAAGAGTGATCCTACGAGTATAATCTCGGCGCAACCCCCGCGTGCAGTGCAGGCCTGGCTGGACACCACAGCTACGTGGGCGGCGCGCCGCAGCTGCGAGTAGGCGAGCGCTCACCCGCGTCGTGACCCAACTCCGCAACACAGCAGGTTCCTTTACCTACCGTGTACAGTCAGACGGGAAGGACTGCACGCTCGCAGACGTGTGACTGGAGGCTTCCCGGCGCGGGCGCCCGCGTGGTTAGTTAATATATCGGCATAGGTAGCACAAAGTAAACTCAGTCTAGCCTGTTAATGAAGAAAGCCGAGCATAGAAGGGATAAGAGCGGAGGCTGCGCGGCGGCGGGCGGCCGAGGCAGCCATCCATCACGCGGCGCGGGGGCGGGGGCGGGCGAGGATCGCGTCTGAGAGCGGCCCGCCTCCGCCGCCTCCTCCGCCGCCGCCGCTGACATTATAAAAACAAGTGGAACAATAGCGCGCTCTTCATTTGTTTTGCCTGCACAGTGAGCCGCGCCCACAAACGATGAAGATACTATAATATTGTATCTTAAGATGTCCTAACCTAACTAGGTGAAGTGTTAAAGTATCTTAACGACAGCATAAGATTCAATATGGAATCGTGCAAGTTGACTGAACGCAGAAGAATGCATCATACCTACTAAAGAAAATGCAAGTGTTCAAAATTTAGACAGAATTTTTTTCTTCTAATAATGAGTACTTTCTATTCCTGATGTTTCTCAAACCTATCCTAAATTAATAATCTGTGGATGGGCGCGCAATTCGAAATTCAAATAAATTTTATTCGAAAGCCATTTTATTCTAATTTCAAATTTAGTCATTTGTTTTAAGTACCTAGGTGTTTTTTTTTTGTGAAATTGTGGTAGTTTTTGGCGCCATGAATAAACTGAAAATTCGTACAATTTTCGAATATGAGTTCCTACGTGGAAATACCGGTGCGCAAACAACACGAAACATTAACGACGTGTGCGGGCCTAACATTGCTTGCATAAACACGGTCCATTATTGCTTCAATCGTTTTAGACCTGGAAATTTTGAGTTGAAGAACGAGCGGTCGGCCGGTAACTATTGTCGACAACGACGAATTGAAGGCGATAGTGGAAGCGGATCCAACTCAATCTACGGCTGAGCTTGCTGCGGGCTTTGGAGTTAGTGTCAAAACAGCATTGGAGCACATGCATCAAATCGGTAAGATAAAAAAGCTAGATAAGTGGGTGCCACTTGAACTAAGTGACCATCAGCGAGACTTACGCGTCCAAGCATACATAGCACTACTGAATCGGCATAGAAACGAGGGAATTCTAAATCGAATTGTTACCTGCGATGAAAAGTGGATCCTATACGACAACCGTAAGCGTTCGTCGCTGTGGGTGGACCCGGGTCCGGGTATAGCACCTAATCAGTGCGCTAAAAAAAATTGGTTGTCTGTAAAGTCGGTTTACGGACGATAGTTTTACGTGATAACGTCATAAAGTGGTAAGACTACTGGGAACGGTTTGTACAAGCCGACGCGTCAGTCGGCTGCTTTCACAAAAATATAAACTTAAAACTCGTTCGCATCGACGGCAATGGCGACGCTTGGGCCGATTGTGCCTCTCTATCGCTTGTTACGCGCTCTGGCTTGCACACACAGGCTCAGATGGAACGTGACACTTTTTCGTGCGTGTAGCCGGTGTTCATCAATTTATAAGACGTGACGTTATCACATCAAAAAAAGATTACCCACAGGAAGATGATGGTGACTGTCTGGTGGACCAGTGCCGGAATTGTACATCACAGCTTCTTACCGAATGGCACAACAGTGACGGCAGATGCATATTGCCAAAAATTGCAAACAATTATGGAGAAGCTCGCAATTCAACAACCAAGACTGGTCAATCGCTCTTCCCCATTGCATCTCCAAGACAACGCGCGAGCTCACACTTCACGTCACGACAGACCATCGCAAAGCTACAAGAGTTACAGCTGGAAGCTCTCCGTCACCCACCGTACTCACCGGACCTTGCCCCAACAGATTTCTACTTTTTTTCCAAATTTAGACAATTTTTTAAGTGGGAAAAAATTCAACACCAGAGAGGCAGTACAAATCGCTTTCACTGACTTCATCGCCTCTCGTCCAGCAGACTTCTACAGTAAAGGGATAAACAAACTGCCATAAAAATGGCAAAATTGTATAGATAATTTGGGCCAGTACTTTGATTAAAAAAGTTCAAAAAAGTTCAAAAAGTTCAAAAAGTTTATTATATATTTTGCATTACAATGTAAAAGCAATAGCTATCGCCCAAACTGGCCTTGCGGCTGCTTCATGAGCAACAGATATATAAGTACTAATTTATTCCTATATAGTTACATTGTTTATACAAAGATTTATACATTACTACAATGAATGTTTGTTAAACTATCTACAAGCACAAAAAGTCGTCTATGCAACATTAATAAACCCAACACTAAACCGTCATTGATACATGAAATTTAACTTAAATATTTACTACAATGAATGTTTGCTAGTCTATCTACTAGCACAAAAAGTCGTCTATGCACATTAATAAACACAACACTAAACCGTCATTTATACATGAAATTTAACAACTCTCTGAGTCCCTCACTATGATGAATATCTCCACATCACAAATATCGAATTGCTGTTGCTAGGTCCATTTGTCGGCGACCGTCAAAGAATGGCAGATCACCACAGATCAGGCACTAGGCACTTCTTCCCATTCCCTCTCTTTCCTAATATGTATATGTACACACGTGTGACATTACATGTAGGTATATGTATTTGTATTTGTTATGTGTATATTCTATACAATTAATTAGTAAGTATGTAAATAGATAAGCAGGTAAGTATATAACTGCAATTAATGTATATATATGGTGAGTGCCATTCAGTAGTTAAATAGTAATATGCATCGTCTATTATTAAGTAGTATGTGCTTCTGTGGAATGTACAGGTATATATGTTGTATTGAAGGAAATTGATATGGATTTGTGTTTGTTTGTGTATAGTTAGTATTTCTCTATTAACAATTTTATATTAATAGTTAAAATGATCAGCACACTTTATGTCGTTTTGTATATTTTAGTATAATTTAGATTACTGCATGACCGCAAGCATGACTTCCGTTTCCTCATAGTCATACTTCATCAGTACAGCTTTTACAAGGCTGCGCAATTCGGTGAGTGTCATTGCATGTGTGTTATATTGCTTGTCAATTTTATTGTATATAAAAGGAGCGAGAAACATTCTAAATCGTTGTGCCATTTTGGTTCTGGTTGCAGGCACATGCAAAAGGTGAGAAAAGCGAGTGCTATTAGTTCTTACCTCATCTTTCACCGTGCTTATTAGAGTATGGCATTTTATTACTATGTCAGCTATAAACAGCTTTCTTATACTTAGAACCTGCATTCATTTAAAAGATCATATGTAGGATACCGAAACTGTTTCTTCATCATGACACGGAGTACTACTCGTTGAGCTCTCTCAATTGATAGCAGTGTGGTTTTTGCCGCACCACCCCAGGACGATATACAATAAGTCAGTCGAGACTGGCAAAGAGCTAAGTACACAACACGTAGAGTATCAACGGTGAGTATATTGCGTAAGCGTTTAAATACATAGATCAATTTGCGTGTCTTGTTAGAAAGTTCCTCGATGTGGACATCCCAATTAATATTGTCATCTATAACTATTCCAAGATATCGTACATGTCTAACTCTAGCAATTTCTGTACACTTGCACACTGTATGTCGGATACTGTTGCCTTCTGGACATGTGTGCAAGTGTAGTTTATACTGCTCATCAGGCGAGGTAGAATTAACTAAACCAAATTTTTTTTATTTTTTATTTTCATACAAATCTCCAATTTCATAGGTAAAGACCTAATATTTTAATATTAGCTTAATCGTCTGTTCTGTGGCAGTCTAGGTAGGTATAAGGCGCATTATCTATTACTACAATGGACTGATGCGGGAGATTGGGGTTTTTTCTTTCAACCGTTTTGTGTAATTTTCTGCGTACTGTACAAAGGGCCGTGCGGCGCGTCATCCAACACTAACGCAAATGCGAGGCGTCTGAAGATTCGGTCAGGTTAGTAGAATTGTAATGTTAGATCGCGGGTCGCGAGAGAAGGTGCTGCTCTAATAAGCTAGTAGCGATGCTTCTCCTGGCGCCGGCCGCGCCGCGTCCCCTCGCTCCGCCATTGTCTCCGAGCTGAACAATTATTATTTTGTTCTTTTGTTAGTCCGGCGCGGCGGGCTGTTCGAGTCCGGCTGTGATTATAATAAGCTGAAAGTTATGATTAAAATATCAGTATTAAAGGAGAAAAGGAGAGGTATTTAAGTAGGAAAGATAGTGAACGCCCGTACTCGAACTCGGGAGTCGTGGCTCGTGATAGTACAGACAAGAGTACAGAGTACACAGTACAGTAGGTACACTACGGAAGAATACAATGCAATCATAGAATACGCCTTCCTTCCAAATGGCATCTAGGTATATAGTGGCAATAGTCTCCGAGGAGTAAAACGCTTGCGACGTACGGACGAACGGACGGACAGATGGACAGGACGAAATTACACGGGTACCGTTTTGCCATAAACGGCTTCGGCAACCGCTCGTCCCGCTCGCCCCGCTCGCCCCGCTCGTCCCCCGGACGCGGCGCGGCGGCGCGGCGGCGGCGGCGCGGTGCAGCAGACGAGCGGCATAAAAGCCGCGAGATGTGAAAGGCCTCGAAGCATTTTACGAAAGCATTCATAAGACTAAGAGAATGCTTTCTGCCCCGGCGCGGCCGGCCAGCTCTCGGCGGGCGAGGCGAGGAGCGCGCTGAAAGAAGCAGGATATTGTTGGAAGTGGTTGTGTGTAACTAGTAGGGCGGGTGAGGAGCGCACGAGCGGCGAGTGTGCGAGCTCATTGTTCAGCGGGCGAGGCAGCCGGGCCGGCCTGGCTGCGGTTCAGCTCGGCTTCAATGAATAATAAGGTGCGCGCGCCCTCACCGACCGACATTGCACCGCTCTGCGCCGCGCCCGCCCGCCGCACCGACATTGTTCAGCGGGCGAGGCAGCCGGCCTGGCTGCGGTTCAGCTCGGCTTCAATGAATAATAAGGTGCGCGCGCCCTCACCGCCCGACATTGCACCGCTCCGCGCCGCGCCCGCCCGCCGCACCGACATTGTTCAGCGGGCGAGGCAGCCGGTCTGGCTGCGGTTCAGCTCGGCTTCAATGAATAATAAGGTGCGCGCGCCCTCACCGCCCGACATTGCACCGCTCCGCGCCGCGCCCGCCCGCCGCACCGACATTGTTCAGCGGGCGAGGCAGCCGGTCTGGCTGCGGTTCAGCTCGGCTTCAATGAATAATAAGGTGCGCGCGCCCTCACCGACCGACATTGCACCGCTCTGCGCCGCGCGCGCCCGCCGCACCGACATTGTTAGCGGGCGAGGCAGCCGGTCTGGCTGCGGTTCAGCTCGGCTTCAATGAATAATAAGGTGCGCGCGCCCTCACCGACCGACATTGCACCGCTCTGCGCCGCGCGCGCCCGCCGCACCGACATTGTTCAGCGGGCGAGGCAGCCGGTCTGGCTGCGGTTCAGCTCGGCTTCAATGAATAATAAGGTGCGCGCGCCCTCACCGACCGACATTGCACCGCTCTGCGCCGCGCGCGCCCGCCGCACCGACATTGTTCAGCGGGCGAGGCAGCCGGTCTGGCTGCGGTTCAGCTCGGCTTCAATGAATAATAAGGTGCGCGCGCCCTCACCGACCGACATTGCACCGCTCTGCGCCGCGCGCGCCCGCCGCACCGACATTGTTAGCGGGCGAGGCAGCCGGTCTGGCTGCGGTTCAGCTCGGCTTCAATGAACAATAAGGTGCGCGCGCCCTCACCGACCGACATTGCACCGCTCTGCGCCGCGCGCGCCCGCCGCACCGACATTGTTAGCGGGCGAGGCAGCCGGTCTGGCTGCGGTTCAGCTCGGCTTCAATGAACAATAAGGTGCGCGCGCCCTCACCGACCGACATTGCACCGCTCTGCGCCGCGCGCGCCCGCCGCACCGACATTGTTAGCGGGCGAGGCAGCCGGTCTGGCTGCGGTTCAGCTCGGCTTCAATGAATAATAAGGTGCGCGCGCCCTCACCGACCGACATTGCACCGCTCTGCGCCGCGCGCGCCCGCCGCACCGACATTGTTAGCGGGCGAGGCAGCCGGTCTGGCTGCGGTTCAGCTCGGCTTCAATGAATAATAAGGTGCGCGCGCCCTCACCGACCGACATTGCACCGCTCTGCGCCGCGCGCGCCCGCCACACCGACATTGTTCAGCGGGCGAGGCAGCCGGTCTGGCTGCGGTTCAGCTCGGCTTCAATGAATAATAAGGTGCGCGCGCCCTCACCGACCGACATTGCACCGCTCTGCGCCGCGCGCGCCCGCCGCACCGACATTGTTAGCGGGCGAGGCAGCCGGTTTGGCTGCGGTTCAGCTCGGCTTCAATGAATAATAAGGTGCGCGCGCCCTCACCGCCCGACATTGCACCGCTCTGCGCCGCGCCCGCCCGCCGCACCGACATTGTTCAGCGGGCGAGGCAGCCGGTCTGGCTGCGGTTCAGCTCGGCTTCAATGAATAATAAGGTGCGCGCGCCCTCACCGCCCGACATTGCACCGCTCTGCGCCGCGCCCGCCCGCCGCACCGACATTGTTCAGCGGGCGAGGCAGCCGGCCTGGCTGCGGTTCAGCGCGGCTTCAATGAATAATAAGGTGCGCGCGCCCTCACCGACCGACATTGCACCGCTCTGCGCCGCGCCCGCCCTCCGCACCGACATTGTTCAGCGGGCGAGGCAGCCGGTCTGGCTGCGGTTCAGCTCGGCTTCAATGAATAATAAGGTGCGCGCGCCCTCACCGCCCGACATTGCACCGCTCTGCGCCGCGCCCGCCCGCCACACCGACATTGTTCAGCGGGCGAGGCAGCCGGTCTGGCTGCGGTTCAGCTCGGCTTCAATGAATAATAAGGTGCGCGCGCCCTCACCGCCCGACATTGCACCGCTCTGCGCCGCGCCCGCCCGCTACACCGACATTGTTCAGCGGGCGAGGCAGCCGGTCTGGCTGCGGTTCAGCTCGGCTTCAATGAATAATAAGGTGCGCGCGCCCTCACCGCCCGACATTGCACCGCTCTGCGCCGCGCCCGCCCGCCGCACCGACATTGTTCAGCGGGCGAGGCAGCCGGCCTGGCTGCGGTTCAGCGCGGCTTCAATGAATAATAAGGTGCGCGCGCCCTCACCGACCGACATTGCACCGCTCTGCGCCGCGCCCGCCCTCCGCACCGACATTGTTCAGCGGGCGAGGCAGCCGGTCTGGCTGCGGTTCAGCTCGGCTTCAATGAATAATAAGGTGCGCGCGCCCTCACCGCCCGACATTGCACCGCTCTGCGCCGCGCCCGCCCGCCGCACCGACATTGTTCAGCGGGCGAGGCAGCCGGCCTGGCTGCGGTTCAGCTCGGCTTCAATGAATAATAAGGTGCGCGCGCCCTCACCGCCCGACATTGCACCGCTCTGCGCCGCGCCCGCCCGCCGCACCGACATTGTTCAGCGGGCGAGGCAGCCGGTCTGGCTGCGGTTCAGCTCGGCTTCAATGAATAATAATGTGCGCGCGCCCTCACCGACCGACATTGCACCGCTCTGCGCCGCGCCCGCCCGCCGCACCGCCATTGTTCAGCGGGCGAGGCAGCCGGCCTGGCTGCGGTTCAGCTCGGCTTCAATGAATAATAAGATGCGCGCGCCCTCACCGCCCGACATTGCACCGCTCTGCGCCGCGCCCGCCCGCCGCACCGACATTGTTCAGCGGGCGAGGCAGCCGGTCTGGCTGCGGTTCAGCTCGGCTTCAATGAATAATAAGGTGCGCGCGCCCTCACCGACCGACATTGCACCGCTCTGCGCCGCGCCCGCCCGCCGCACCGACATTGTTCAGCGGGCGAGGCAGCCGGCCTGGCTGCGGTTCAGCTCGGCTTCAATGAATAATAAGGTGCGCGCGCCCTCACCGACCGACATTGCACCGCTCTGCGCCGCGCCCGCCCGCCGCACCGACATTGTTCAGCGGGCGAGGCAGCCGGCCTGGCTGCGGTTCAGCTCGGCTTCAATGAATAATAAGGTGCGCGCGCCCTCACCGACCGACATTGCACCGCTCTGCGCCGCGCCCGCCCGCCGCACCGACATTGTTCAGCGGGCGAGGCAGCCGGTCTGGCTGCGGTTCAGCTCGGCTTCAATGAATAATAAGGTGCGCGCGCCCTCACCGACCGACATTGCACCGCTCTGCGCCGCGCGCGCCCGCCGCACCGACATTGTTCAGCGGGCTGTCACGTAGTGAATTTTAATAGCGGACTGTCGAAATGCCGTTTACCCAAGTGTCAGAGACACATTGCCAGTACGGAGGAAAATACTCCGTACTAAGGCTACGCTACACGTGAGACGTCCGTTATTTTGAAGATTATTACTGCCAACCTACATTTTGGAAAACTCAATCACACATATCTCGGCGTACTACACTCTCACTACGTAACCGAGCACACATTCTTGCATCATTTACCGAGCGTGAATTTCCACGATCTCTTTCCGCTGTCAGCCCATACTAAAATTATATATTGTTTGACGTATCGAAAAAGATAGCGAGCGTCGGTATGGAATTCTGTTTGCTGTATTTGGCAACACCGCACATCGCGGTGTTGATTAATGGGTTGCCAGGCGGTTAAAATATATCCCAAATAGACGGGAATTCACATTCACCTCGGTTGTATTTATCTTACATTTTAATTCAGACATCATCGGAGGACCCCTAGTAGAGGTCCAATATTATCAACTAATGGAGTTACAGGCCTTCAGCCACTTAGATTCAGGTAACCACGTACAGTGCGCGTCATTGCGTGCTAGCCGACTTCATTCCGCAGCCACACCACAAACGCGCGCTGCCGTCTATAAAAGCGGGTCTCAGTGAAACCAGACTTCACTTCTTCTGTTAAATAATTCTCCGCTACAAAATAAAATATAACGCGCTCATTCTGCCGCCGTGAGTTACACTAGTTTCCCTCGCGACCGTGCCACTGTCAACGAGCCGCGGCGCAGTACCGCCGCCGCCGTCGGACGCTTCCAGCCGTTCATCTCAGCGTTGAGAGAGGAGTCCCCACAGCCAGGGTTACGGGTAACATTATAATCTCTTCAGCTCTGCCTTGCCTGTCGCTTGTGAGACACCGCCGGCCTAGCGGTTGTCGTTGCGCTTCACGCACAAAACGTATAACGCCCATCCGTGTATTTTCTCTCTTCCCATCCACAGGGCACCTTGATATGTGTGCATTATTTAATGTGGGTGTGTTTGTGTGTGTGTGTGAACAGCTTCTACGTCTGCACGTAGATCCTGCTACGTCTGCACGTAGATCCTGCTACGATTACACGTAGACTTCCCCGTTCTACGTTCTCCGTCCGAGGACGCCTGCATCATCTGCGACGGCATAGCCGGTACGAGCCACCTGGGCCCTACTCCTCGTCCGGCTGTTCCGAAGCAGAACTTTGTGAAGAGGGTGGAGATCGAGCGACGCGTCGGAGACTTCGTGTCGGCCTTCCTGCGAAGACCTTCGTCTCCCCTTCCGAAGCTAAGTTCTCGGACAGAATTATAGCTCTAATCGATTAGCTCGGTCGTCACCCCTACGATGCTCAAGTGATATCTGATAACTCACACCCTGTCTTTTTACATCGTATATTTGTGATTTATGAAATAAACGATAAATTTATATTTCTGAGCCGTATTATATTATTTAAGTCCCCTTTTTCGTCTCAGTGGCGCCCAACGTGGGGCAATAGGTAGGCTTAGTTATTGTGTACTTACATTCTCACACAGTAGTTGGCTAGCAACGCCCGAACATATTCAAAGTATAGACTTCATCTATCTTTGTAATCGGTACTGTGGCTAGGGATGTAGTTTGTTTTTTTTTTTATTTTATTTGTGCAAATTTTTTATTATAACTTGTAGTTTTTGTGCAATTTGTGCAGTATCCCTAGTTCTTCGGCGGGTTTTTTTTGGGTAAATTGTTAGGCTTTTTGGGGTTTTAACAAGCTATAAGGAGCTATATGCTACCTTATAAGCTTATTGTGTGACGAGCGAGCTAAAATTTTCATTTGTTTTGTATTGTGCGTTCTCGTGTTGTGTAATTTTTTTAAAATTTAGTAGATACCTCCAAACCTGAGAGGTAATCTCCACGTCCATCATATTTTTTCATATCAGATAATAGGTTGCAGAAAAATAATGTATTTTGTCACTTATAGGTAATGAAATTACCCACACCAGTGTTTGTGAAAGTTTTTGTTGTACTCATGTGGACTTGATCCGCAGGGTCGTTGGCTAGTTTTTTATATTTTATATTGTGTTTGTGTAACAACAAGTTTTTAGCCAACGTTTTTTTTAATTCCAAACATTAGGTGATTATAGTTCAGTTAGGCAACCTATAGAAAAATAATTTGATGTTTCATGCCAGCACAACGCACATACATGTCAACTCGTTACTTTCTTTTAGACGTAGAATCCCAACTTAACGGACCGTTGAAATAAACAATACCTAGTCAGTTTGTTATAGTAATTTTAAACCTTTTCGAAATCAACGGTCAACATTATCTTCTTGTCAACATAATTGAATTTTGTAAATTTAAAATATTCTAACGTCAACTTTTATGTTTAGAATGGAACGGCACACCAACTGTTTGTCCTCCAGCAAGCGAGAGGCACTGCACGGGCTGGAGAGGAGAGCACTCGAGCCAGTTCCCATGTTCAGGTTTTATTATTCCCCGTGGGTATATCTAAATGTATAGTTCACACCATTCCGTGTAGGTACAACGCGATAACTGCTTAACAGTTACCGCAGCTCTCGAAATTTTTTCAATTTTAGTAGATACTGGCTAATATTTTTAATTTTATTAGGCACCGACTAATCGGAGGCAACATTTCAATGGCCTAACTGCATTTCTTGTCTTTTAAAATGGCTGGTCACAACTAAGTGCCATGCCCAAACATAATTTTTTTAATGTTTTTAGTTAACGGCAATTCGGAACGCAGCATTTAAACCGTTTATATCATTTCTTTTCTTTTAAAATGGCTGGTCACAACTAAGTGCCATGCCCAAACATAATTTTTTTAATGGTATTAGGTATCGGCAATTCAGAACGCTACTCTTAAAGGCTATTTTCCCTTTCTTTTATTTTTAAAATGGCTAGTCACAACTAGGTGCCATGTCCATTAAAAATTTTTTTTATTTATACTAGTTACCGGCATTCCGGAAGCAACTTTTAAAGTGCTTATTTTTGTTTTAAAACTGATTGTCACATCTAGGTGTCATGCCCATACATACAGTTTTTTTATCATGAACACCTATATTTTTTTTGTGTGACGTGCAACAACACAAATTAAAGTTTTATTTGTAACATTTTACATTGACAGTATATATTATTACTTTCATATAATATATAACTTGTACAACAACATCAGTCATACATACACTTGTGTGGTTCAATGATTTTTTTTTTATGTTTGTTGTTTTTTTGGTGTATCTCCATATTTTGTGTGTGTTGCATGTACAGGTCCTCCAGTAGGGGTGTACATGGCACCTAAGTTACCAAGTACGATGGACACGTCAGTCTTCATGCTTGGTACATTTATACTTACCGGTTGGGTTACCCGAGGAGTGAACTCGAGGCTACAGTTCAGATAAATGCTGCTGTAGTCACGTTTGTTCGAAACTTTAAATAGTTTGGAATCTCCCTGCGGGCTTTTTCATATTTTTTTATGACCACCGGTGTATGTTTTTGGGAGATACAGATTAATGTGTTACGAGATGAAGTGACCATTGATCGATTTTTTTTATATTTTGTTGAATCACACATAGTGCACATACATACATACATACATAGTGTGTAGATAGTTTTGTTTTTTTTGTTTGTTCGCAGTCATGGTTCGACATGGTACCGACATGGTACCTACATGTCGCACAAACATGCTACTGCAACATTCTTTCATTTGTTTTTTTTATTTTTCTTACTCGGCAATTAGGGTTGTCAACTCAGCTTGTTCTTTGAATATTTTTTTAATTTTTTTTTTGTCACAAAGTTTTTTTTTATTTCATTTTCTCAAGGTGTTGGCCGGTTGGGGTTTGGCAAAGACAGACTCACATGCGAGCGGTTGGTTACTCGTAAAATTAAGCCCTAAGACACCAAGTGCGGTTAGTGACACTCTAAATATGCCTTCACCTAGTCTGCGGGAGCTCGACAGACTGAAAACTATAAGCCAAGGAGTTATGTTCTCTCGATGCCAGACCGTAAGCCGAGCCAACTACCGGTTTCCTTCTTAGTATTTGGGTTGTCTGTGGTGAGTGCGCGCCTTGTACTTATGTTCGGAGCGCACTCTGGGTTGTAAGGAGGCTACTCAGCTGCGAGTGCTAGGCACCGATTGCGGGGTATGCCATGGTATGAATGCGACCTTTGTATGCGAAGTATGAATGAGTAGATGGGTTCAGGAATGATGAGGAAAGAGAGATGATGTATGAAAGATGAGAATGCAGGACATAGGGAACACAGGTACAAAAGTAGGTAAACAACATTTTAGTTAAATTCATTTTATTTTCAATTTTTTTACTTTTCTCCTATATTGCCGTAGTAATCATTTGTAATTTTTTTCATGCACACACTCAACACATATTTACATTTTTTTTTTTTATTTTCGCACGTGTGCAGTGCGCCTTCACCGGATAAAATTTTCTGTGGCCAGAAAATTTTCAACGGGCCGTGGGGGTACTGTCACGTAGTGAATTTTAATAGCGGACTGTCGAAATGCCGTTTACCCAAGTGTCAGAGACACATTGCCAGTACGGAGGAAAATACTCCGTACTAAGGCTACGCTACACGTGAGACGTCCGTTATTTTGAAGATTATTACTGCCAACCTACATTTTGGAAAACTCAATCACACATATCTCGGCGTACTACACTCTCACTACGTAACCGAGCACACATTCTTGCATCATTTACCGAGCGTGAATTTCCACGATCTCTTTCCGCTGTCAGCCCATACTAAAATTATATATTGTTTGACGTATCGAAAAAGATAGCGAGCGTCGGTATGGAATTCTGTTTGCTGTATTTGGCAACACCGCACATCGCGGTGTTGATTAATGGGTTGCCAGGCGGTTAAAATATATCCCAAATAGACGGGAATTCACATTCACCTCGGTTGTATTTATCTTACATTTTAATTCAGACATCATCGGAGGACCCCTAGTAGAGGTCCAATATTATCAACTAATGGAGTTACAGGCCTTCAGCCACTTAGATTCAGGTAACCACGTACAGTGCGCGTCATTGCGTGCTAGCCGACTTCATTCCGCAGCCACACCACAAACGCGCGCTGCCGTCTATAAAAGCGGGTCTCAGTGAAACCAGACTTCACTTCTTCTGTTAAATAATTCTCCGCTACAAAATAAAATATAACGCGCTCATTCTGCCGCCGTGAGTTACACTAGTTTCCCTCGCGACCGTGCCACTGTCAACGAGCCGCGGCGCTGTACCGCCGCCGCCGTCGGACGCTTCCAGCCGTTCATCTCAGCGTTGAGAGAGGAGTCCCCACAGCCAGGGTTACGGGTAACATTATAATCTCTTCAGCTCTGCCTTGCCTGTCGCTTGTGAGACACCGCCGGCCTAGCGGTTGTCGTTGCGCTTCACGCACAAAACGTATAACGCCCATCCGTGTATTTTCTCTCTTCCCATCCACAGGGCACCTTTATATGTGTGCATTATTTAATGTGGGTGTGTTTGTGTGTGTGTGTGAACAGCTTCTACGTCTGCACGTAGATCCTGCTACGTCTGCACGTAGATCCTGCTACGATTACACGTAGACTTCCCCGTTCTACGTTCTCCGTCCGAGGACGCCTGCATCATCTGCGACGGCATAGCCGGTACGAGCCACCTGGGCCCTACTCCTCGTCCGGCTGTTCCGAAGCAGAACTTTGTGAAGAGGGTGGAGATCGAGCGACGCGTCGGAGACTTCGTGTCGGCCTTCCTGCGAAGACCTTCGTCTCCCCTTCCGAAGCTAAGTTCTCGGACAGAATTATAGCTCTAATCGATTAGCTCGGTCGTCACCCCTACGATGCTCAAGTGATATCTGATAACTCACACCCTGTCTTTTTACATCGTATATTTGTGATTTATGAAATAAACGATAAATTTATATTTCTGAGCCGTATTATATTATTTAAGTCCCCTTTTTCGTCTCAGGGCGAGGCAGCCGGCCTGGCTGCGGTTCAGCTCGGCTTCAATGAATAATAAGGTGCGCGCGCCCTCACCGCCCGACATTGCACCGCTCTGCGCCGCGCCCGCCCGCCGCACCGACATTGTTCAGCGGGCGAGGCAGCCGGTCTGGCTGCGGTTCAGCTCGGCTTCAATGAATAATAAGGTGCGCGCGCCCTCACCGACCGACATTGCACCGCTCTGCGCCGCGCGCGCCCGCCGCACCGACATTGTTCAGCGGGCGAGGCAGCCGGCCTGGCTGCGGTTCAGCTCGGCTTCAATGAATAATAAGGTGCGCGCGCCCTCACCGCCCGACATTGCACCGCTCTGCGCCGCGCCCGCCCGCCGCACCGACATTGTTCAGCGGGCGAGGCAGCCGGTCTGGCTGCGGTTCAGCTCGGCTTCAATGAATAATAAGGTGCGCGCGCCCTCACCGACCGACATTGCACCGCTCTGCGCCGCGCGCGCCCACCGCACCGACATTGTTCAGCGGGCGAGGCAGCCGGCCTGGCTGCGGTTCAGCTCGGCTTCAATGAATAATAAGGTGCGCGCGCCCTCACCGCCCGACATTGCACCGCTCTGCGCCGCGCCCGCCCGCCGCACCGACATTGTTCAGCGGGCGAGGCAGCCGGTCTGGCTGCGGTTCAGCTCGGCTTCAATGAATAATAAGGTGCGCGCGCCCTCACCGACCGACATTGCACCGCTCTGCGCCGCGCGCGCCCGCCGCACCGACATTGTTAGCGGGCGAGGCAGCCGGCCTGGCTGCGGTTCAGCTCGGCTTCAATGAATAATAAGGTGCGCGCGCCCTCACCGCCCGACATTGCACCGCTCTGCGCCGCGCCCGCCCGCCGCACCGACATTGTTCAGCGGGCGAGGCAGCCGGTCTGGCTGCGGTTCAGCTCGGCTTCAATGAATAATAAGGTGCGCGCGCCCTCACCGACCGACATTGCACCGCTCTACGCCGCGCGCGCCCGCCGCACCGACATTGTTCAGCGGGCGAGGCAGCCGGCCTGGCTGCGGTTCAGCTCGGCTTCAATGAATAATAAGGTGCGCGCGCCCTCACCGCCCGACATTGCACCGCTCTGCGCCGCGCCCGCCCGCCGCACCGACATTGTTCAGCGGGCGAGGCAGCCGGTCTGGCTGCGGTTCAGCTCGGCTTCAATGAATAATAAGGTGCGCGCGCCCTCACCGACCGACATTGCACCGCTCTGCGCCGCGCGCGCCCGCCGCACCGACATTGTTCAGCGGGCGAGGCAGCCGGTCTGGCTGCGGTTCAGCTCGGCTTCAATGAATAATAAGGTGCGCGCGCCCTCACCGACCGACATTGCACCGCTCTGCGCCGCGCCCGCCCGCCGCACCGACATTTTGAGAACCCATCAGTTCTCAAAATACTTTCTTTCTAGGAAGTGTGTTTCCCGAATTCATTAATGGTCGTATTAACAGGCTAACAGCCAGGCTAATAACCCTCATCCTTCCTTCCTCTGTCCTTAGCTTTAATGAAATCCAACGTCCGCTTTCTGTCTGTATGTATGTCTGTCTGCCCGCTTATAACTTGATAACTGCTGAACCGATTTTAATACAGTTTGCTTCCACGGAGAGCTTGGTTCTTCCCATCAATCAAAGGCTACTTCTCATCACGTTAAATGGCTTATGAGGTTAGCAGAGTAGTCAAATATGAGAGCGGGCGGAGCCGCGGGCACAGCTAGTATATTTATATTGCCCTTGCACGGCGCGGCGGCGGTATCCGCAGCACGTACCCACCACCGCACCACCCCCGTCCCCCACTGTCCGCACAGAGTAGTGCGTTGCTTGCTTGGACGCCCGCCCGCGCCCGCCCGACAGACTTGCGCACAAGCTGAGAGAGAGACCTGAGGCTGAGGGAAGAGAAAATTCTTGTTCATTTTGACACCTTAAACCCCCAAGATTTTCCTGTCACCGTTCGGCCTGCGGACTGCGGACTGCGGGCTGCGGACTGCGGGCTGCTACAGCGAGCGACGCTTCAGAGTTTCTTCTTTATCATTTAGTAGGAAATAAATCATGCGATTTGAATGCGTCGTCGTCTGTCCGCCCCCGCGCCGCGCGCCGCGCCCCCGCGCCGCGCCCCCGCGCCGCGCCCCCGCGCCCCGCACCGGATTGTGTTGTGAAGCTTCTCTGTCAAACACAATGCTACTAATGTACTTAACAATAATAGCAAAAGCTTTAATTCGCTTGAACGTATAAGTTATTATTATTTCAGGGTTCCATATCCATAACGAAGCCTTTATTCTTTTATTCTTTATTCTTTACTAGCTTTTGCCCGCGGCTTCGCTCGCGTGAAATTCGTATTTCAAAGAAAGCCAGTAAGTAACTAAGGCCGATCTGCGTTAAGTAAGGTAAACGATAAACCTTCTCAAGTAAAGAAAGTAACTAACGGCGAGGCTTCGGGCTGAGCTGCATTCTGGAAGACAATAAACCTTCTCGAAGAAAGTATGTAACTAAGGGCGAGGCCGAAGGCCGAGCTGCGTTCAGGAAGACGATAAACCCACTCAAAGAAAGTAAGTAATTGAGGGCGAGGCCGAAGGCCGAGCTGCGTACAGCAAGACTATAAACCTTCTTGAAGAAAGTAAGTCACTGAGGGCGAGGCCGAAGGCCGAGCTGCGTTCAGGAAGACGATAACCTTTTCGAAGAAGTAACAGAGGGCGAGACCGAAGGCCGAGCTGCGTTCAGGAAGACCATAAACCTTCTCGAAGAAAGTAAGTAACTAAGGGCGAGACCGAAGGCCGAGCTGCGTTCAGGAAGACTATAAACCTTCTCGAGGAAATTAAGTAATTGAGGGCGAGGCCGAAGGCCGAGCTGCGTTCAGGAAGACGATAAACCTACTCAAAGAAAGTAAGTAATTGAGGGCGAGGCCGAAGGCCGAGCTGCGTACAGCAAGACTATAAACCTTCTTGAAGAAAGTAAGTCACTGAGGGCGAGGCCGAAGGCAGAGCTGCGTTTAGGAAGACCATAAACCTTCTCGAAGAAAGTAAGTAACTAAGGGCGAGGCCGAAGGCCGAGCTGCGTTCAGGAAGACTATAAACCTTCTCGAATAAATTAAGTAATCGTGGCCAAGGCCGAAAGCCGAGCTGCGTTCAGGAAGACTATAAACCTTCTCGATGAAAGTAAGTACCTAACTGAGAGCGAGGCCGAAGGCCGAGCTGCGTTCAGGAAGACCATAAACCTTCTCGAAGAAATTAAGTAATTGAGGGCGAGGCCGAAGGCCGAGCTGCGTACAGCAAGACTATAAACCTTCTTGAAGAAAGTAAGTCACTGAGGGCGAGGCCGAAGGCAGAGCTGCGTTTAGGAAGACCATAAACCTTCTCGAAGAAAGTAAGTAACTAAGGGCGAGGCCGAAGGCCGAGCTGCGTTCAGGAAGACTATAAACCTTCTCGAATAAATTAAGTAATCGTGGCCAAGGCCGAAGGCCGAGCTTCGTTCAGGAAGACTATAAACCTTCTCGATGAAAGTAAGTACCTAACTGAGAGCGAGGCCGAAGGCCGAGCTGCGTTCAGGAAGACCATAAACCTTCTCGAAGAAATTAAGTAATTGAGGGCGAGGCCGAAGGCCGAGCTTCGTTCAGGAAGACTATAAACCGTCTTGAAGAAAGTAAGTAACTATCGCCCATAGTTACTTACTGTCATCGAGAAGGTTTAGTGTCTTCCAGAATACAGCTTGGCCTTCGGCCACGCCCTTAGTTACTTACTTTCTTCGAGAAGGATTATAGTCTTCCTGAACGCAGCTCGACCTTAGGCCTCGCCCTCAGTTGCTTACTTTCTTCGAGAACTTGTTCGAGAAGGTTGAAGGTCTTCCTGAACGCAGCTCGGCCTTCGGCCTCGCCCTTTGTTGCTTATTTTCTTCGAAATGGTTTAACCTCTTCCTGAACGCAGCTCGGCCTTCGGCCTCGCCTTTAGTATGTTACTTACTTTCTTTGAGAATGTTTATTGTTTTTATCTGAATCTACTTCGCCCTCCGGTCCCGGCCTAAGTTACTTAGTTTCTTCTTTTGAAATACGAATTTCACGCGAGCGAATCGGCGGGAAAAAGCTATCGATATAAGAAAATTCAATTAAAATAAATCAAATACTTTAGATACCTACCTAACTAAGTAAAATACTCCACATATTAGCATAACCGGAACTGAATTTTATTTAGCCTATCCTGTGTCTCGGTATAGCTAAATGTGCGTGTAGTAATTTTAATCGAATTTAGATGATCGGCTTAAATTTTATGGAGGAAATTCATACAAACATATTCGCCTCGCCCCGCTGCCCCAAGACATTCTCATCGTCGTAACTTTTAAATTATTTGTCCAAATTACTTAGTGTAACAGCCAAATCTACTTTAAATAACAGAAGCGATAAAAGTATGTATTTTGATAAGAATTAATTCAAAACTATTAAATGTGCATTGTAAATACAGTATCCAATTTAAATGTATTTTTGGTTCACTATTTTGGCTTCCACATAAAAGGTAGATATATGCTGTCGCGGACTTTTTTTTAGAACTATTTTAGAGAAACAACCTCACCATACACTATGTTCGTGTAACTCTAACGGTTTATGCAGCGCACGCCGAGATAGCTCTCAGAAGGCAGGATTTTTTCCGACTTAAGTACTTGACATTTATCGATATTTGGGCAAATTTACACAATGTCTTTATAAATTATAGCCTTTTTGATCTATAAGCTATAGTACTGTAAAGGCTCATCAAAATCTGTTCAGTAGTTTTTGCGTGAAAGAGGAATATTATATAGTGCGGCTGCTGCGCCTCCCCCGCGCCGCCCCCGCGCCGCCGCGCCGCCAACTGCCGCTCGCTCGGTAAATACCTAACCTATGTAATAGTACTAAAGCGCGCGGATTGAACATATCGGTTTGTATGGGAGCCACATCTTAGCTGAACCGGAACTGGATTTTATGTAGCCTATCCTGTGTCCCATATAGTTAAATGTGCTTGTACAAAGTTTCATCGAATTCGGATGATCTGTTTAAGAGTTATGGCGGAACATACATACATACAGAAAAGATTTCTAAAAATCGTCAATTTAGCTTTAGTATCATACATAGAGGCTACAAACTCAATATTTCCTAAAACAAAGTAACTTACTCCATGACCACCCCTTACAGATTTATTATTAGTATATAATAATATAATATATATATATTGAATTGATGATTGATTGATACCACTCGCACTAGCACCGAGTACACTATGTTAACCTATACACGGTCAGCCTCAGAGTACAATATTTTGTCAGTTAGAGCTTCTTTTACATTATAATAAGCTTTCTTTATAAGAATGGCTTTAATGCGTTAGTTAAACTACTAACTAAGCCTACCTTACTAAGCCTACACCGCCTGTCTGTCTGTCTGTCTGTCCTTTCGAGTGCTGTCGATCAGGCGCCAGAGGTATACTTATCAAATCTGTTGAACCGTAATAGGTAGAAGGCTTAAATTTTCACAGAATATATATGGCAAATAATATATCAAACGAATAATAAAAAAATGCCCTGGCAGTCGTGAGACTACCGGTAGACATACTCGTAGACATGGAATCATGGGCAGACATATTATAATAATCGCGCAAGTACATAGAGTGCAAATGGCCTGACGAGACGCTGACGGGGATTTGTCAATATTCAAATGATTGCCATTTTCTAAGTTACGTTAAGTTAAGTTAGTTTTCTAGTTTAATTATAAAAAAAAAAAAACAAAAAAAAAATAAAACGAAACTCTCGTCGAGACCTATCATTTCTTCCAGCGGATGAGTAGGCTGGGATCAGTGGTTCCGAGATATGCCCTCTCAAAGTTTTTTTCTTAATAAATAAAACGAAACTCTCGTCGAGACCTATCATTTCTTCCAGCGGATCAGTAGGCTGGGATCAGTAGTTCCGAGATATGCCCTCACAAAGTCTTTTTTCTTTTTTGACGTGATGACGTCACGTCTTATAAATTGATGAACACCGGCTGCACGCACGAAGAAGTGTCACGTTCCATCTGAACCTATGTGTGCAAGCGAGAGCGCGTAACAAGCGATAGAGAGGCATATACAATAGTAGGAAATACAAAATATATTTGTCCGTCTTTTGCGAGCCTCGAACCCGCGGTCCCTGCCACCATCACCGACCAGACGTCTTAATCACCCGGGCTAATCGACCATGTACCTAACGAAGCGAATTTGCTCAACTGTAGGTAAGGATTTCATGGAGCGACATCTAGCGTCAATATCTAGCGTCAATAGTAAATGAAATACCTCAGCTTCGCAGTTAGGTAAGTGTTGTAACGTTGTAGTATGCGCTTTGATAATATGTAGATGGCGTTATGCCTAAAGGCATTATCTGCCAGTCATGCCATTTTCATGTACTTAAATATTTTATATTCTACAAAAACTTATAAAAATTATTAAAAATCTAAATATAAACGGTAAATATCCGCCGGCGGAGGGAGGCAGGCCTCCAAGCACGCCGGTGGGTGCAGGCCGTGGCTACGGAGCTCTCCGGGACGACGCGAGACAAGCTACGAGCGATAGGTGGTGGTACTAGACACGTAGGGCACCACCATCCTCATCCCGGAGAGCTCCGTATCCGTCGGACTGCGGGGCGACGTCACACAGCTCTTCTATCTTTGTTGGCCCTCTTGCGTGCGTCGCTGTTGCGCACGGCGCTGCACCGGTAGCGGAGGCTGCAAGCGCGACACAGGGCCGCGATAGCCCCAAGCTAACCGGTTGCGGCGGACTTCGTCCCGTCGTAGCTGGTGTGGCGGGGCGTGTCCCTGATTCGTCATCCTCACCGGCAGACGCGGGCGATGGATCAGCGAACATTGGTGGATTGGGTGCGCTGGTTGCGAAAGAAGCAGCAGGTCTTGTCACTGGATTCGACCCAAAGTTTAATGTCTTTGATCCGGCCACACCGCGAGGAGGGCGAGGCGTGTTGACTGGGACACGCGACGTCACTTGTCCCTCCTCTGACACAGCGGTGTGGTGAGGCGCTGAGGCGGTGTCGCCGGTAATCCACTGCCGAGGATGTCGGGGTCGGGTAACCGGTTTTATAAATTTTTTTTTTTTTCAAATTTTCAGAAAAAAAATTTACCCCCTGTCATTCTGACAGCTTTTCTTCTTAATATTATTAGTTTTTAAAGTACTCACATTTGCGATTTAAGAATTAAACTTCTAAGCACGATAAAGTATTATAAACTGATTTTGTATCTGACTTCGCACTTTATATACTTTATGACGTCATCACGTAAAACTGTCGTCCGTAAACCGACTTTACAGACAACCAAATTTTTCGAAATGGTTGAAACGATTTTAAAGAAAAACATTATTCCAGAAAGATATTTTTTTACATAACGAAACAAATTTCAAGTCGGTCCGACCAGTAGTTTAGGAGTTATAGGTATTTATTGATTTTCGAAGCCTTTTTTTTATAGGCCATGACGTCATCAATTGTTTATATTATTCATTAACGTTGCCATAGGTGGAAGGGGGCCGAGTGACGCCGAGATACGACAGACGTGAGGCGCCATATGTCGAACATTTAAAAATATTTTCTTATAACCCCATCCAGTGGATTATTATTATTGTATTGAGTAGAAGTTGTTTAGAGAAAGCTTGAAAAGACTATCTCAACAATAAATCTAAACATTATGGCTCGAGATGTGTCCGAGGATGTGTCCTAGTAAGAACACTTTCCTACCGAGCCTTCTCCATATCAAGAGAAGCCGCCACTGCGTCACTGCGGACACCGTGTGGACACGACGTGTGGAGAGGGAATGAAGAACACATTTTCTTTCGAAAGAATAAAATAAAATAAAATTATTATTAAAAGGCACAAATAATGTGAATGCAAACCGAACTCATGAATGACACTCGCGAGGTGAGGCGCGCGGCGGCGGCGGCGGCGGCGGGGCGACACGATGCGAAGCAAGTACACTCCGCTTTACTTCCAAATCATTCATAATCATCAGGCTCGATGTTCGTCTGTCTGTAGTCTCGCCCCGCCCCCGCCCCGAGCTTTGGTAAAGAATATAAGTATATATACCTACTACAAGGCGAGAGAAGAGGAGGGCTCCTCCGCCGCCCCGCCGCCGCCTCCGCCGGAGTTCACGTTACTATTTATAACGTACGTGCATACGTTACTAATATTAATACAGACAGTATGGTCGGTTAGGTTTAGTTATACAGAGTGAATTTAAAAATATCGCCAGCAGTGAAAGAGTCATTCTACATATATCTGAAACAGAGCATCTTGACAAAAAAAACCGAGAAGAAAAACTAGAAAGATATTTGTTCGTCAAGTTGCTTAGTTTTAAGTACGGAATGACCCCTTCACTGCTGCCAGTCAACGACATTCTACTTTCAACGACATCATACTTTTTAATTCGGTGCTGCCAGTACTCACCCTGTACTGTACTGTGCTGTACTGTACTGTGCTGTACTGTACTGTACTGTACTGTACTATACTGTACTCGCGCACAGATAGAGTGAGCCTCTCACGTATAGCGGGGCGCGCGCTCTGTTGACCGAGAGCACATCACACAACAACAGCCCGGCCGGCGCGGCCTCAGCCCCCGCCCCCGCCCCCGCCCCCGCCCCCGCCCAGCTCCCACTCCACAAAGGAAAGTAAAAAATATGTGCAAGCAAGTACACCTATGTACACACACAATAATCCGCTCGCTTTCGACAAGGTGACTTTCCAGTCAAGTAAAACGTAGCGACTCTCGCGGCGCGGGCGGCGAGTGGCGACCCCGCGGCGGCGGCGGCGGCGGCGGCGTCACGTAGTTACACTCCGCAATCAATAAACCATATTTTTGACGTGAATACGTTTTTAAATTTGCTTCTATAGTGGGAGCCAATCCAGAAAACTGATGACAACAAAATCGGAGGATACGGTTTGGTGTTGCAGCTTCATATCTATCATCTACATCCAAAATTTAATTACACCACTCGATAGGTAAAGGATCAAAGAATACGTTACACGTAAAACACATGGCCGTGTCCACGACACAGCCACACCCCGATTTTTTTGACGTGAATTTGATGAAACGTCTTTATCCTGCTGCCGGAGGTTTTTTTACAAAAAGCGACTTAGATCTCGAAAACTATTGGAGTTACAGAAAGGTGAGGCATATTATCGTCCTAAAGGTAGTTCTTCCGACTCGCTAAGACCGAAAAGTCGTACATCAAAGCCTTCGACCGTTTCCAGTAGTCTTACCGAGTAGTCTTACCAGTTGTACGACGATTGACGATTTTTTAGAAATATTTTCTGTATGTATGTATGATCCCCATAACTCTTAAACCGATCATTCGAATTTGATGAAACTTAGCGCAAGCACATTTAACGAGACACAGGATAGGCTAAATATTCGTATAATTCAGTTCTGCTTACGCTAAGATGTGGCTCTCATTCAAACCGAATTGTTCCGCGCGCCGAAATCAAGTTACGGTAGCGGGCTTACTGACTTTTTTTTTCTTTTTAAACACTAATTTCACGCGAGCGAAGCGGTGGGCAAAGCTAGTAAAATATAAAATGTCAACTCACCTCACATGCACAAGATACATTTATAATATTAATAACACAAGAGGGGCTAGCTCGGCAGTTCGGCACACAGAGCACGAGCACTCGACTAAGCGAGAGCCGCGCCGCTAATGTGACACACCATCCTGTACACACTCCACCAGCACACCTCCACCTCGCCACCTCGCCACCTCGCTCGCCACACTCCACCTTTTTGTTTAATTTTTTTCCGTTCTCTGATCTCTGACAAAGCGCGAAGTTTTGTTTGTGTTGAAAATATGATGGCAAACGCGGAGTTGAACAGAAACAACTCATAAAAACAATTTGTAAATGGCACACAACGCCCTCTCCGCGCCGCCCCCGCGCCGCACGCCGCCGCCGCGACTACCACGACATAGCCGACACAAACGCCTTACCAGCAGCGTTCTAGCTGCGCCGCCCCCTCTACTGTATTTAGTATTCGCTGGCCCCCGCCCCCGCGCCGCCAACCATGCGACGACGACGCGACGCGACGACGCGTGGCGCGCGAGGCAGCAGCCAGGACCGCTGACGGTGCCCGGGGCGATTCGACACTCTACTATCATCGGGGACTGTACGTACCTCGCCTCCGGCATTGAAACACAGTTGTATCAAGGAGAAAGTGAACGATGCCACGTGATGACAGGATAAATTGATCCCACCAAAACATATAGGTAATATGAAAAGATGCCAAGTCTCGGACGCAACCTTTCCACCGTAAAAAGTTGTAAGATCCCATGCAGAACCAAGTCTTTTCATATCATTGAAGTCCGAATTCAACAATGTTACCATAAATTATATTTTCTACTTAATAATAGGCTCAAATTGTAGACGAGCGTTGCTACCACCACCGGAGCATGCGTTCTGGCCCCTCTGACTCCGCCACCCACACCGGATTACAGAAAAAAAAAAATAATAGGACGTATGTCCACTCTATAACTCAGTGGTGCGACCGGTCGACTGTCGTTCGTGATCATAAGCACACCTGGGCGCGGTCAGAGCTTGGATGTTCGCCGTTGGACGCTGCCCGTAGATCGGAATCCCCGTAAGACTGTTAGGTCCCTTCCCTTCTCACCTTACCTAGCTGGCTTGTAGGGTTTATCCCGCGCGTGTTGGTACCACCGCACTTAATGAACGTTCCGTCGAAACGGCTATGTATATAGTTCGTGGTTTTCGTCCAGTTCATTGTAGCCGGCGCGATCAAAGGGAAGCACTGACAAGTTCACAAAGGTGTTATGTATGGGCTGACATCACGGATGTTTGTAGGAATTGTAGGTGATATAGGATGTGCGGCGCGGCGGCGACGGCGCGCCAAGTCTCGCGCCGAGCTCCGAGAGCCAACAATATGGAGACTAAGTAGAGACAAAGTTTATCCGCGCGGCGCTTGCGGCCGCCCCGCCCCGCCCCGCCCCCGCCCCGCCCCGCGGCTGCAGCAGCTGTGCACGCGCTCCGTAATTGCTCCAAATATTCTGCAGTCATGTGTGCTGTGCATACTGCAGCAGAGCGCGACCGAGTGCGAGCCGCCGCGCCGCGCCGGCCGACCACGCTCCTATGTAAGTATTATGTAATAAAGAGGTTTATTATATGTGAGCAAGCACATCCCGCCCGCCCGGTGAGACGACTCCTGGGAAAGGCGAAGGAAAGCGTAGGTCAGCGAGATTGTACACGGGAACATCCATGTACGGGAAGAGCTCCGCGGGCCGCACTGAAAGCGTCCATACACAAATTTGGATCGGTGCTGTGATAGGTTTACGCCCCCCTTCCCTCGTATTTAAACGCGGAAAAGGGAAGACGCCCCTCTAATTGAGTTAAAATGATAAAATGTTAATTATTGCTGTGATCGTCATAGTGGCGTATGTCCAGCAGTGAACACATACACACTGACTGACTAACTGACCAGTCCATATACATCCACTGCTGGGACCATATCATCATTTTGCGGAAAAATAAAAGATTTTGTAAAGTGCCAACCCTATTGCCCGAACTTGATAATTGCACTAAAATGAGCATAACTTCTTAAACCCATGGAATTAGGCGTCGGTTTTTTTTTAACGGACAGAGGAAATAGTGAACTATTTTCGGTATAAATATCTCCGCCTACTACTACGGGATCTAGGAAAAAAAAAATTAAATAAAAAAAATTAAAAAAATATATAATTCGATTTCTGTAAACTTTCACAGCCTCGAACTCAGACGAATTTTTTCCTCTGAGGCCTCGAATAACTTTTCAAATGTGGATATTCGAAAGGGTCTTTGATAAGGCTGAGTGAAATTTAAATAAGTGGCTTAGTTTTAATTGTAGAATTATTTTTCGTTTTTTCGAAACTAAAAAAGTGTAATTTTCAAAAATTTATTTCTCCTAAACTAAAAGTCGTAGAGGCGGGGGAGTTTTACTCTAGCATTTTAAATAACTAAATCTATAAATTTCTGGAATAAAAAGGACGTGTCCGATTTTATGGTCATATTTGACACTGAGTTGGTGTGGTGAGCGATGTGAGTGCGCGCGCTGTGTGTTGTGTGTGAGCGAACATATCTAAATATCCAATACGCGCGCAGCTATACTATATATTGAGTCACGCCACACTGCTACACGTAACACGCGTGTTACATTTTAGAGAGTTTCCAGAACAATAACGCAAAACGTCACATAGCTGAAGCAGTTCGAGTAAGAAGCTGATTCATTTTCAAATCTTTGTGTCGCGCGCGAGCTTCGAGCTTTATGTTAGAGACTTAGTATTTTGAACTTTGCATCATTAGAGCTAGATACAAGAATGTATATTCCCATTTCCCAACTTGTAGGTACATGGATACTTCGCTTCTCCCTTCACCGCACAAGCGGCACAGCCAGCACACCCCGCACACCCCGCCCGGCGCCCGCCCTCACACTCTCCGCGGCGGCGGCGGCGCGGCCCGCGGCGGCGCGATAGACAATTTCAAAGGCAATAGACGTTTGGCACAATCTACGCTATGCCTTCACGTTATTCACGCCGCACACGTAGCGACCCCGCCCCCGCCCCCGCCTCGCCGCAGCAGGCGGGGGCGGGGCGGGTGTAGCGCAGAGCATCCGTGTATATACAGGGTGTCCAAATTTCCAATCAGAATCACCCTATATAATATAGTTGTCAATTTCTCAGTCGTTTAGAAGTTATAGCTCTCTTTCTGAGTTTTTCTAATTTCAACCCCAATTTTCGAATAAAAAATCATAAAAAAAGTGTACAAAAGTGTACCTTTGTGAAAAAAATTGTTTTATAACATTTTCTTTCTTATTCCAATAGTAAAGCTTATTTCAATTAGAATTTTTCAGTAATTCATCAATGAAGCCTTGACTTTGCTTGAAGTTTACTATAAAAAATGTACTACAGGAAAGTGAACTTGCTTTGCAAAAACATGTACAGTTCATACGAATTCCAGAAATGTACAAGTCATTCATAAGTGATTGATAATCTAATAAATTATTAGTTTTTTACATCTTTATTTGTTTGAATGGTTATTTAAAAAAAAGCGTCAATCAGTTTCAAGTATTTATTTGTACATTATTTTATAGTAAATCCTCGAAATGTCTCCGCCGACCCGCACGCATAAACGACATCTTCTTAAAAAGTTTCTTTTCATATTTCTTATCGCTCGAAGGTCGTTGCGGAGAGTTTCTGTTGCAGCATATATTTTATTGCGAAGTTCTTGTTCGTTACCGCTCTCTTTGCTGTACACCATTTCTTTGAAGCACCCCCATACATAGAAGTCCAGAGGGTTGAGGTCTAGTGAGCGAGCTGGCCAGTGGATGGTGCCCCCTCTCCCAATCCAGCGATTTGCGTAGGTTTCGTTCAGATAGGTGCGCTTCTTCATCTTGCTGTAGCCCCTCTAAGTTGTGCTGTAGAAACCGCAGGTATCGTACACCGTTCAGTCTAGGCGGCAACTCAAACGGACCGATGAGTATTCCGCTGAGTATGCCTGCCCATAGGTTCACTCCGAACTGGTGCTGGAAACGATCGTCGCGTATTACTCTCGGATTATCTACTGCCCAATAGTGGGGATTATGTATGAGAACCGCTTACGACGCTACTCATCAGAAGCAACAGAAAGACTCACGAGCACACCAACAGATGGCGCAAAAGCCAAAATATCTAGTATTCGTACTTTCGCACAACACCCTCTCGAATTAACAAATACGATCTGCATAATATATACAATTAGCTCACTGAGAGCCTTGGGCAGTAGCCCACACGAACATCAGCTGCGCAGCCACCCGGTGGAGACCAAGGACACCAACATCTCTCCACCTTTTACAGCTACCGCAACACACGTATGCGTTGTGTACATATATGAACACACTGATCGGGATAGCGCGATATTTCCTCGCAGCATTACGAGCGTTGCCGTCACATAAACCGTAAATAAAATGCATTTCTGCATATTCACGGGGCGTGTAGGCTGCTATCTCTACGCAGTTTTCAGTTCAATCACAAGTCCAAATCACAAGCACAATCACAGTCCGAATAACAAGAGCAGGTTGAACACACAGGATAGGGATCAAAGTACGTAAAGAATAGCCAAGTCGTATGTAAAGAAAGAAAGAGAAAAGATAATAGCGGAACGGCGATGTTACAAACAGCTAGCGAGTCACTGAAACTGAAAGAGTGGGTCAGGCGCAGATAGGTGATGAACGGCTTAAAGGAGTGGGAGGGGAGGGGAGGGGGTAGGTAATTCATAAATAATTCACTATGTGGTCAAAATTAGGAATAATTTGCAAGAGTCTAAATATTAACAATGTAGAATTGAACAAAGTGCCCGCGCGACGGGTACATGTTCTAAATTTGAAAATGCTCTTGAAAACGCTCTCAATACGGGAAGCCACCAATAGCCGGAAACCACCGATTAGTGCCCGTGTTGTCGTTCTGTTCTGTCCCTGTGCCTAATTTTGACCACATAGTGAATTATTTGTATGACATGTGGTATACCGTTGAAAAGGGTGTAAACTAGCAAACTTTTTAAAAGAAAACGAAGCTATCAATTGCTGTCAGTTTTTTTTAATGAATTAAGAAATTAAGATTTTGCCATATTTCTACTCGTTCTCGGGACTTTGGGAGGTCATAAGACCTTTTCATGGTATTAACTTCAACAAATAAATTTTTTTCTAGAACAAGGCTACATCGTGCTGGTCGTTATTTCGTGCTGATACAATCATAAACAAAAAAGTTACAAGGGTTTAAAGCTAGTATTTTGGTAATTTTCAAAAATGAAGAAAAAAAATCGTATCTCGATATCACTTGACATCGGACAAAAGGTATCATGGGTCAAAACGTTGTAAATGACCCCACTTACCTACAAAACAATATTTAGAGCACTATATCTGCTTACAACTTTAGCCCAAATAAATAATAATTATGTTAGTTTAACAATACAAATTAAAATTAATAAGTATTAGTACCTACAATGATTTTTAAATAAAAATAAAAATATTTATTTATTTCGATTTGACATTACAATAATAAATGTTGCAGTTGTTGTCTCTTAAACTAAACATAGTTTGCGAAGACTTGTTGTATATCTCTACTCTACCTCCATCTCTACTAGCTTTTGCCCGCAATCTGATTTTTTAAACACAAAATATCGATCGATTAAAAAGCGATCGCTTCTATTATCTCTATCCAGTCCATACTGTTTGATACTGCTGAGCCCTAAGGCTATTTAGCGTGATGCTATATAGCCTATCTATAGTGAGCCTCAAGAACTACCTACTCTTTACATTGGTGCAAACCGCATTAATATCTGTTCAGTGGTTCCGGAGTTTACCTCAAACATACATACAGACAGACTAGACGTGGGAACTTATAAGAAGCAGAGATGATAGTTTGTGTGTAGCACACCTTCAATATACCTCCAGCACGTAGTAAGTACCTACCTACCTTATTTCTAAGATTGTGTAAGCAGAGTAATCGGTGTACACCGATTACTCTGCTTACCCCGATAGTCGGGATTTAGCGTGTGTGATATGTATGTATGTGATTGTGTTTGCTGGAAGTCTGAGAGGGTTGCTTGAAGTGTGTGTGTGTGTATGTATGTGAGGGTACCATTCTAGATCTTCAATGTATGTGTAACATTGAAGATTTAGAATGGCAGACGCGTAGCGCGGCGCGGCGCGGCGGCGGCGGCGGCGGCGAGAAAAGAAAGAGTCAATACAACAAATACATGACCGTAATTCTATCACAATAATCTTTCTCAGATAGAACGCTTCCGTCTTCCGTCGCGGCTCGAATGGTTGTTTCTCTCGAAGTGCAGAGAAAAGCTGTCGTTTTATAGCCTCCACCCACCCACAGCCACGCCGCCCGCTCCGCCGCGCCCCCGCCGCGACCTAAACACATTCCATCCGGAGATAAACAACGTGTAGTATCCGCCGCGCGCGCCTCCGCCGCCGCTCGACTGCAGGCGGGCGCCTACAAGCGTGTCGCGCTCGCTCGCCTCGCCGCCGCGACAGTACGCGCGGGCGATAAGGTTGCAGGCGCGTCTCTCCGCTCGCGCCGAGAGTAGACGCTCCCCGGAGCTCATCTAAACCCGACACTATCTCACTCTACTCACACTCCGCCCGCGCTCGCTGCTCGCAGCACTGCGGCACTGCCGCCACCTGCCTGCCCCGCGAGCGAGCTCAGCAAGACAGCGGGGCGGGGCGGGGAGGGGCGGGGAGGAGCGGGGTTATAATAGTTATCGTTCTAATTTGTTTGTATGTCCAGCCAGCACACCGCACCGCACACATATTCCGATTATGTTCATTTCTATAATAATGATATATCAAAACTTAAGTACCTACGCCTAGTTACCCATTGACTCTTCTATCTATAGTCTGGCCGTTTCCATACATCATTGCCGACAAGACAGCCGCCGCCGCCGCCGCTTCAAAAGTCGTCTCACAAAGGTGTTGAGTGAGCGCATCAGTGTCGAACGTTAGTGTGGAGAGCGAACGAGAAAGAATCAAGTTGTGTTTTGTGCAAGAGTGACAGTCACAAACGGTGTTTCGCCTTTGCATCTTGTACTTAGCGTGTTCAGCCGAATACTGTCGACCGCGCCGACCGAAGTCGCGCCCTGAACGCCGAAGTAGGTATATAGGTATTGGCGTAAACAATATGCTTGTGTGTGTTTAACTCACCTATACGGCACAGAATACTTAATATAATAGGTAGGTACCAGTGGCGGCTGGTGACCTATGGGACTGGGTGTGCGCACAGCACACCCAGTCCCATAGGTACCTAGCGCACAGTGTGCGCTAACTTACTCGTAGTACTAAACCCAAACGTGAATCTAATGGATACCGAGACGTGATTTTTTATTTTATTTTCATGTCTGAGTTAATTGCCCAAATTATGTAAAAGTATTCTCACTCAACAGATACATAGTTGAAAGACAAAATAAGGTAAGGAACAAAGTGATAAAATTATTAAAATGTAAGTAATAAAAATGTACTCACTTTTAGATTGAAATATCTAGGTATGGTGTTTTGAAGAACACGCCAGCGAATTTATGAAAATTATGAAGAAATCAGTCACACACACACACCACACACACTACAGTTTGATTGGGTAGGTCTAATATTGTTCTATTTATTTCGTTTTTAATATAGTCAACACTGAATCCACTCATTTTTATAACGCACTAGAAACACAACCAGAGTCCTAATTGCTCGAAGAACCAAAGCGACACTTCACTGCGCAGTGGCCACCGAGCACCGAGCCGCGGCCGCCGGGGCGCCTCCGCGCGCGAGGCGTGGCCGGCGCGCGCGCCCGCGCCCGTCGGCCAGCCTTGCCGCGCCGGGCAATGAAGAAAACTTCACAATGTACTGTTAACTGACGAAAAGTCGTTCAAACTGCTAAAAAACTGATTTGCAAAACATCCCGGCGCGGCAAAGATATATTACGTACAATATTTCATCTAAGCGGTGGCGGCGCGGAGGCGCGGAGCGGCCATCATCGGTCGACGCGACGACGACGGGTCTCGCCCCGAACTGAGATGGCGCGGCGCGCGCGGCGCGGCGCGGCGCGGCGAGCGATCGATCGGATGATCGCGCGACCAACAACGCCTAGGTCTTTGGGTGATTCCATTTTTGACTTTAAAATAGCGAAATATGCAGTATCATTAATGTTTGTCGTAACATTCGAATATTTTATAAATTACCATTCGAATATGTATCAAATCGATATTCGAATAATTCAAATTATTCAATTGCAAACTCGATCTGTTATATAAATATAAGAAACACCCATATTCCAAAAATGGACTCGCCTGTCGGTTCGTGCTACAGCGTATGTGTAGGTACTTAGCGCTTGTGTGTGTGTGACTTCGACCCAGAGTTTGGATCGCCCCCGCCGCGCCCGCGCGCCTGCGCCCCCCGCCCGCGCGTGCCTTCGGTCGGGTTTACCATCTCGGCTTACTTCGGCTCATCGTCGGCTGGCTCGGTCGCGACGTGTCGCACGCGCGTCTATCCACAATATACTGTCCTTCTTTTTCCGTCGTGTGTCACACGCAGAAGGCCACACATAATCGTATGAATAGTGTTTCGTACGTTCGCGGTGTTTTGTACTGCACTCGGCGCGGCGAGCTCGGCGGCTATACGTAGTATGTAGTACGTATTACGTACAGCAAAATCGTGCCTTGTTGTCTAGGAAATAGGATCGAATTCAGTTTGATATTTTTACTTCGATCGGTTTCATGGAGAATGTTTAATATTTTAATTTATTTCTTTCTTTCGGGTGAAGGCGTTATGTTTTGTGGTAGTGCGGCGCACGAACGCACTTAAGGGCCAGCCGCCACTGGTAGGTACTATACTATGGTCTGGTATCCGTAAATACTTGCGCGAGTGAGGAGCTTCATCGCATTCATAGAATGAGATGGTGTTTAATGTGATCGGTTGAATGAATGTGTTCGTGATCTATCTCAATAGGTATAGCATAGCATGTGAAGTCAGTCACGCACACATGTTTACGCACAGTTAACATGTTTCATCAATCACGCTTTAGCGCTTCTATGTGCCTGGAAATAGTGTTACGTAGGTAATTAGGTATTCTTAGAATTTTTGGCATCATTAAACAACTTTTTGCATTAAAAAAATGTTCGAAAAATATATTTAGGTATGTTTTATTTTGTCAGCGTGTAAAAGTGCTATTTTTTTTATAATGTTGTTAGCGAGTGGGGAGTGGCGCGAGAGTATAGTGCGAGCGACGCGTGACCAAAGAGTTTGGAGCGCAGCGACGTAATACTCTTTGCGCGTAACATACTGCCGCCCCGCTCCGCCCCGCCCCGCCTCCGCCGCCGGGGCTGACTCGGACGGAACCCGTTCGCCCGTTCCGCTGAGTGTTGTGGGCTCGGAGCGCGGGGCGCGGGGGGTAATGCGGTCTCCTCTTCGCTGCGGCGGCGGCAGTGCTGAGATTACTGTCCAATCCGTCGCTCCGTCGCGTCGGGGGTATTCGCAGCCCATAACAGCTTGGTGAACTAGGTGCCATGTCAGTGCTTCTCTTCGGTCGTGCCGGCTACACTGAACTGGACGGAAATCACTAACTATTTACATAACCGTTTCAACCGACCTTTAATTCAGTGCCGTGGTACAAACCCCACCTACCACCTAGTAAGGTAAGAAGGGAAGGGACCTACAGCTGTTACAGGGAGGGCGTGGCGGCGGTTGTGTGGGGAGCGCCGGTGTTTATGGTGAAGGCCGCCGCGCCGCCGCCGCCGCGTCGCCGCCGATGTCCAACTGTTCGGCGAGCTCCACCAAATGTACAAATAATTGTAAAGTTTAAACATTACGTCAACTAAAGCCCATATTTTCTCTTTATTACCTCTGTAAAGTGGTGAGGGCGGGGCACAGCCCGGGCCCGGGGCGCCGAGCGGCTCGGCTCACACACAGTCGGCCGACAGTGTAGGGAGACGTAGGTAGGCTCAATGTGCATCACTTACTGCCGGGCACTGTGTAGGTACATCACTCTCAAGGGCGACTCTACAATTATTTGTTTATTGAACCCGACACGGTCGGCTGCATACTTCAGCACCGACATATGCGTGCTGTCGCCCCGCACTATACTGATTCCACGCAAGTGCGTACCTTTGGTTGTACCAGCTACACTGAATACATGCATGTATTTTATTTTGACACTGAAAATGTCTTTTGGTTCGTTTCAGTATATGCCCCGATTTCACGAAAAAGTGCGATCCCCTTATATCTCGGAGAGTTGTGAAGATATTATATTCAAAAAAAGCTCAAAAGACGCGTATTCACGAGAGCTATAAGGTGCAAAAATAATTATTCGAGAAAGTAAAAAACGAAAAAGTTATGGTCGAAATAGTGAAAAAAAAATTAAATTTTTTCCCAATTTTTTATTTTGGCGCTCAATATTTTTGAAACGAAGAATGATATCAAAAATTTGAGAAAAATTCCTCTGGACAGTTTAGTCAGCTACAATTTAAGCCTAAAACAAAGACGATCGGGTTAAGGGTTTGCCCTGTAGCTCAACCTTTCTGAAAAAAGACATTCACAGATTTCGTGCCTCACACGACTATCGAGCACATTGCAAATGAATCTACGGAATTCGAAAAAATATTGTCGGTGAGCGACACGAGAAAGTCGGGATAAGGAAAAGGTTAGTTGGGTTCTGATGATGGAGCCGGAAGGAAGCCATAGGAACTCCTAAACTACACATGATAAATCCACCATATTTGGGCTCGTTGGATATAGGAATATAGGAATATAGGAATATAGGATAGGTTCCTGATAGAACACCCTGTATAGTGGGTTGCCCACCATACTGCAGAATACATCAATACACGTAGTACTAACGACCATACACGCCGATTATAATAAAACAATTGTATTTTCTCATATCTTAATCTTGAGCACGCACTCAGCGTCTCGTAGTCAGCGGTGAATGTGGTGATTGATGAAGCAGGGCTAAAGGCCGCTGCATACGTAGCGGGGCGCCGGCGGGGCGGGGGCGGGGCGAGCTTTTCTGCAGGATCCTCAGGAACTAGTGCAAGCACGTGTTTATACGCGGCGGGGCGGGAGCGGAGCGGCGGCGGAGCGGGAGCGGAGCGGGAGCGGAGCGGGATATAATATATTCTTATGGAGAATATTTCCCCGCCCCGCCCCCGCCACGCCGGCGCCCCGCTACGTATGCAGCGGCCTTAAGTGTCGGTGATTAAGCACGCACGATTAAGCACGAGTAAGCGTCCGTGATTAAGCACGAGTAAGCACGAGTAAGCGTCGGTGAGTAAGCACGAGTAAGCGTCGTCGGTGAGTAAGCACGAGTAAGCGTCGTCGGTGAGTAAGCACGAGTAAGCGTCGGTGAGTAAGCACAAGTAAGCGTCCGTGAGTAAGCACAAGTAAGTTTCGGTGAGGAGCTTGCGGCATATGTGATGCAGTATTATTTATGGTATTATATAAGGTATTTCAATAGTAGGTAACGATACGCTAAGGTGTATTATGTATATCAGATACTGATCACGTTCCCATGCACTTACTTATTAATGAGAAATACGCGCACTTCACGTATTACATTTGAGGAGTGAGTAGGTTTTTTATATCGTAAAAAAAAAGTCGGCAAGTGCGAGTTGGACTCGCGCACCGAGGGTTCCGTATCATCAGCATCACTCAATATATTTGTAGGTATTATGTATGTACAAAAACAATTGTTTTGGAAAATCCCGAACCTCCTAAATAAACACTACAGCAATGGTTTTGACTGTGCGGCATTCGTGAAGTTGAAATATACAAAAATATATTTCTTATATGACATAACGACTTAACCTTTTCGGATTTTATCTTTACTTGTGAGACCTTGCTTCTTGCCAAATTTCATTACTCTAGCTAGGTCAACGGTAAGTACCCTATAGGTTTTGATTTCATTTGAGTGAGTTTGCAATTATTAAAATTTCCCATAAGTAGCCGTATCTTTTGATTATATTTATTTAGAAGCTTTCATTTTCTATAGTTCGAAGGGATCGCAGACGTTAGTATTTCATATTAATTTCAATTTGTTATCTTTATCCGTTCCTGAGAAAAAGGGACCTTGACATACAAAAGAAAAAAAAACTTTTTATGTCAATAACTACAATTTTACAATTTTCGGATTTTTTCCTTTACTTGTGCTGTAAGACCTTGCTTCTTACCAAAATTTTATGATTCTATGTTAACAGGAAATACCCTATAGGTTTTAATTTGTTTTGAGTGAGTTTGCGAGTATGAAATATGACATAGATAGCCGTATCTTTTGATTGCGTTGATTTAGAAGCTTTAATATTCTACACCTTAAAGAGATCGTAGATCTTAGTATTTCATATTAATTTCAATTTGTTATCTTGATCCGTTCCTGAGAAAAAGGGACCTTGACATATAAAACAAACTAAAATTTTTTTTAATGTCAGATATCTATAAATTTACAATTTTCGATTTTTTCCTTTTCTTGTGCTATGAGACCTTGCTTCTTACCAAATTTCATTATTCTAGGTTAACGGGAAGTACTCTATAGGTTTTGATTTGGTTTGCCGGTAGCAAAATATGTGACTTAAATGGGCGTATCTAGTGATTGCGTGGACCTATAAGCTTAATTTTTTTACACCTCCGAGGAAACGTAGACCTTAGTATTTGATATTAATTTCAACTTTATACTGTAATGTTTGACGGTAGTTTGCAACTTTTTATATATGCACTGCAACATTTCTGTAACGGAAATACTCACTCGCATTAAACGCTTGAAGAAGAAACGTGGCTTTGTTATTTGCTCTGCTGATATATTTTTCTCTCTACCCGTTCCTGAGAAAAAAGGTCTTGACAGACCGACAGACACCCAGCCAGCCAGACAGACAGACAGACAGACAGACAGACGGACAACAAAGTGATCCTATAAGGGTTCCGTTTTTTCCTCATTTGAGGTACGGAACCCTAAAAATAGTATGGGAACGTGATCAGTATCTGATACACATACACCCCATACATATCGTTACCTACTAATGAATGACCTTATATAAGAATGGACTCAGGTACCATTTAATAGCTTATATCCCTTAGGCCCACTTGCACCAACACAAATTTAATATATAAACCAGTTTAACTCGTTAAGCTAGCACCCGTTGACTGTGGGAACCGCGTTTAAATCCATAACTCGCTACTTAACTTTAAACTCGTGTTGGTGCAAGTAGGCCTTAGTCGCCTTTTGTTAGCGTAGTTTATGAAAGCTGGTGGTGCGAAATGTGGTAGTCGGTAATTTACCAAGAGTCCGTGCAGCAAAACACCCATTACTCTGCTTATCCCGTTTGTCGGGATATGTACATGCGTGTGGTACGAATGGATGGAGTTTATGAACGCTCATCTCAATTTATTCTTGCGAAAATATTTTTCCCGGAAGCCTCCGGAAAATTCAAGCTCAAAAGCTGTAAATCTCGCGGCTTATGTAAAGCCTCCGCCACAGCGCCGATCCTACGCCGCCCGCCCCCGCGCCGCCCCCGCGCCGCCCCCGCGCCGCCCCCGCGCCGCCTCCGCGCCGCCCCCGCGCCGCCCCCGCGCCGCCCCCGCGCCGCCCCCGCGCCGCCCCCGCGCCGCCCCCGCGCCGCCCCCGCGCCTCCCCCGCGCCTCCCCCGCGCCGCCCCCGGTGCGCGGACGGAGCGGCTGCAGTGGGTAGACACGAGGTAGGAGCGCCGTCGCTCCTAAGCGCCGTTACACAGGTGCAGAGCGGCTTCAGTGTTGTATGCGCTAGTACACACTGCTTCGGACGCACCGGCAGAATGCACCCGCGGGTGTCGGGCGCTGTCCGCCTTCAACCGGCCACGGACGCGCGCACTGAGCCGCCCGACGCCGGCTAGCGGCTAGCGGCTAGTTACACAGGTGCAGGGCGGCTTCAGTGTTGTATGCGCTAGTACACACTGCTTCGGACGCACCGGCAGAATGCACCCGCGGGTGTCGGGCGCTGTCCGCCTTCAACCGGCCACGGACGCGCGCACTGAGCTGCCCGACGCCGGCTAGCGGCTAGCGGCTAGTTACACAGGTGCAGGGCGGCTTCAGTGTTGTATGCGCTAGTACACACTGCTTCGGACGCACTGGCAGAATGCACCCGCGGGTGTCGGGCGCTGTCCGCTTGCAACCGGCCACGGACGCGCGCACTGAGCCGCCTGACGCCGGCTAGCGGCTAGCGGCTAGTTACACAGGTGTAGGGCGGCTTCAGTGTTGTATGCGCTAGTACACACTGCTTCGGACGCACCGGCAGAATGCACCCGCGGGTGTCGGGCGCTGTCCGCCTTCAACCGGCCACGGACGCGCGCACTGAGCCGCCTGACGCCGGCTAGCGGCTAGCGGCTAGTTACACAGGTGCAGGGCGGCTTCAGTGTTGTATGCGCTAGTACACACTGCTTCGGACGCACCGGCAGAATGCACCCGCGGGTGTCGGGCGCTGTCCGCTTGCAGCCGGCCACGGACGCGCGCACTGAGCCGCCTGACGCCGGCTAGCGGCTAGCGGCTAGTTACACAGGTGCAGGGCGGCTTCAGTGTTGTATGCGCTAGTACACACTGCTTCGGACGCACCGGCAGAATGCACCCGCGGGTGTCGGGCGCTGTCCGCTTGCAACCGGCCACGGACGCGCGCACTGAGCCGCCCGACGCCGGCTAGCGGCTAGTTACACAGGTGCAGGGCGGCTTCAGTGTTGTATGCGCTAGTACACACTGCTTCGGACGCACCGGCAGAATGCACCCGCGGGTGTCGGGCGCTGTCCGCTTGCAACCGGCCACGGACGCGCGCACTGAGCCGCCCGACGCCGGCTAGCGGCTAGCGGCTAGTGTGTGGTGCATGGGTGCGGTATGGAATGTTCCGAAGTGTATAATACACCCGAGGACGTGTTTTCGAGATTAAATTTTGTTTCTTTGGTGGAAGCTTGCTCGACCCCGCGGAATAAGAGTTGCAAATGATAAAATTCAAGTGCAGAGAAAAAATGCGTAGGCAGGTGTGTATGCGGATATGAGTAGTTATGAAAAAAACAACTTTGGTGAGTCGAGCTTCTGCTCGACTCACCAAAGTTGCGGGCGGGACCGGCTACGTGAGAGGCGTTGCCTCTGAAGGCGTCGCCACCCGCCGCGTGTGCAGTGTACTAATCACGGGAGCACGTTAGGATATCACTCGCTGAATTGGGAGTAGGCTTACTCCCAATTCAGTGGGATCACTCGACCTTTAGGAGCGCGCCCACAGCAGCGCCTCGCCTCATCAGGTATGAAAGGCACAGGTGCGGGTCGCGGCCGGGGTCGCGCACAGACCGCAGCCTCGCCCAGGATCCATCCGGTGCGCGGACGGTGCGGCGACCCCGCGCTTACCCGCGCCTGTCCCGACCGTTACCCATATTCACATTCACATATTACCTATATAGACTTGGCCACACATTGCGAATATTTTAATTAGACTGGCTGGAATATTATATTGCGACGCTGAGAGGGGCGCGGGGCGGGGCGGGGCGCGCGGGTGAATCAGCTAAATCCTAGAGCGGCGCGGTGCGGCGGCGCGGCGGTGTGCTCGTCTCTCGGCTTCATTCTCGCGCGACACGAGACGCGCGCCGCCGCCTCCTCCGCCGCGCGTCACGTGACGCTGTGATCTGCGAAGACTCTGCGGAAATGTTTAATTATTTATTATTATTCGCACGTAGGTAGGTACCTACTCGTCCCCCTCTCATGACAAAATACAATTTCGCTCAAACCACATTGGCACGGGTAACCGCACCACATTTTTCAGTCTCGCGCAATAACACAGTCAGTCAGTATACAGGGAATAACGCGCGGCCCGAAATTGGTTGGTTCATCTCATTCCGCGATATTCGGCTCTGCGTCGCGTCGTCGTCGCTCCGTTCCGCTCGTCCCTCCCCCTCTCCCTCGCCCCCTCCCTCGCCGCCTCACATCATACGCCTCCCCTGTCTTGCATCGTCCGCGTATGCCGTTTGCCACAAGCTACAAACCTCGACAAGCGCTTGGATCAATTAGGTGATGCAAACAGCGACATCCACACGCTCGCGAGGTTGCTAGTGTGCCTGGAGATGCAAGCATGGCGGACCTCGAGCTTTTCTCCGCCATAGCGTTTGGATTAACCTATTTTTATTATAAAAAGAAGCAAAGTGAAAAGACGAAAAGCAAACGGATTTTTTTTATGGAAACTGACACGGTTGGCTACATATCACCTACAACATCCGTGATGTCAGCCCATTACACCGGGTGAACTAGGTGCCATGTCAGTGCTTCCCTTCGGTCGTGCCGGCTACACTGAACTGGACGGAAAACACAAACTATTTACATAGCCGTTTCGACCGATGTTTCATTCAGTGCGGTGGTACCAACCCGGGCGGGATAAACCCTACCACCTAGTAAGTTAAGAACAGAAGGGCCTACAGTTTTACGTGGAATCCGAACCACGGTGAGCCTATAACGATCGCGTGGTCACCCATCCAAGTACTGACCGGCCCAGCGTTGTTATCTGTAAGAGATGGGCATGGCATGCATGGAGTCACTTCACACCTGTACACAGCGGCCGCGGAGGCGGCGCCCGACCTTCACCTATAATATAACTGTTTAATGTTTATAAGAGAAAATATGAAAATGTAACGACTCTCTGTTCACTCGCTTTCAGTGAGAGCTGATGTTCGTTTTGTTCTCGCGGTGTGGTCGCAGGCGGTGCTGGGTGGCTGTGACTACTGGCCCCGCCCCGCCCCGCCCCGCCGCTCTCGTTTTCGTTACTGTTCCGTGTCATAAAGCCCGCGTGAACGACGAAACCGGATCGTGATTTGCACTTATCTTAGGGCGGGAGCTAAAATAAAGAGTGGCGGAGAAATATATCTGCACGAGGCACGAGTACATTCATCTCAGCCGACACGTTAGTCCAACTGGGAATCCTTTTTAGTGGAATCTTCCAGAAGCAAGCGGCCGAGTCACCGTGACGGGGCGGAGCGGGGGCGGAGCGGGGGCGGAGCGGGGGCGGAGCGGGGGCGGAGCGGGGGCTTCTTTGTCTGTAAATGTATCTCCAGAAATAAGGAGGATGGATTTGTGAATGCGGCGAGAGATTTGTAAATATATTCAGAGATAATTCGTTTGAGCGCACAAAGAGATTAATTGAATAAGTAATACTAAATTATACTAGCGATCAGACGCAGCGATTGAGACCGGCCACTAGACAATAGACTCGCCGCGCCGCCGCCCCGCGCCTGTACAGAGCGCGCCTGTTCAACTCCAACACTCCCAACAATTAGTGCTTCTTTCAGTTGTTACCTAATTAAAATTATTTAAATTAGTTTCGTGAAAGCCAATATTAGCAGAATGTTGCCATACGTGTGTTGGGACGGCGGCGGCGCGGCGCGGCGCTCTCGTCACATAAGCTGAGCTGACTCACTGTTGTTCCTAAGTTCTATGTTGTTACAAGTCCTGTGTCCTATTGTGTTAATGAGGAAATAAACAATATTCCATTCTTCTATTCTATTATAATATTATTATGCCGAGGCCCTTTTCTTTGCTCTATGTGTTGTCATAATGGAAGGAGTTCACTCAGTTAGTCTTATGTTCATTTTGTAATATTAATACAAGAGTGAAATTTCTCCTAAAAAAGCGCTCGACACAAATTACGAAATAACAAACCGACAACTGCTGCTATCGAAAAGACTTTTCTTCAATGTATTCCTGTAGAAAACGACTTCGAGTCGAGATTATACTGAAGCGCCGCCCCATCACCGCCTCCGCCGTCGCCTCAGCGGGCTGGTGGTGGAGCGCGATATTTTCGCTATCAAATTCTCTCTCAAACAAATTCGTTCCTCGAGAAGATGTGTTGAAACGAGTGGGCTGCTGCCCCCTGCACGCTGCACGCTGCACTCTGCTGTCACACGCAAACCTCCTCCTCCCTACCTCGCCCCCCCCCCCCCCCCCCCCCCCCCCCCCCCCCTAGTCAATATGTTATAGTGAAGTGACAACAAGTAAGAACAAAATAACAAGAAGTAAAAATTAAAAAATAAGTTTTTAATTTTCTACAGCGACCAACATAAAATGACACCCGGGACCTCACCTGTGAGCCGGGTGGTGGGATCTGCGGCATCCTGCCCGACTCCGGCCGCTCCTCGCTCGCTTCCTCGGTGCTGATCTCTACTTCTTATAAAAGCTGATACCGCGGCTGGCAGTAAGCGCCCCGGCCTAGATTGCAACTTTCACCTTTTCTACAATTATGCATAAATTCACAATAAACATTTTGTTCGAATTTGAACACTCGTATCACGCGGCACTTCCTTACCTATAATAAAATCCAACGTCTGCTTTCTGTCTGAATGTCTGAATGTCTGAGTGTCTGAGTGTCTGTCTGTCCGCTTATAACTCGAGAACCACTGGACCGATTTTAATAAAACAAAATTCTACGGATAGCTTGATTCTTCCCATCAACTATAGGCTACTTACTATCACGCTAAATGGCTTATGAGGGTAGCAGTGAAGTGAAATATGAGAGCACTTGGCAATATTTGTATGTAACGGACACGGAATCATTCACCCGAGTAAGAACCGATGACATTACAATATCCTGAAAGGGGAGGGTTGGGGGGGTAAGTAGAGGCATATAGGGAGGGGGGTGAGGGAGGGGCGGGAGGGGAGGTGGAGGTAGAGCGATGGAATCCCCCTTATCCTTATCCTTTCCTTTCTTCCTTACCTTTAATAAAATCCAACGTCTGCTTTCTGTCTGTCTGTATGTATGTCTGTATGTCTGTCTGTTTACCATCTTTGAGGTTACCATATTTACTCCAAGTATCGATGATGGCCAGACTCAACGGAAGGGAGGGAGAGGCAGGGAGAAGGAGGGAGAGGGAGAGGGAGAGGGAGAGGGAGAGGGAGAGGGAGAGGGAGAGGGAGAGGGAGAGAGGGAGGGAGAGGGAGAGGGAGTGGGAGTGATCAAGAAGGTTAATCCTCTTCCTTAACGCAGCTCGGCCTTCGGCCTGACTCATGGTTTATCCTCTTCCTAAACGGAGCTCGGCCTTCGGCCTCGCCCTCAGTTACTTACTTTCTTCGAGAAGGTTTATAGTCTTCCTAAACGCAGCTCGGCCTTCAGCCTCGCTCTTTGTTACTTACTTTCATCGAAAAAGTTTATCCTCTTCCTGAACGCATCTCGGCCTTCGGCCTCGCCCCTAAATTACTTTCTTTCTTAGAGATGGTTTATCGTTTTCCTGAACACAGCTCGGCCTTCGGCCTCGCCCTCAGTTACTTACTTTCTTCGAGAAGGTTTATGGTCTTCCTGAACGCAGCTCGGCCTTGGGCCTCGCCCTCAGTTACTTACTTTCTTCGAGAAGGTTTATTCTCTTTCTGAACGCAGCTCGGCCTTCGGCTTCGCCCATAGTTACTTACTGTCTTCGAGAATGTTTATCGTCTTCCTGAACGCAGCTCGGCCTTCGGCTTCGCCGTTTGTTACTTGCTTTCTTCGAGAAGGTTTATAGTCTTCCTGAACGCAGCTCGGCCTTCGGTCTCGCCCTCAGTTGCGAGCAATTTTTTCGAGAATATTTATGGTCTTCCTGAATGTAGCTCGGCCTTCGGCCTCGCCCTTAATTACTTACTTTCTTAGATAAGGTTTATCGTCTTCCTGAACGCAGCTCGGCCTTCGGCCTCGCTCTTTGTTACTTACTTTCTTCGGGAAGGTTTATAGTTTTCCTGAACGCAGCTCGGCCTTCGGCCTCGCCCTTAATTACTTACTTTCTTAGATAAGGTTTATCGTCTTCCTGAACGCAACTCGGCCTTCGGCCTCGCCCTTAGTTACTTACTTTCTTCGAGAAGGTTTATAGTCTTCCTGAACGCAGCTCGGCCTTCGACCTCGCCCTTAGTTACTTACTTTCTTCGAGAAGGTTTATAGTCTTCCTGAACGCAGCTCGGCCTTCGGCCTCGCCCTCAGTTACTTACTGTCTTCTTTTTTTTTTTTTTTATGGGGAGCACGACAAATGGCGCGCGCCAGACTAACGCAGAGGTGTAGTCCGACGGCGCCCACGGGCATTCGAATATTTACGGGGGCTGCGAATACCTTGTCGGCCGGCTAGGTGCACCTTCACATTATGTTTGAAGGACCCCAGACTGTACATTAGAGGAAAGGATGCAGGTGGGAGTGAATTCCACATGTTAGCAACCCTGTAAATAAAGGATTTACAGGATCGATTTGTCCTAAGTGGGGGAATATCGACAGTGTGTGGATGCATTCCCAACCTGTTGCGGGTGGAACGATGGTAGAATGGGGATGGAGGGATCGCATCGTGCAGCTCCTTGGAACACTCTCCGTGGTACAGGCGATAGAACACACACAAAGATCCAACGTCCCTGCGGAGTTGTAAGGTCTCTAAGTTTCGGGATACCTCGGGGTCGTTAACGAGGCGGACAGCGCGACGCTGAATCGAGTCTAAGGAGCCGAGCAGGTATTTTGCGGATCCGTCCCACAGATGCGAACAGTACTCCACGCATGAGCGAATCTGCGCTTTATAAAGCAGCAGTTTTTGGCTCGGCGTAAAGTACTGACGCACCTTGTTGAGGACTCCCAGCTTCCTTGAGGCTACCTTAGCTTTTTCCTCGATGTGGCGTCCAAAATTAAGGTCGCGAGTTAGTTCGACCCCGAGAATCCCAATGTGCTCCTCGACCTTGAGACTAGTTCCTTGGAAGGTGGGGGCTGCAGTGAACGGTGTCCGCTTCGCGCTGAATACACACGCCTGGGTTTTACTTGCGTTAAACTCGACGAGGTTTTGGAGACCCCAGGTGGAGACCTTATTTAGGGTCTCCTCGAGCTCAAGCACAAGATGTAGCCTGTTTTTCTCCACCTCGGCCAGGCTTGCGGTTGGATGACATGTGTACCTGGCTAGTGGCGTGCTGTCGTCTGCATAGCAATTAATTTCGCCCGATTCGAGCAGATCATTAATATGCAGCAGAAAGAGGGTCGGGGACAGCACGGAACCTTGCGGTACGCCGGCATCAACTAACATGGCGTCTGAGCAGCAACCGTCAATCAAGACTTTAATATTGCGACCATGCAGGAAGTCGCCAATCCAGTCACACAAGCCGGACGGTAGGCCATATGACGGCAGCTTGGAAAGAAGGGCTTTATGCCAGACCCGATCGAACGCTTTCGCTACGTCCAACCCGATAGCCATGCCCTCGCCGTGATTTTCGAGCGCATCACCCATTTTGTGACATACGTGAACCAGAAGGTCCCCAGCTGACCGATTTGGGCGAAATCCATATTGGCGGTCGCTTAGGAGGTCCTTCCTTTCTAGGTATGTCATCAATTGAGTGTTGATGATGCGCTCCATCACTTTGCAGAGTAATGAGGTGATTGCTATCGGGCGGTAGTTTTTCGGATCGGAACGGTCCCCTTTCTTGGGGACAGGCTGCACGTTAGCAGATTTCCAAGCTGACGGCACGCGACCAGTGGAGTAAGACAGGCGATACAGGCGTGTGAGGACAGGGGCTAGCTCTGGAGCACATGTCTTTAACACCAGTGCAGGGATTCCGTCGGGTCCACTCGCTTTTCTCGCATCTAGGGCGAATAACTCACGCCGGACAGTGCCTTGGCGGAACTGTATTTCTGGCATGGTGCAATCACACCCAGGAATGGATGGTGGTTTGGCACCGCCATCGTCCAGATGCGAATTTTGAGCAAAGAGTGCCACTAGGAGATCGGCCTTCTCTTTGGCGGAAAAAGCGAGCGAGCCGTCGGGCCGCTGCAGCGGTGGGAGTGAGGAGCGACAGAAGTTTGCTTCGACAGATTTGGCGAGAGACCAGAATTGACGGCTCCCAGAGGGGTGGTCGATCAATTTGTCACCAATTCTGCCGATGTGCTCAAATTTGAAATACAAATTTCAAGCGAGCGGAGCCGCGGGCTCAGCTATGATATTATATAATTCATCATTCATAAGGCTCCTAACACCAATAAGCGTTCGCGATAACGCCGGGGGGGCGCGGCGGGGGTGTCGGTTGCAGCCATTACCTACCTTATGATTATTACTGATAATATTTGAAATGAACCGAAATGTTACAAAATTCACTCATTGATAAAATAATAATTAATGTTTTCAAAAATTTAATACAGTCCTCTTTATTAAATTTTTACATTCACTTGAAACGTACAGACCGCGCGCGAGCTCCGAGGAAGTTGAAGGAATGTTGACGTAATGACCTAGTGCAGTGGGTTAGTCGATTTTACGTTATCGATATTTATTAATTATGAAATCATCTGTTCTTTCTCTCTGTTATCATTGCTCGTGCTCGCAATTTCATCTTCATTCATATTAAATGAAGTCGGTTAATCACCTACGTATAGAGTAACGAATTAACACGCGATTGACTAATGCGCGCGCATATTACGAATACGGCATCGATGCGTGCTCTCAAGGCGACGACGGCGACGGTCGGGAGGGGCGCACACCGCCCGCTTCCCCAGCCCCCGATCCCTCGGAGCTCGCGCGCGGACAGTAGTATATTTATGTAAGTATGTACTGAGTGATTATGTTACCATGTTCTATATCGAAAACTAAGTAGATTCCAGAAAAGAGCGATGGGAAAATTCGGAAAATGTTGAGTTCTCCATACAATGTTTGGTTAGGTATTTAGGAAAGAAGAAGATATATAATAGTCTACCATCGAATACTATGTTAATGCTTTAATACATATACATACGTACGAGTACAGAGATTTAGTTTATTATGTACATTAATGAGTGGGTCTGGTCTGGTGTAGGTACATAATCATCTGCATGACAACAGATAGAAGTTAACATTATTATGTATGCAATATAATTTAATGTATTCACTTTAGTTATGATAAGAAAACATGTTTTCTTAAATACACTTACACGTAAAAGGCCGTAAATGCACTGCACACAATGCACTGATTATTTCAGAGGCACTTTCACTCAAGATTACAAAATTACGGCATGTTTAGTTTAGGTACACCTTGGTCACTAGTTCACTACGTCAACATTCCTTAAACTTCTACGGAGCTCGCGCGCGGGTTTAGTTTGTACCTACCATATCGAAACATCCTATCTACCACGTAAAGTGAAACATTTATAAAGCTGACATAAAAGAAAACTAGTCTATACATATAATAAAATCGTAGAGGTAAGAAAGTCTGTACATTGAATGTATTCGAAAAAAACTAACCAGGGTGGCTTAAAATGCGATACTGAACATGTTAGAACAGTTTTTAAAATGTTTGTTTGTTTGTTTGTCTGTACGCGCATCACGCAAAAACCACTGACCGGAATTAGACGAAACTTTGTATAGTGGTAGTTTATAAGTCGAGGTAGGAAAATACGTAAAAAAAATTATCAAAAATAAAAAAAAATTAAACAAATTATAAACTTTATTGCGCGTTTAAAATCACGTAGTCCAAAGTACATAATTGTATCTTGAGAACTGGCAGCAAATACAATTTCAATAAAATATTCATTCGAAATTTAAAAATAAGTAGATACATCGAAAATGACAGTTCTTCTTTTTTATAACTTGAACACAATAGTCTATACATATCTATTCTTTCTATACATACATACATACATAACTCACGCTTTTGTAACCCGACGATCAGGGTAAGCAGAGTAATCGGTGTTGTGCTATAAGTTCATACATACATACACATACATAACGTCACGCCTGCCTGCCTCCCAGTGGGGCAGGCAAAGACAACGGACCCAACCCACGCAAACAACCCAACCCCCACGCACCACGATGCTGACACACTTTTGCCGCCTCTTCCACTCTCATAATGTTCTTCATACATGCTCGTCGGTTACGGGTACTACGCACCTGACCCTTTTTGAGCACATGCCCGATCTGGTCCAGGTACGTGCGTCTAGGATCTCTTTGGTCTAGGCCGACCCTTCCCGACTCTTCCACTAACATTCGCTCCATAGATTTATTTCATTAGTCTCCTCCCAAGTAGCACAGAATGCTATATAATTACTCACTCGTGGTGTGATTTAGAACTCTGCGCTTAAATAAAGTCTTATAAAAGTTCACTCATGATCATTCAGCTGCATATTACCTTCGAGTACCATTTAAAACTGGTTAGTCTGAGTAAGAGCTGTATTATGCTAGACAAACACCACAATAATTACGCTATAAGTGTTTATTTGGTATATTTTCAACGTCTCTATTCAGCTTTCAGTAGTTTCTAACACTGTTAGCTGAATAAGAGCAATTTAGTAGAAAAAAATATGCCAAGTGCTGTATAAGATGGAATATGTGAACTTATATTACGCTGCCTATTTAAGAGAGTATGTGCGAACTATTATAAAGTCAATAGATGTACAATGGAGTAAATGTAGTCTATATTACTGCATAAGGCTGAAATTTTTTCCAGCTAATCAGCCTTTATACTGTTACTCTCACAATCCGCTTAGCGGCTGTTGATGAGTTCACCTGAACGCCACATAGCTCTTTAAGAGAACATTTATGTATCAAATTAACGCCTACTACTTAACAGTGGTTCACATGAGATAACTATAATCAGATTTTGACTGAATAAATAAACTCGTGTAGACCTTTGTAAGGTTCGACATAACACAAGGTGCGACAGTTCGTGTGTCAGAAGATCAGGGTTCCGTACAAAATAGTAAGTTAGAAGGTGATTTCTAAGATAAATAACAAAGAAGACATCTTCACATATCCGATTAAATCATCACGCTTTGAGATATACAAATCAAAAAAATCTCTGCGAAAGTGATCGTACTGTAGTCATTTTAGATCCGAAAGATATAAAATGCAAATTAGTATGTATTAAACATAAAGAATGCTATTACTTCATACCACTAATACATAGTTTGTAAAAGAAATAAAATTAACAAATTAACAAAATTTTTTATTGTTTCATTCACATTACAATTCTTTAATTAAAATTATTTCTTAACATCTAATGGGCGACACTAAACGTTGGGCGATGCCCTCTTAATTGTGATCGCAGCTGTTGCAGCGTAACGCTGAGGGCCCAGAGGTGTGATAAGTTGATAAAAGATATCAGTACCCTTATCACGAGATTTAACCTACACCGCGTACTACGCTACGAAGTCTTCCAATATTTGGATTTTTCGAAAGCCAGCGTAGTTTGCCCTTTGACCCCCAGAGCGAAAGTACAATGCTCAAACGAGGACATCCCCGTTCCAGTGTTTGCACGATCTTGAAAGGCATTTTTCTGTAAGAAAAATAATAAAATCAATAAGTTACTTATACATATCAATCCCCGTGCATCACAGAATAAAGCGCGACATAGGGCGCCGAGCCACCCATAAGATGTCTAACGACGCCCATGGACATTGTTATTATGGACGCGAATGTTATGTATGTATGTATGAACATTGGGGTCAATTGTTTAGGTACGTACGATAACGGTATTACTAAAAAAAAATTTGCAGAATCGAACGTTTCGCTGATGAATTTAATTTAACCCTCTATAAATATTTCAGTTAATTCATCCTTGGTAGGTACTAAAAAAAGTTTAATTATAATATTCATCCTATCTTTTCAGTAACTAGAAGTTTTCTTGTGGTTTTATTGGTTTTATTACGGATCCCTAAAAGTGTCTGTATAAAAGCTGTTAATTGGTTCACATAAACGTTATAGGTTGAAATCGTGAGCCACTAAACATATTAAAAACAGCCTATTTCTGTATTAAGTTCACATGTTTCACTCTTTTCCGTTTTTTATTAATTAACGGGACTTAAGTGAATCACTATGCAGCCTATAGAAACCATTTAGAATTATAACGGTTCACATCGCTGTCTAAGACTCAACCACCATTTTGTTTGTTTATCCTCTATATTTATTTACTTTTTTTTCATTTTCTAACATGAAATATAGGATTATTGAATTGATTTATACTTTTTAAAATTATAGTAATACCTTTTATCGAATAATGAATGTTCAAAACAATCAAAATTAATTAGTCAAAATTTCATCAAGGTTTATTTATTACCTATATTTATGATTTTTTTCTAAAAAACGTATTATTCCCGGGGCGCATGAAAATTTTCTTAGATAATATATATATATAATAACAGTAAACTTGCATTCCCAATGATTTCTCACGAATGAATACCGAAAATATCGTGTAATGTACTTACCATTTATCCACCATTAATAAAATAATTTCACACGTACAGCCACTCACATTACAACACAATAGGTTGATCACCGCCACGAGCGTGATGTTTCCGTCGGATACTCTTATTTATAAAATGTTCGCATTTAAACAGAAAAGTGTGAACTTGCAGCTGCATATCACCATCATTAAGGGTGTATATGTAAGGTTTGGTATGAATAAATGGTAACTCAAGTCCTCTTAATCAGTACATATTCAGACCTTATAACTACTGTTACCAATAATAAAGCAAATATAACGCTACTATAACGCAGTTAAACGGCAATGTGAACTTAAAGCTGAATAATTTGTGCCCATTTAAGAGTTGTACTGGTTGAATAAGCGGCTACTCAGCTTTTGTACAGCTAGCTTATTCAGCTTTAAGTATCCGCGAAATTCGTTGTCCAGCTGCTATACAGCCTCTGTGTGCTACTTGGGCTATCATCCATTCTACAGACACACATACTCCTCCTATTCCACACATACTCTCTCTCAACGCGCGCATTTCGACATTATTTATCCTGCTCTCATGCTTCGCCTGCCATACCCAACTTTCACTCCCATAAGTACTCTGGTAAATTAAAGCACAACACCGACCACCACGTCTAGCACAGTATACGGACAAGATAACTATCAAGCAGCAAGTGAGGCACGAAGACCCACCTGCTGCATGACAAGGTGGAAGGACCACGCCAAGGTGAGAGGTGGCTAGCCTTTCGCCCTTTAGCGCGAAATCCTGCCCTTATCCCTCAGTCGCCTTTTACGACATGCACGGGGAGATATGCAGTGGGGATATTCTTTTTAAGTACCGGCCCCACACGGTATCTATACATATAATAAAATCGTAAATGCAAAAATGTCTATTTGTACGCGCATCTCGCAAAAACCACTGAACGGAATTTGACGAAACGTTTTATAGTGACAGTGTATATCCCGGATTAAAATAATAATTAAAAAAATATAATAAAAATCACGTAATCCAAAGTAAAGGTAAAACACAAATGTCATGTTGACAACGGAGAACTGTCATCTCGACGTGGGCTGGCCGGTGACAAATTGTTTGATAAATAAAAAAAATTATTGAAAGTCGAAGTTATGTCGCTGTCATTGGTGCAATAAAATTTATATATCTGTTGCCCGCGGCTTCCCTCGCGTGAAATTCGTATTTCAAAAAAAGAAAGTAAGTAACTAAAGGCGGGCCCGAAGGCGGATCTGCGCTCACGTAAACGATATTCTTTCTCGATGAAAGTAACTAAGGGCGAGGCCGAAGGCCGAGGTCTATTCTGGAAGACCATAAACCTTCTCGAAGAAAGTAAGTAACTATGGGCGAGGCCACAGGCCGAGCTGCGTTCAGGAAGAAACTAAACCATCTTGAAGAAAGTAAGTAACTAAGGCGAGGCCGAAGGCCGAGCTACGTTCTGATAATTGAAAAACCATCTCGAAGAAAGCAAGTAACTAAGGGCGAGGCCGAAGGCCGAGCTGCGTTCAGGAAGAAGCTAAACCATCTTGAAGAAAGTAAGTAACTAAGGGCGAGACCGAAGGCCGTGCTCTATTCGGGAAGACCATTAACCATCTCGAAGAAAGCAAGTAACTAAGGGCGAGGCCGTAGGCCGAGCTGCGTTCAGGAAGAAGGTAAACATTTTTGAAGAAAGTAAGTAACTAAGGCGAGGCCGAAGGCCGAGCTACGTTCTGACAAATGATAAACCATCTCAAAGAAAGCAAGTAACTAAGGGCGAGGCCGAAGGCTGAGCTGCGTTCAGGAAGAAGCTAAACCACCTCGAATACAGTTAATTAATATTAAGATTGAGTTAATTTAATTTAAATTTTATTATAAAGTCCACGCTTCTGACGGCAAATATACCGTGCATCCTAGAACCTCGCGGTTATTCCCGGCTGGATGGCAAGAGGCCCGATGCTATCACCTTAGTGCCATGGACTAAGGGTAGTTCTATGGTGTGGGACGCCACTTGTGTTCTCACATTGGCTCCAAGTCACGTTAGGACATCTTCAAGAGCGACTGGCGCGGCCGAGGCTGGGGCGGAGAGCCTCAAACGCAACAAATATAGAAATATAATTCAAGATTTCGAATTTGTTGCGTTTGCGGTGGAAACCCTCGGTACGTGGAGCAGTGAAGCCAAAAGAGGCTTGGGCCTCTGCTGGTTGACGCAACTGGTGTCCCGCCATCAAGGGCTTATGTACTTCATTCAAAGGGTAAGCCTTGCCATCCAGCGGGGTAATGCCGCAAGTGCTCTAAGAACATTTGAAAATGCCCGTTTTGATAGTTATTTTAATGTTTGTTAGTTAGGTTTTAATTCTTTAGTTATTAATATGACTTTTTTTTTTATGAAATAAATAGATTGAGTAAACGATATTATATTCTATCGAAGAAAGGAAGTCTTTAAGGGCGAGGCCCGAAGGCGGAAGAGTGTTTTTGGTTTACCTGAACGCAGCTCGGCCTTCGGCCTCGCACTTAGTTCCTTCCTTTCTTCCAGAAGGTTTATCGTCTTCCTGAACGCAGCTCGGCCTTCGGCCTCGCCCTTACTTACTTCCTTTATTTGAGAAAGGTTTAACGTTTACCTGAAAGCAGCTCGGCCTTCGGCCTCGCCCTTAGTTAGTTACTTTCTTTGAGAAGGTTTATCGATTACCTGAACGAAGCTCGGCCTTCGGCCTCGCCCTTAGTTACTTACATTCTTCTTTGGAATACGAATTTCACGCGAGCGAAGCCGCGGGCAACAGCCAGTTCCTCAATAAATCATAAAATTAATAATGATCAACTTATATGCGGGTAAGAGCGCCAAGTAGATATGTGTGCGTGCGGCAGATGTGCGTGTACTGGTAAGCAAGCTGTCATCTCAATACCTATTCTCGAGCGCTCACCTCTTATGTAATTACACCCTTAAAGCTCATAAACATTTACAACTATATATGTATATCGACCGTAGACAGAAAAAATAGTTCTGGACTCCGCACTTCATACTTCAATTATTACTAAAACGAGACACCGTGGTTATGGTAGTGTGCGTATCGCGTAATACAGGACCGACCATCTCAAGAGATCGCAGTGATATTGTGTCATCCTTTTTCCACGCGCAGTAATCCCGTATCGCTTGCCTGCACGCTCCACGCAAACATTTACGTGTTCCAAAACAAGCGAATGTCGCACGTAGTCGATCGATAAATTGCCGCTTGCTTCAACCGCTCAAAACTATGGAGGTGGCTTTTTACTTCTTATTATTAAATTATTTATTAAAAACATTTATTGCAATTTTTTTCGTTTATTCTTTTTTATGGAAACTGACACGGTTGGCTACATCACCTACAACGTCCGTGATGTCAGCCCATAACAACGGGTGAACTAGGTGCCATGTCAGTGCTTCCCCCTTTGATCGTGCCGGCTACACTGAACTGGTCGGAAAACACAAACTATTTACATAGCCGTTTCAACCGACGTTTCATTCAGTGCGGTGGTACCAACCCGGGCGGGTTAAACCCTACCACCAAGTAAGATTAGGAGGGAAGGGACCTACAGTTTTACGATTTACATTTATTTGTGAAAGAAAACCTATGGACGATGAGTGAATTATTTTATAAAAATTTCAAACGCATTTGTCAATTTATGTCGACTTTAGACGTGTCTTATATCACTTGCAACTAAAATCACCTAAAATTTTACAGATGTGCTTAAATTAAGATTATTTAATCATTCGTTCATCTCCTGTCTTTCTTTCTCAAAATGACAATAATGACAGGAATATCTAAATTTTAGCTTTAATAGTGTGAAGTGTCTACTAGAAATAAAGCCAATATGTTACTAACATTAAAAACACAGACCAAGTTGACCAACCCACAAACCGAGGGTTCCGCACAAATACGACGGGGGCGTGGCTTTGAAGGGGGGAAGTGTGCTAGCAAATTGCTAGTAAGCTTATTGTGTAGACTGAAGTTAAAAAATAAATTTTAGTGAAATAATGTTTTGCCGGACGCGTAGTTTATTTAGTTTAGTTTAGTTTAGTTTAATGTTTCATGCAAAATTAAAACTTTACTTTTTTTAACTACAAAAACATTGATTTTGAATAGACATATATGCAAAAACGACACGGGCTGCCTCGACATGGTCCCTATTAGGTTACGGTTAATTTATAGAAGATGCGGAGCGTAGTGACGCATCTTCTATAAATTAACCTTGATAATTTTTTTGAACCACCAAACTGGTTGTAAAAAGAAAAACATTTCTCACCTCCACTCATCACCTTTTTGATACATAAATATATTACAAACAAACTTAATTTTGCAGTCAACCTAAATAATAATTTCTCACTAACTATTTAAACGAGTTTTAATATTTTCGTATTCCTCCCTTTGATGTTAACTTTTTTGAACCACTTTGTCATATACGTTTCATAAAGCAAATAAATATGTTATTCAAAATCTGTAAGAATCAAACAAGAACCAACCAAGAAAGAAACACGTAAATCTCTTGTGCACCTAAGTCCTTTTGCACAAATCGCAGATCAGGTCATGCTTGGAGTACTGCTTGCACCTGTGGGATGGCTCTGCCAAATATCAGCTTTTAAAAGGGAAATTGTTTGAAAAGAGGAATTTGTTAAAAAGGATTGCATCCCCACACGCTGGACTTACCGTGGATGCGTACCAACCTCTTCTGCAGATTTTTCCTCTATAGAACCGGTAAACTCTGGGACGCTCTCCTGTCTATATATTTCCTCCCAAGTACAGTCTCGGGTCCTTCAAGAGGGGCGTGAACAGGCACCTGTCGGGCCGGCATGGCATTCGCAACCCCCGCATACGACCAAATGTCCATGGGCGTCCTTAGACATCTCATGGGTGCCTCGGCGCCACAGGTCGCGCTTTCAATAAAAAAAACACAAAGAAATCACAAGCAAAAATCTGTAAATAAAAATCATGTAAGGGTTCTGGTATTTTGTTGATTTTATTGTAGCTTTTCAAATTGCCATCTAATATAGTAAAATATATATATTATAAAAGAATTCTTTTGGGAATCCAGTGTTACCGTTTTCAAAGGTGGTGATGTAAAAAAATATAATTTTAAAGAAGCGATCTCCACTTAATCCAAACACATTAAATGTATGAAGTGAAATTTTTTACTTTTTCTTATAAAACGTTGTATTTGAAGGGATTTTCACTCTTGAAATATAATGCCAGATGCTGTCGTATACTATGCAGAGGCCTGAAGCCGGCATTTGTGTAATATTGAAGACGCTGAAGCAAGTGCTCTCGCGCTGGCGGTCGATGGCAGAATGAGCGGGCGATGCACGTAATATTTGAATTGCACGTATTTTTGGTGGGGCACGAATCGCCCTGACATGCGGAATCCAAAGAGATTTTATGTATAGAGTGAGCACTACGAAGAAAGAATACAGAGAAATGACGGCCAATAACTGAGGTATGAGGTAAGGTAGCGGGGTGGCGGAACGCTGAGCCGCGCGGGGCGGGAAGCGAGCGGGAGAGGGGCTAGCTAGCGAGCGAAGCGACTAGCGGCTAGCGGCCCGGCCGGCCCGGCCGGTCAGTCAACACGTGCATTGGAATACGTAGGGTTGTCACTTAGTCTACCAAAAATATATTTTTCGATTTATTATTTTACGAGTAGGTATTATGGTTAATTGTGCCCGTAGTCTAGTGGTAACGCTTCTCAATGCAGAAGTTGCGGGTTCAAAATCCCGGGCACTAACTAATGTACTTATTTATTTCCTTGATAAAGATTGATATACGTGCATTTCATAACGAATAGGTACGATCGCTCCGGTGAAGAAAAATAAAGTTAGGTAACTAGTGCACACTGGTCTATGAAAGGTATTTTTGTGTAAACTGCTTCTGATTTCCACTGGTCACCATGTACGAGTAATCGAATCGGATATAACAAATTGTGACAAGTTCGAGTGCAATATGACTGCCATAAGAATACTCAATAAACAATAAAACAACAACAATAAAAACAATACCTCCTATGTCAGTGAGCAGAGTCCGTGCCTAGCAGTGAGACGTTTTAAAGGATTATAGAAGAAAACAGATAGTGAATTTCATCGAAAAAAACGTTTTTATGTATTTAAACTTAAAATACAGAACTATAATAACTTGAAATACATACCTAAACTTATATGGGTTTTTAAATTACCGTGGTTATTTGACATTTTAAGAAGTAACAACGGCTTTACTCACTATCGAAATACGAGCTGTGTGGCTCGACATTTCGGCCAGAGTGCTCATGATGATGGGCCATACGTTTGGCCCGAAACGTCGAGCCACACAGCTCATATTTCGACCGCGAGTAAAGCCGTTTTGTATTCTTATAATACCTACACTTAATAACTAGAATAATATCTAAAAAACTAAACTTAATAATAAAGAATTCATAACTGCGGTCTTGGCCTTGGACTAAGCTTAAAATCTCCAAACCAAACATACATAAAATAAAGAGTGCAGCATTTATAAATATATATATATATATATATATAACTAAAAAAAAACATTAGGTATACTTTGGACTACACACACAAACACAACTAAAATAACTCTTCCTCCGTACTTAAACAAAATAATTTTAATTTCACTTTACACAAATTTAAATTTTCACTTTCCCTTAAACAATGTATCATCTTGGACTATTTTTATCCATCTTTCTCGTATTGATCCCTTAGAAGGATGTGGAAACATTGTAAAAAAAATTTTTTCTTGAAAATTTCTCAATTACTTACTAATTAAAAAAAAATAAAAGAATAGCGACAACCCTAATTAGCGGTCAATTCACTCTCATATTTTAACGTGGTTTAATACATATTTATTTACTTTCATACATGATATCCCAGAACTCTATTTCTAATCATTCATATGTGGCAGCCCTAATGAGCGCGTTCAATTTATTTGTTTAATTAAATAATGCTTATGTTATTGCAATGCGAGGTCAATACATAAAATGTACAAAATTTTCAAATTGAAGTAGCCTTGTGACAGCCCTAATTGGCCAGTTGAACCAAATATTTCTAAGCACATGGAAAACAATATATTATATATAAGGTCTTTCAAAATTAGTTAATAGTACGCTAAGGGGGGGTTCTGTATCGTAAATAAATCACTTTTGAGGAACAAAGATTTTTTTTTACAAAAAAAAAAAATTATAATAATGTAAAATGTAAAAAAAAATTCTTTTCTTAATCGTTTCAGTTTCATGCCAGGAACAAAAAAGTCTTCAAACACATAGATCTCTTTCTTTCAGAAATTGTGAAAACCACAATTTTAGTTTTATTAGTATGGAATAGAAAGAATTTGATTTTTTTTACCAACTTACACGTGTTACATCAAAATGGTAATGAAGACTTTTTTGTTACTGTTATGAAAATGAATCGATTAGGCTATAAAAATCAACCACATATTTTTTTATTTAAATACATACAAAACATTTTACATAAAAAAAGCCTAAGGTCCAAAAAATTTTATATAGGTTTTACTCCCTATATGATGCAGAACCCCCCCTTAGCGTACTATTAACTAATTTTGAAAGACCTTATATATTAAGATCACAATGAAGTGATAATTACCTATGAAATGAGATGCCATCAGTTTTCCCAATATTTTTGGTATGATTTTTGCAATATCGCAATTCGCAACACACAACCGGGCATAATGAATGACTGGCGCGATGCGAGCCGCAGACGGACGGCAGCGAGCGCGCGGACGGCGCGTCCGCCGCGTTCGGTCGCTCGCGAGCTACTAGTCTCAAGAGGGTCCCTCCGCGTAATGGTTACTCCACCGCGGTGGAGCGAAGGCTGTTGCCCGGGTAAGAGGTCTAGTAGAATACATGATACGTCATTGGCGGAATCTTAATATTTTTTATGATCGAAGATATCGACGCGTTCATGGGATTAGCAAAGCTACCCGCATCAGAGCGTATTGCAGGATCAGACAGGATCCGACATGGCTAACACGTAGTCACAAGTTGTACTCGTATTAGCAAACGCAACCAACTGCAAAGTAAAATATTCAAACAGCGAAGTAGGGCACCCGATAGTTAGATGAAGTGGTGGTGAGTGGTGGGGTCACCTGTGTGATCGTTGAAGAAGACTGCAGACATATGTAGCGGCCGCGTCACCCCGCCGCCGCTCCTCCACGTGGCCGTTACACCCACCACGTGACGTGTTTCAATCAGCAATCATTTCAATTAAAATTAAATCAACCGGATACACGACCGACATATATTGGTAGAGCTGAAAAAATATTAGTTAAATTCTTGTTTTCTTATTGGATCCCTAACTTATGACAAGCTATCTGGAACTAAGAACACGATGTATGTTGTCGACATAGTTATTGCAGGCTCAAGGATAGTTTTGATAACCCAGGAGAAGAGACGATTTAGACATTCACTGTCTCCACGAGAAGTTTCCGCCGATTAACATTATCTACGCTAAGGGGCCGCCGCCGCCGCGCCGCGCCGCCGCCGGCCGGGCTGGATATTAGTTAGGAAGACATGCGGGCGGGACGGGCTAAGTATCAGTTGTGTATGCTTCCAGATAGGATAATACAAGTTGGTTAAAGGCAGAAGCTTGCGTGACAACACTAGATAGACTGTGCCACATCCACAAACTAGCTAGATTAAACATAATACATCTTTGGATTAAACACATATTTTTGTACGTTTCGTCTCGCTGAATAACGTAAGCTAATGAAACATTTGAGCCATTAAATGAAATATCAAACCTTGGCTTTTTTTTTTTTTTTTTTTTTTTTATTGCTACCGAACTGGGTGGCTCTGTCCGAGGTCGCAACCTCAGGCGCAGCCAATTTCACCCCCGAGGAGGTGCCAGTCCGGCTTGGAGGTGGACTAATGTTGCTGGGGAAAGGCTATTAACCCGCGATTTGAAGATCTGTGGATTGTAGGAGTGGGGGAAGATATTTCCTGGGAGCCCGTTCCACACCTTTGCAGTGCGGCACAAGAACGATTTAGAGAATCGTGCAGTTCGAAGAACTCTTCTGTCGACTACAAACGGGTGTTCCGCGAGAGTATGGCGGGTTTGGCGAAGGCGAACAGGAGGAGGAGGGATAAGGGAAGCAAGTTCGTCAGAGCAGCAGCCATAGTAGTACCGATAAAACAGGCTCAATGACCCAACGATACGTCTGTGCTTTAGAGGTTGAAGGTCCTTTGTGAGTACGGAGTCACCAATGAGGGGAATGGCTCGTCGCTGAATAGAATCCAAGGCTGAAAGAAGGTACTCAGGGGAACCCTCCCAAAGATGACTGCAATATTCCATCACCGGTCTTACTTGTGCTTTGTAGAGTGTAAGCAGTTGGACCGGCGTGAAAAATCGCCGACAGCGGTGAAGGACTCCTAATTTTCGAGACGCTAGTTTCGCCTTGGACTCTATGAACGATCGAAACCCAACGTCCCTGGACACCTCCATACCCAGGACGCCCAGACTACCATCGTTGGGGACTTGGCTGCCCTGAAAAGTGGCTTGGAGAGGAAACGGATCAGCCTTAGTAGAGAAGGCACAAGCTTGCGTCTTGGCTACGTTGAAGTTGACCAAGTTCTTCTTCCCCCAAGAGGATACTTTTTCGAGAACCTGGTCAACCCGAGCAACAGTTTCGCGTCTCGCGTTTGCTGCTGAGGCCTCTCTACCCTTCCAGTCCTTGATGAACCCTTCGTGCACCGTGCTGTCGTCCGCGTAACAGTGTATTTCGCCGAGCGAGAGCATGTCGTTGATGAACAATAAAAACAGCGTAGGCGACAGCACGGATCCTTGTGGAACACCAGCATTGATTGAGTAGTCGGCCGAGCAGGCACCATCTAGGGTGACAAATATCGACCGGCCACTCAAAAAGCTGGAGATCCAGGTGCACAGTTTTGTAGGGACACCGTAGGCCGGAAGCTTGCTTAAGAGTTCCCGGTTCCAGACGCGATCGAATGCTTTGGATATGTCCAGAGCGACCGCCAGCGATTCCCCAAAACCATCGAGCCTTTCAGCCCATAAATGCGTGACGTACGCTAGAAGATCTATAGTCGACCTTTGCTTGCGAAAGCCGTATTGTTTGTCGTCGAGGAGTTTAGAGTCTTCTAGGTACGTCAGGAGCGCTGAGTTGACAATACGCTCCATAACCTTACTCAAAAGTGAGGTTATCGCAATAGGGCGATAGTTCGATGGGTTCGCTGGGTCCCCCTTCTTGGGGACCGGCTGGACCGAAGCTCTCTTCCAGCAAGAAGGCATTGATCCGGAGGAATAGGAGCGTTTGAATAGGCGGGTGAGGACTGGCGCCAATTCCAGAGCACAATTTTTCAAGACGATCGCCGGGACGCCGTCAGGCCCACTACTCTTCGAAATATCCAACTCACGTAGTGTTTTATGGACGACTCTGGGGTGGAACCTAATATTTGCCATCATACGCCCGCAATGGGGTAATGAAGGGGGGTTGGCGCCCAGGTCGTCCATGTTTGAGTTGGATGCGAAAAGGCGTGCAAAGATATTTGCCTTTTCTTTCGCGAGTATAGCGAGCGAGCCATCCGGACGTTCCAGCGGAGGTGTAGCAGGACGGCAGAAATTCCGACCGATGGATTTGGCGAGAGACCAGAAGGCGCGGCTACCCGAAGGGCTACGTGCAAGTTTCGCGCCAATTCCACGGTCGTGCCTGAACTTGGCCAAGTTTTGCGTTCGTTTGCAGGACCTAGCAACGACGTTGAGCTCTCGTCTGTTCTCGACAGACCTATTCTGCAGCCATTTCCTATAAGCCTTGTTCTTAGTGTCAATAGCCAGTCTGCATTGACAATCAAACCAAGGCTTATGGCGGCCGCCGATGGGAACGGTGGAGGTAGGTATGAAGAAATTCATACCCTGTGCGATCACATCGACGACCGATTGGGCACACAGGGATGGGTCTGGAGAAAAGAAGCAAACGTCGTGCCAAGGGTAGGCTCCCAGGAAGGAACGGAAGTCATCCCATTGTGCTGACCGGTAGTGCCAAACTGTTCGCGTACTACATTCACGTGCTTCCGCGAAGTGTACAGTTGGCACAGTTGAGCGTACAAGGCAATGGTCGGAGTTTCCGAGGGGAGCTTCGACCCTCACCTTGTAACCATTTGGCTCGGTAGTCAGCACAAGGTCCAACAAACTAGGTCGATGGGCAGGGTTATCAGGTATCCGAGTGGTTCCGGATACCAACTGCGTCAACCCGTGCGCAATGGCCAAGTTGTAAGCCTCCCTGCCGGCATGGTCAGTGATGGGGGAGCCCAACCAGTCTTGGCTTTAGCATAATATAGAGTTAACTGACATATATAGAGTTAATATAGAGCGGGCACTGTAGCGCGGCGGTGGCGCTCCTGGTGGCGAGAACTATTACTAGAGCGGACATAACGTCAGACCCCTTCTCCTGCCGTCTACATACATTATACATATAGTAGTTATATAGAGTTAATATAGAGCGGGCACTGTAGCGCGGCGGCGGCGCTCCTGGTGGCGAGAACTATTACTAGAGCGGACATAACGTCAGACCCCTTCTCCTGTCGTCTACATACATTATACATATAGTAGTTATATATAGAGTTAATATAGAGCGGGCACTGTAGCGCGGCGGCGGCGCTCCTGGTGGCGAGAACTATTACTAGAGCGGACATAACGTCAGACCCCTTCTCCTGCCGTCTACATACATTATACATATAGTAGTTATATATAGAGTTAATATAGAGCGGGCACTGTAGCGCGGCGGCGGCGCTCCTGGTGGCGAGAACTATTACTAGAGCGGACATAACGTCAGACCCCTTCTCCTGCTGTCTACATACATTATACATATAGTAGTTATATGTGACAGTCCAGGGGTAAAGGTACCTTATGGTCGGTATTGAGTTATGCATATCCTCGTAATCTGTAGGCTTTTAGCTATCCATAAAAAAAAATCAGGTCCCTAGGACTCATAGTTAACGAGTAAATTAATTTTAAAAATAATTTACCACAAAATACACTTTTGAGAAACGGCCTCTTGAAGTTTGTAAACTCATTAAAGTATGTTATTCTCTGAAGTTACATAGATAGCAATTCGTAAGTACTCCTTGGACTTTCTTCTAATGGTTCAATGTGTTATTTGTCCAGTTAGCAAAATGTTTGTCGGTTTTTAGTGTATTAATACTAACAAACTATTGATTTCAATAAGTAGCTGACTTCTAATTATTGACGGGTTTTTTTAATAATTCTGGCATAAAATTCCAAGAATTATGTGCAGTAAACACTATTAGGAATGCACAAAGAAAAACAAGTTCATTAATATGTTCAAAATCGCTTTTATTAATTAACCAATCAAATTCAAAAAACCAACATTTTCCTCTATAATTAAAGCTTGATCAACTTTATAAGTATTCTTCATATTCGAAAATCAGTCGCTACATAACCACAAGCCATAATTTTTTTTAATTTACTAATAATTATTGTATTCATGAGCTATTGATCTTACATAAAAATTATGATCATCGTTTCATAGATTTCCAAAAAGGTACCTTATGGAGGTTCTGTAACGTTTTTAGTTTTATATTGTAAAAAAAATTATTATGGCTTAATAGGAACTAATCTCAATAACTTTAAAAATACAAGTAAACAATTACCAAAATTAACACGAGGACGTAAATTACTTTAATATAATATATTATTATCTAATCCACGCATAAATAATACGCCGTATAAAAAATCAAGAAATGGGCTCTTATGGCGGTCTTACTTACATACTTCGATAATGTATTTTTATGGTAGACTAGCTGTTGCCCGCAACTTCTTTCGCGTGGAATTCGTATTTCAACGAAGATTGTAGGTAATACGGGCAAGGCCGAAGGCCGAGCTGAGTCCAGGTAAGCGATAAACCTTCTCAAGGAAAGTAAGTAACAAACGGCGAGGCCGAAGGCCCAACTGCATCCTGGAAGAAAATATACCCTCTCGATGAAAGTATGTAACTAATGGCGAGGCCGAAGGCCGAGCTGCGCTCAGGTAAACAATAAACCCTCTTCCGTCCTCGGGTCTCGCCCTTAATGACTTGCTTTCTTCGATATAATATAATATCATTTACGCGAACGAAGCTCGGCCTTTGGCCTCGCCCTTAGTCACTTTATTTCTTGGAGAAGTTTTATGTTTACCTTAACGTAGTTCGGCCTTCGACATCGTTCTTAGTTGCTTTGTTTGAGAAAGTATATTATTTATGGTTTATCTATACGCAGCTGCTCCATCGGCGGCGTCGCCATTGGTTTAATTTCTTCGTGAACATATTAAACACCTCTCTCTTGGACATATTAACACCTTTAATATGTCCAGCAAGGCCGAATTCCTTTCCATTCCGAGACGGGGCTGGAGGGTAATACCTATGCAATGTCCGCTCAGCTGATAGCGCGCACATCGTCACAGAGATATCGCCGCGCGCGCCGCCGTCGCGCCGCGCCGCCTACCCGAGTTTGTGCCAAGGTCAAAGTTCAATAACCGTTGGCGCATTCCGAATAAACTTTTACAAATTATTATCTCAGTAACTAATTGTTAGAAATAGAAACACAGTTTCATAGCAAAAGGTGTTTAATATGTCCAGGAGAGTCTGTTAGTATTTTTTTTATAATTAATAAAATATAAAATGTTACTGCCTTTTTTATTTTACAACACAACGTGTAGGTTGTGTTGTCTGTATCCAACAAAGACTACATTTGCAGTAGGGATGCGTTGTCAGAAAAAATAGTCGACTTTCGACTTCGACTGCTTCTGCATAAGAGAGTAGGCACTAGCTAGGCGATCGTTTCACGATTTGGCAGATGCAACGAAGACAAATATAAATTTATTGATAATTATTGTGAAAATGTGAGATGTTAGTGAAAATTATTGTGCTTTACAAATTACATACATGGTTTCCAATATAAATCAAGCAATGGCACTTCACATTTGGCAGATTTTTCTATGAATCCACAATTGTACCGCCATTAGGTACCTTTTTTACTAAACTTTAAGTCCACTTTTCTCCTTGAAATATTAACGGTATGAAAAAGCAAATATATTGAAATTAAATTTTAGCTCTGGTAGATGAAGATTAGGCATAAATTGAAAAATCCATTTTTTCAAGTCATTTTACTAAAGTCAATTTATCTCCGAAACTAGAAACCGCCATAAGGTACCTTTACCCGTGGACTGTCACATATTAGTAGGTATAACTGAAATACAAAATACTTAGGTACCTACCTACTCGTACTTATCAAATGGCTAAACGATAACGATTTTTTTTTTATTTTAGGAAACTGTAAAAAAAAATTAACGTAGTTCGTTTTAAACTAAAAAAATATATTTGAAGTGTTGTCGGACGTCCGACGCCGCCGCCGCGCGCGCCGCCGCGCCACCGGTTATTTCATCAACTAGCTAGAACGATGCAGTTCTATCGAATCACGTTTGAGGTCGAGCTAAATCTAATTTATACTCTCCGACACTCATCCATCAGTTATATATAAGTAGGTGCTAATTTGGCCTAAGGCACGAGGCATATGGCCTCGTTTCTGAGGCCAAATTGGCACCTACTACTCCTACCGACACTGGTTTAATAAATTATTACCTGACCGACCGAGCCTCGCTCGGCGTCTACACCTGTCTACATAAACTTGAAAAACATTATCTAATTACTAAATTTCATCCAAATTGTTAGAGCTATTTCCGAGAAACCAATTATATACAACGTGTCCCAAAACTCAACGTCAAGCGGGAACCAGGGAGTAGGCCAGTTTATGACTACCCAGGGAAAAATAAGAAAAAAATATTGGTTGTCTGTAAAGTCGGTTTACGGACGATAGTTTTAGGTGATAACGTCATAAAGTGGTAAGACTACTGGGAACGGTTCTAAAGTACCAGGGCAGAAGAAATTGAAAGGAGGATAATTACTATGGTGTGTGGATACCTTCAGCAAAACTTTTGTGATGTGGACTTTTTCAGCAATTTGCAGTTTGACACATATGGCGAATCATTCTGTACCAATTCAATCGATTTCGATTATTCGATTTCGATTATTCTTTTTTTGATTGTGCCTCTCTATCGCTTGTTACGCGCTCTCGCTTGCACACACAGGCTCAGATGGAACGTGAATGGTACGAGTAACCTCCTTTCAATTTCTGCTGCCCTGGTACTTTAGAACCAGAGAGATAAATGTGTACAAGCCGACGCTTGGGCCGATTGTGCCGCTCTATCGCTTGTTACGCGCTCTCGCTTGCACACACAGGCTCAGATAGAACGTGACACTTTTCCGAGCGTGTAGCCGGTGTTCATCAATTTATAAGACGTGACGTTATCACGTCAAAAATCGGAGTCATTCGTTTTTTATGATATGAACATTTTTTGAAAAACGTTGAAAATTTCTCGTACATAATTTTTAGGTACTACGACTACAAATTTAAAAATATATTTGTTAAAAAATGTTTATTGGTAGCCTAAATAACTCTGCTATTGATTAGTATCCCAAATAAAACCAGAATGCCTGTAGTTTTACCAAAAAATTCACAGATTTCGTGCCTTACACGACTATCGAGCACATTGAAAATGAATCTACGGAATTCGTCAAAAATATTGTCGCTGAGCGACACGAGAAAGTCGGGATAAGTAAAAGGTTAGTTGGTTTCTGATGATGGACCCGGAAGGAAGCCATATAAACTTCTAAACTACACATGATAAATCCACCATATTTGGGCTAGTACGCGACGCATCTTCTAACCTAACCTATATTCCTATATCCAACGAGCCCAAATATGGTGAATTTATCATGTGTAGTTTAGGAGTTCCTATGGCTTCCTTCCGGCTCCATCATCAGGACCCTGGAAATAACATATGACTAGAGTACTTGCGAAGACAAATCCAACGAGCCCAAACACGATGGGCTTATCATGTGAAGCTTAGGAGCTCCTATGGCTTCCTTCCAGCTCCATCATCAGAACCCAACTAACCTTTTCCTTATCCCGACTTTCTCGTATCGCTCAGCGACAATATTTTTTCGAATTCCGTAGATTCATTTTCAATGTCTCGATAGTCGTGTAAGGCACGAAATCTGTGAATTTTTGTTTATGATTCTATCAGCATGAAAACATTTATTGGATTTTATTTACGATGATGTATCCTTGTTCTAGAAAAAAAACATTGTTTGATGAAGTTAATAACATAAAAGGACTTATGACTCCCAAAGTCCCGAGGACGAGTAAAAATAAGACAGACTCTTAATTTTTTTATTCATTAAAAAATTCACAGATTTCGTGCCTTACACGACTATCGAGCACATTGAAAATGAATCTACGGAATTCGAAAAAATATTGTCGCTGAGCGACACGAGGAAGACGGGATAAGGAAAAGGTTGTCCAGAGGTTTTCTCAAATTTTTGATATCATTCTTTGTTTCCAAAATATCGAGCGCCAAAATAAAAAATTCGGAAAAAATTTAATTATTTTTTTCACCATTTCGGCCATAACTTTTTTAGTTTTTTACTTTCTCGAATAATTCTTTTCGCAACTTACAGCTCTCATGAAAACGCGTATTTTGAGCCTTTTTTAAATATTACTTACCTATAAAAAAACTTTGTCGGCCGATGTGCCGAGCACACACCACAAGACATACAAGTTTTGCTCAGTTAAAGCACAGTAATAGGATAATGGCAATTATATAGCACTAAGTAGTTATAGCATATCTGTGTACACAATGATACAAGTTTAACTGCTGCAGTTTGACAACAACTATTTGACAGGATCCGTCGCTTTCGTATCTTTCCACAGAAGCTTGCACGAATGTTACGTGGTGGGTGGGGAGTAGCGTAGTAGCCGCGTCGTAAACTGAATAGATGGACACAAATTCACGTTTGGCTGGGACGGAGCGGGGCCGGTCGGGAGGGGGCAGCAGCAGGCAGGACGCAAGGCGCGCGAGACGCGCTATAAAAAAAAACCTGCGCTGATTGGATGATTGTGGACATATAAAAAAAGAGAATGCCGGAAGCCTGTACACATTCTCACAAAGCCGCTTCCGTCCGCAACCAGCCCCACAGCGCACGCGCCACGCGAGACGTCACTTTACTCCTCTAGTACTAGTACTAGTACTCTAGTACCTTTCCCAGACAGGCCTAGTCAGCCAGGGAGAGTAGACCGCACCTTGCGAACGCGAGAGGCCGAAGCTCTAAATAGGGTGTTCTGTAGCGTTTAAAAATTATAAAATAAATAAATACAGCGACAGCGAATTAGGATATAATAATAATAACAATTAGTACTAGTACCACGTACAACTTTGCGTTACAACGGCCATTTTTGTTAGGATCATTCAATTATTCGCATACATGAAAATTTACAAATGCCAAAACAAAAAATGAAATGAAATGAAAAATAGTAAGTAGATACCTACAATAATACGTCTCCATTTAATAATGAATGACTGTATAGGTAGTAGGTATATGCTCGAGGGAAGCACTAGACCTGACAGAAGCCTATTCACGGCCCTCTTGAAGTACCCGAGACTGTAGTAGGGGGAAAATACAATAAACAACCTAGACTAGACAACAAAAATTAAAGATGAATTTCTTAAATTAATTAATATTGAGAATGTGCCGAATCTTAATTCAGAATGTCCTTGTGCTGCCAATTCAACGTATTTATCACAATTCTCGGGAAATCAGGAATATTTTTGGACATATTTTTTTTTATAGACCAAAACGTTAACGGAATATCAGCGACGCGATTTTATTTTCAAAAGTGGGATGAATCTCGCTTTTTTGGAACGTATGGTAACCCTAGTACCTACCTAATCCACTAGTTTATAATGAAAATATTCAGCCACATGTGCCCAGTAATCAATTAAGATTTTTCGCTTAATCTATTTGCCTCGTACTCGTGTGTATAGATATGTATAGGTATGAAACTTGAAATGATAGACTGTTCGGACTAGGTTCCAGGTCAGCACTTCCCTATTTTAACAGGCTGTAAGACAGGTATCAATAGCGGTTGCGTCATTTGTATATAGACAGCCTCTAACTAGCGTATACAGACAGACAGAGGAAGGAAGATGCGCGCTCTCTTCCGGCCGGAACCTGACACTTGATATCTCCTAACCACCTCCTAACAAATATATGTGACATGAAATGAAATGAGTTTATTTATCTCATCCAATACATACACACACAGCAGATACAATAAAAACACAATACGGACAAGACAAATTGGACCTGACACAGCCTTTGTCCCTCACCACCGAGTCCGGTATGATATGTATAACTAAATATCCATCATATAAATTATTATACACAAAAATGTTGTTTATTAAGTATTCATATGAACACACAACATTAACAAAAATAATACCGACATCGCGAGCAATCCGCGGCACGACCGAGCGCCACTCGGCAACATCCTCCATCCCGAGTCCCGACATCGCGAGCAATCCGCGGCACGACCGAGCGCCACTCGGCAACATCCTCCATCCCGAGTCCCGACATCGCGAGCAATCCGCGGCAGGACCGAGCGCCACTCGGCAACATCCTCCATCCCGAGTCCCGACATCGCGAGCAATCCGCGGCACGACCGAGCGCCACTCGGCAACATCCTCCATCCCGAGTCCCGACATCGCGAGCAATCCGCGGCACGACCGAGCGCCACTCGGCAACATCCTCCATCCCGAGTCCCGACATCGCGAGCAATCCGCGGCAGGACCGAGCGCCACTCGGCAACATCCTCCATCCCGAGTCCCGACATCGCGAGCAATCCGCGGCACGACCGAGCGCCACTCGGCAACATCCTCCATCCCGAGTCCCAACATCGCGAGCAATCCGCGGCACGACCGAGCGCCACTCGGCAACATCCTCCATCCCGAGTCCCGACATCGCGAGCAATCCGCGGCACGACCGAGCGCCACTCGGCAACATCCTCCATCCCGAGTCCCGACATCGCGAGCAATCCGCGGCACGACCGAGCGCCACTCGGCAACATCCTCCATCCCGAGTCCCGACATCGCGAGCAATCCGCGGCAGGACCGAGCGCCACTCGGCAACATCCTCCATCCCGAGTCCCGACATCGCGAGCAATCCGCGGCACGACCGAGCGCCACTCGGCAACATCCTCCATCCCGAGTCCCGACATCGCGAGCAATCCGCGGCAGGACCGAGCGCCACTCGGCAACATCCTCCATCCCGAGTCCCGACATCGCGATCAATCCGCGGCACGACCGAGCGCCACTCGGCAACATCCTCCATCCCGAGTCCCGACATCGCGAGCAATCCGCGGCACGACCGAGCGCCACTCGGCAACATCCTCCATCCCGAGTGCCGACATCGCGAGCAATCCGCGGCACGACCGAGCGCCACTCGGCAACATCCTCCATCCCGAGTCCCGACATCGCGAGCAATCCGCGGCAGGACCGAGCGCCACTCGGCAACATCCTCCATCCCGAGTCCCGACATCGCGAGCAATCCGCGGCACGACCGAGCGCCACTCGGCAACATCCTCCATCCCGAGTCCCGACATCGCGAGCAATCCGCGGCACGACCGAGCGCCACTCGGCAACATCCTCCATCCCGAGTCCCGACATCGCGAGCAATCCGTGGCACGATTGAGCGCTATCCGGTAATATCCTCCGCCGCAGCGTATCATACTGTATACCCGTCACACACTCCTCCGCGTCGTCAGTCCTGCCTGCCTGCTTGACCACCACCACCGCATCAGAGCCGCGCCGGAGCCAAACTTCTCATTTCACTAAACAACCAAATCCACGCAATTATAAAATGAGTAGGCCTCTCAGTGTTTTATTTCTTTTTCTTTGTAATTATATTTGTGAGTTACAAAATAATGTTAAAAATGTTTTAGACACCCTTCTCTCCGCTTCGCCGACTCTCTGCTCTGATTCGCCCCTGCCCCACCCACACCACGCGCAACACGCAGCGTCGTTGAAATGTTTGAAGCATGACCTGCGACGTGTTCCGCCTGCCGAGCGGTGCCGCGGCGCCGCCGCGCGTCCCCGGCCGAGGGACAACACTATTTGTGACTATTTGGACATTTTCGTGACACGCCGGACGCAATTGAGAAAGGTTTAGCCCGCGACCAGTGTTGTGAGTTGGAGGTGGACAGTTGGAGGATAGCGTTATTGACAGCGGGGAGGCTCGGATGCTCGGAGCGGCCGCCGCCCTCGCTCTACCTACTCTCACGAACTCGCTACCTAGGTACGCTACGATCGGCACGGTAGCAAGAGGCGAGCGGGCTTCTAGTGAGGAAACCGTCGTCGCTACTTGTAATACCAGTAGACAATCTGATCATATAAAGTTCAAAAAGTTTATTATATATTTTGCATTACAATGTAAAAGCAATAGCTATCGCCCAAACTGGCCTTGCGGCTGCTTCATGAGCAACAGATATATAAGTACTAATCAAGACCAAAGACGAGGGAAATGAACAAACGCTCGCTGGCTGGTGCGGCTGGTAACTCCATAGGTAACGTATAATAAAGCAATTTATTTTACTACATCCCAATCCTGCCCAACTACATAATATACAATACTGTTAGTTAGAGGACACTTTATATTTTAAGGCCCCTACTTTTAGAAGCGACGATCGAATGTTCAATATAATTAAGAGTTCCGACCCGATACACACCCGCAGCGGCGCGCCGCGACGGCGGCAATATAACTTTTAATAATGTAAATGATTCAGTGAGAGGCTTCCGACAGAGTAGACGGGAAGAAACAAATTTTGATAAGATAATTTATAATCTTAAATCTCCTGTCGGAACCTAAGTTTAATTCAGAACTCGAGAACTTTGCTTCGAGATAAAATGTTCGTCGTGACGGTCGCCCGAGAGCTTCTCGAGCGGTGTGCGGTGCGGTGTACCTCGAGGCGGTGCGCTCGGCCCCACTCCTCGACACCGCGAACGGGTTTGCCCGCTGTATCCGATTTCAGTCTAATCTGGGAAGTGGTTAGCAAGACTCACTAATTATTGATTAAGTGTTGTTTTTAATTGTCAATTGTATTGCTTAATTTAATTTCAATTTAATTTTTATATCTATTGTGAATTATCTACATCAAATAATTCCCTCTCTTCACGATTCGGGCGTCAGTGCTTCAAGTGCAAGAGTATCAGGTAGGCACGGGGAGGCACGGAGTGGCGCGGAGAGGTGAAGAAGGATAGTTAGAAGCGGACGTAGGGATAGGGATGCCTATCCGAGAGAACGCGCGGGCGTAGCTAGTTGAAAAATGATCAACCTATCTCACTTCTTAGCAACGTGTACAAGGTCTTTTCAAGAGACATCACGAGTCGGCTGACACAGAGGCTGGAGCAGTACCGGCTTCGTGAGCTGGATTTAGGAAAGGATACGGCACCATGGATCACATATTTAGACAAATGAGACAAATGGTGCAAAATTGCGAGGAGTAAACAAACGGCTCTTCCTAGCCTTAGTCAACTATGAGAAGGCGTTCGACTCTGTTGAAAAATGGGCTGTCGAAAACTCCCTCCTGAGGTGTAGAATCGACCTGTGATGACTGTGATTCCACAAAAATACGCAACCAATCCTACTTTGTAAAGGCATAAGGCAAGGGGGTGTGATCTCACCCAAGCTATTCACAAACGCATTAGAAGGTGGACACTGGCAGCCGTAAACAGGAAAACGGAGTGTTGGAAAACCATCCGCCAGGTGGGGCGACGACATAAAGTACGTTGGCGGAAAGCAGAGGTTCCGTACCGCTGAAGGCCGGGAGGACTGGAGGAAAATTGGAGAGGCTATTTCCAGCAGGGCGCTTGGAGGCCTGCCCCCCCGCCACCGGCGGAAATTTACCGTTTTTATTTAGATTTTGTATTAATTTTGTGTATTTTTCTAAGTTTTGTATAATATAAAATATGTATTAAAAATGTGAAATAAAGAAAAATAAATTATACTACTATATTATACAGCGTGTTCGGCACATCGACCGACAAAATTTTTTTGCAAAAGTGGGGTCATTTGCAACGTTTTGACCTATGACACCTTTTGACAGGTGTCACGTGGTATAGAGATACCATTTTTTTTTCTTTATTTTTGAAAATTACCGAAATTTTTGCTTTAACCCCTGGTAACTTTCGCCGTAAAATTGTAATTCATATGTATTTAATTTAATCTATAAATAGTAATTTATACGTTTAATTAACTAGTATGTACTTATATGTAGTGTATATTATAGAATATTATAGTTATTTTCCTTATATTATATTTTACATTCCCACACTCAAGTCTTTTACTACTACCTACTTATATCTCGCAACATACGACTCTCAAACATCCAAAGGTTGACTGGGAGAAATCCCTGTAAGGGATAAGTCCGCCTTTGCCCCTCATGTAAATTTCTTATTGTGTGTTTATGTTAAATGTTTTTTGGAGCAATAAAGTATTTCTATCTATCTATCTATCTAACTTTTTTGTTTATGATTATATCTGCACGAAATAAAATTTATTAGATTTTACGATGTAAAATCTAATAAAAGTAATCATCATAATGTAATACAAGTCTTTCACTGTGTGGCCAAAATTAGGGACAGAGATCAGAACAGAACGACAACAACTTTGTAACAGGGCCACCATATCGGTGGTCGCTTCACTTATTGACAGCGTTTTCAGGAGCATTTTTAAATTTAGAACATGTACCGGTCGCGCGGGTACTGTTCAATTCCAATTCCAACTACTTTGCTTCCATTGTTAATGTTTAGACTCTTGTAAATTATCCCTAATTTTGGCCACGTAGTCAATTATTTTTATGACATGTAGTATATCGTTAGAAAGAGCGCAAACTAGCGAACTTTTTAAAGGAAAATGAAGCTTTCTATTGGTGTCACTTTTTTTTAATTAATTAAGAAATAAAGATTCTGTCATATTTTTACTCGTCCTCGTGACTTTGGGAGGTCATAAGTTCTTTTCATGGTATTAACTTCATCAAATGATAGTTTTCCTAGAACAAGGATATGATATCTTAAAACCAAATCAATTTTATTTCGTGCAGATACAATCATAAAAAAAAAGTTACAAGGAGTTAAAGGTAAGATTTGGTAATTTTCAAAAATAAAGAAAAAAAAATGGTATCTCTATACCACGTGACACCTGACAAAAGGTGTCATAGGTCGAAACCTTGCAAATGACCCCACTTACCTACAAAAAAAAATTTCGGTCGATGTGCCGAACACCTTGTACATTAAGTAACTTATTATTTGTATTTTGTACCTATTAAGAAAATATAAAAAAGTAATACTAATAACTTTTTTCGATCGCTTCAGTAATAGCCCCCCATTTTCGCTGAGAGTGTGAAATCGTCCTGGTATCGCGAGTTTTGGGGCTACGCGAGTGGTTGAGGGCTGAAAAGACGCGTATCGGCTAGGGCTACAAGATGGTGCAAAAACAACAAAAACATGGAAAAATGTGAAAAATTCTAATTTTTTTCGAACTAAATCTCTTACCTCTCAAAAAGTAAATGTGATATCGAAAAATAAAAAAAAACCTGTTTAGATTTGGACTTTGGGCTACATTTAAAAATATATATTATAGAAGCGACGCATCTTCTAACCTAACCTATAATATTATATTTGATATTTTTAATTTGTTACTTTAGTTAGATATAATGTCAAGCTTATCTCTTTTTTTTCTGTCAAAATTTTAGTTCGCATTTTTAAGCTGCTTGTGTTTTTGAAAAATAATAAAAAATATATAAATGTAATACTTTTTTTTTATTTTGTTGAGTTCATTTTCAATGTACCTCGAAGGTCGTGTAATGCACGAGATCTGTGATTTTTTTTAACCACCGACGCAAAAGGAGGTTTTAAGTGGTGTAATGGTGTTATATAATTGTGACGCCTCCGTCTGTGTGTGTGTGCGTGTCTGTCTTCCTGTAGCATCGGCATCGGATGGACCGATTGGATGCGGTTTTTTTTCTATTAGAGAGCTGGTTTAACTCGCGGGATGGTTCTTAGCTATGTTAGTAATCAAGTAAATTATTGAATAATAAAGAAAATTACGTCTCACGGATGGACCGAATTGGATGTGTTTTTTGCTTGAAATAAAAGTTCAATTCCAAATTTTTAAAACTCCGACCCTTAAAAGGTCTAAAATAATTTCCGTCTACTTACTTAAAGTAGTCGGGGGTCGCTCGCGTCGGCTCGGCTCCGCTCGGGTGTAGTTGGGAGCGGGGACCGGCTCGATGGAGATTGCTCTCGAGATTGCTTCTCCATCCATTACTTACTTCCGTCTTGCTCTATCCGTTCGAGCCCAAATGAGAATTATACCAACTATTTACTACAATAACACAAACTCACTAGGTAAGTCAGAGAACAGCGATCACCAGCCGTTCTCCCTCAACCCCCAGCCAGCCGTGTGTGGCGCGTAGGTAACTATAATGTTGGAATGCAGATTCACTTATATTATACTCGTAATAACATGATAGCGTCGCTCACAATTCTAGTGATATGAGAAGGAGAACAAGTTTACATTGCTCAGTCTCCGTACTTCAGTGGTGCAATGGATGGGCGTGCGATTGTGAAATTGAACACACCCGGTCGCGGTCAGAATTTGGATGGGTGACCGTTCAACCGTCCGCGTCGAGGCTGACCGCGGTTCGGAATCCACGTGACACTGTAGGCCCTTCCCTTACCTTACTAGGGAGTAACCGTACCGGACTGATACCACCGCACTGACTAATAACTACTTCCATCGGGGGTCCATCTATCAATTTTCAGGCGTGCTTTTGTGCCGCCTTCAACTCATGGGTCCAAATATGAATCAAAATATGATTTCAAAGTTTTTAACACTTTTTTACCCGACTACGGCGAAGCCAACAGGAGGGTAATGTGTTTAGCCTGAATGTTTGTATGTATGTATGTATGTATGTATGTATGTATGTATGTATGTATGTATGTATGAGGGTTAGAAAGAGCGTAGCGCCTTGACGAAGCGTCGATTCTCAATGAAAGATATACCAAAATGTTCTATAACATCACAGAATTGACATAGGATAGGTTAATACTCAATCATAATAACGAATTTGTGAAAATCAGCAAAAAATAATCACGTACATAGAAGGGAAGACGGGACGGCCATTTGTTTACATGCAAACGTCAATCAACTGGCAAAGAGAATATAACCACTACGTCAACTGGATCATGGATGCAGGGGGCACACTTCTTAGTTTTCATTGTGGATGGCGACATCTAGAGTTTGCTTGCCTGTCCAAAAAGTATGGAGGTCCGGTTAGGTGGTCTGTGGTTCTGTTGGGCAAACCATCTTGTCAACTCTGGGACAGTAATCTGTGTCGGGGGCCGGGGGGTTACTATGACAACCATCTTTGAGTGGTTATATCCTCTTTGCATCTTTGTTGATGTCAGTTTGGAAAATAATGGAATTTATCTGGTAATCTGGTTAAAGAGCTTGGTAAACTGCTCACGGAGGCGTCTGGGGACATCCGCGCGCCAAGCTACCTTAGGCAGAAGATCAGCCTAGCCATTCAGAGGGGGAACGCTGCCTCCGTCATCGGCACAATGCCAATTTCGCCGACGATGGAGGAATATTTTTATTTATAGTTATTTTATTTTTTGTACCTATTAGCTTAAATTATTGTATATTCATGTTTAAATAAAGTATTTTCCTTCTTGCATGGAATTTATTATAGGTACGTAAAATTATAAAATGCAACTAGCTCATTTATTCATACAATTTATTGTGGCAGAGCGGTCAGGGTTATTTCACAAGTGAGAAGTCATGATTATAACGGGTCACAGAAAGAGCGATTCGGAGAAGGTAACGTTCTCACGCATTGAGAAGCCTGAAGGATTTGTTGACACAATTCACCATTCTATGCAATTAACATCAGCTCTTGATCGATATGAAGAAGTCACAGAATTGTATGTAAGTCAATGGAAGAAGTATTACAACAATTTGATAAATATCTTTATGCCGAAGAAAAACGTTGTATTCGAGAGATATAAGTTCAATTCTCTTGAACAGAAGATGGATGTACCGTGTGGGGTCGGTACTTAAAAAGAATAGCCCCACTGCATCTCTCCCCGTCGCATGTCGTAAAAGTCGACTAAGGGATAAGAAAATTCGTCAGCCTCGGTAGCTCAGTGGCGCGGTTGGTTAGTCAACTGTTATTAAGCAACGCTGAGCGCGGTCAGTGATTGGATGGGTGACCGCTCGACCGTTGGAGGCTGACCGTGGTTCGGATTCCACGTTAAACTGTAGGTCCCTTCCCTTCTTACCTTACTAGGTGGTAGGGTTTATCCAGGCCGGGTTGGTACCACCGCACTGAACGAAACGTCGGTCGAAACGGCTATGTAAATAGTTCGTGTTCTCCGTCCAGTTTAGTGTAGCCGACATGAAATGAAGGGAAGCACTGACATGGCAGCTAGTTCACCCTGTGTTATGGGCTGACATCACGGATGTTGTAGGTGATGTAGCCAACCGTGTCAGGTTCCATAAAAAAAAAAAAAAAAAAAAAATGGATGAAGGCATACAAGAATTCATAACGAAACTGATTCTACATAAAACGCAAGGGTCGGTCATTTATTCTATAAAATGCAAAGAGATTTTATAAAATGTAATTGATTTGTTCTACGTTTAAATTACATTTTAACATAAAACAAATCATATGTAATGTGTATTTATGTAAATGGTTTAATAAACTACCAATCTGAACTTTATATTAATTAATAAAAGTGTTTACATTCTGTAATCAACTAATCAAACATGACAGGTAATAAGGGATATGACTCCCTTCTTATATCACTAGGTGGTAGGGTTTAACCCGCCCGGGTTGGTACCACCGCACTGAATGAAAGGTCGGTCGAAACGGCTATGTAAACAGTTTGTGTTTTCCGTCCAGTTCAGTGTAGCCGGCACGACCGAAGGGAAGCACTGACGTGGCACCAAGTTCACCCGGTGTTATGGGCTGACATCACGGATGTTGTAGGTGATGTAGCCAACCGTGTCAGTTTCCATAAAAAAAAAAAAAAATTAAAAAAAAAAAAAATTGACGACTTTAGAAAAAATGTTTAATTTCCTGGAAATAATTAATTTTACAGCCGATGCAGATGTCGCTGTATATCCCTACTATTCAAATTTCAAGTCTGTTCAGAGATTTTGTACGGCACAAATTCAGTATTTTGTTTTATGGAAACTGACACGGTTGGCTACATCACCTACAACATCCGTGATGTTAGCTGATAACACCGGTTGGAACTAGGTGCCATGTCAGTGCTTCCCTTCATTTCATGTCGGCTACACTGAGCTGGACGGAAAACACGAACTATTTACATAGCAGTTTCGACCTACGTTTCGCTCAGTGCGGTGGTACCAATGCGGCCGGGATAAATCCTACCACCTAGTAAGGTAAGAAGGGAAGGGACGTACAGTTTAACGTGGAATCTGAACCACAGTCAGCCTCCAACGGTCGAGCGTTCACTCATCCAAGTACTGACCGCGCTCAGCACTGCTTAACAACAGTCGACCGACCCGACCGCACTAATGAGCTACCGAGGTTGACATGACAGTATTTCATTTAAAAACAAAATTTATTAATTTTAAACAAAACATTAATATTATTAATGTATGTCCTAAAAAGTGTGAAATAAAAACTATTATTAAAAACAAAAAACCCGACTACGAAAAACAAAAAAGGAAAAAATAAGACAATTTTGTAATATATTGGGGCAAAGTGCAGTTTAGAATACATACTAGCAAAACTTAGGAAGTCGGATTTATGATTCTGAAAATATAGCATTAGGTATCGATCATAATTAATTATGTACTTGATCATAGTCAATCTGCTTTCATATATGAACGAAAGGTCATTCGAGCACAATTAATAATATTAATTAATAATATTCAACTCCCCCTATACTTTACACAGGACTATTAGACAAAATTATCTATAATATATGTAGCGGCAAAAATTATACGTAATTTGGCGTCAGTTTTATTGAAATCGGTTCAGTAGGTCCGGAGATATCTGCGTGTGACCGACAGACAGACAGACGGACAGACAGACACCAGAGCGATCCAATAAATGTCCCTTTTTTCGCATTTTGCGACGGGGCCCTAATTACTTTATATTATTGAAATGGTGTTCGTGAGTTGGCTTCATAAATGACTTAGTTGTTATTAGGTCTACATTGCACATAGGTAAGGTTATGTGAGAGTATAATATATCATAATAATGTGATAGTGTGTTCGTGTTCTTGGAATTGCCTCCAGATTGCTATCGTCTGTACTTCCACTATCAATGTATTTGATCTAAATAGCACGAAATAATTACATACGCGACAGCCAGCAGCGGCGAGCGGCGCGCTCGGCGCTCGTGCCGTGCGCTGCGCTGATCCCGAGCCGCTGATAGTGAGTAGTGACGTCACCTGCCTGCGCTCAGTGCACACTGCTTGCACCGAGACGAATGTTGAGTGGAGCCGCTGAGCTCGCCGACTCACTCCGAACACATGGGATGTCGGCGCCCACTTATTGTACGGGAGTGTTCGGAGAAGCTGTTTGATGCGATTCCGCATCACGCGCACTGGGCAGGGATTGCATCCGTACACGCTGAACTAACCGCGGATGCGTACCAATCGGTTCTGCAGATCTCTCCTCCACAAAACTGGAAAGCTCTGGAACGCTCGCTGCCCACATTTATTTAATTCCAATTACAGTCTCGGGTCCTCCGTGAATAGGCAGCCGGCATAAGGTTCGCAACTGCCGCATGCGACTGAATATCCATGGGTGTCGTAAGACACCTTATCGATGTCGTTGTCTCGGCGAGAAATGTCGCGCTTTCTATAAAAAAATGAGAAGAGAAAAATGAAAGATGTCAAGAAAAAATGATAACAGCACAAAAACTAAATGATCTCACTCAAGTGTAAGTCGGCTCGACGCCGCCGCCCCGCCGCCGCAACAAAGCCTCCGCATAGAGCGCACGAGCACAGATTACTTAATAGTTATTTCGTAACAGATAAATCACTCCATAGAAAAAGTTCCATACCTTCGGCTTTAATAGCCTAATGTTTCACGTCGCCAATCGCTGCGTGCGAAAATGTACCTAAACGATCAAGTGTAAAGTGGTTATTGCTTTGCAACTGCGCGCAGGTATAAATTGTTTTCATATCGAGCGCTCTCGTGGTCGTAGTTCCAGCGCGAGACCAACGTAAGTTTAGTGTAGGAACATTTTGTTTAGGGAAACAATTCAATTATATCATTATGTGTATATTATAAATAATTAACATTATATCCTTTAAGTGAGCTATTCTCGTGTATATGTATTGCTCGACTTTGTGAGCCTCGGTAGGTGAGTGGTGCGGTCTGTAGCAAACCTTATATGGGGAATAAAAAAACAATTAATAACTAAAATAAAATGTGTCGTGTTCTCATCATTATTATGTTTTGCTTAGTTAGGGTACAAACAAATAGTGAATTGACGTGTTTCTCAGAAGAACATTACAATAATTAAATAGTTCTCACATGAGAACACTCATTCATTTATAAAAGAAAAAAACTGTTTTAAAAAACTTTGCACCGACTTCAAAAAACAACCAGAACTTTAAAAAAGTGTTAAATAATATTTGGGGCGGGTTTCCAAGACGTGCACCTCGTAAAAATAAATTAAAAAATAAAAGAGCATAAAGCACCACAAACACTGCTATTAGAAAAGACTTAGTCAGCGGAAATCAAAACTGGGGCCAAAAATAAAAAATAAAATTTAGCGACTTAGGATTGTCTCTTCTCCGGCGGCGCTGCGGGAAGTGCAGCCCCGCCGTCCTTGCGTAACACAGCGTAGGCACCCATGCGCTTTGTTACAGCGGACGTTGGCTGCACTCCTTCCGCGCCTCTGGCTTATAAAAACACTCTAGGGAATAGCCACGCTAAAAGGTTATGTCGGGGCGGTAGATTTAGTTTTTCCGCAAAGTATGTTAATTACCCCCCTTGTCCTTTCAAATGTTGCGAAACCCACTTCAAACTATATGGTGGTACCTCATCACATTAATAAGTAGTAAGTAAGCGTACGTGTACAGCAAGTCGCAGAAACGAAAAAAAAATTGTTATTTTACAATTTTTTTTCTCCGAATCTACTAATTTCCGCAGAATAAAAATTACATCTTAAGAATCTTAGGCCCACTTGCACCAACACGAGTTTAGAGTTAAGTAGCGAGTTATGGATTTAAACGCGGTTCCCACAGTCAACGGGTGCTAGCTTAACGAGTTAAACTGGTTTATATCGTTAAATTCGTGTTGGTGCAAGTGGGCCTTATAAGGCTAAACTACACGCCTATCATACCAGCTAGTTGAAAGAAAGGTGTACGTATTGGAAACCCCAGCCTAATATTTTGATTCATATTCGGACCCTTGAGTTGAAGGCGGTACAAAAGCACACCTGAAAAGATAGATGGACTCCTTTTGTGCTGATGGATTCTTCGTGGGTGTCGAACCGATAGAAAAAAATTGTGACAAGTTCGAGTGCAGAAAAACTGCCTAATGAATGATCAATAAACAATACAATAAATACAATATAATATACATATGATTATTTTATTTATAATATTTATAATTTTGCAACAACCCGAAAAAAATATTTTCGATTTCATGTAGATAAGTTTTCTATACAGCGTGTTCGGCACATGAACCGAAAAATTTTTTTTGTAGGTAAGTGCGGTCATTTGCAACGTTATGACCCATGACACCTTTTGTCAGATGTCACGTGGTATCGAGATACGATTTATTTTCTTTATTTTTGAAAATTACAAAAAAACCAGCTATAAACCCTTGTACCTTTTTTGTTTATGATTGTATCAGCACGAAATAAAATTTATTGAATTTTACGATATATCCTTGTTCTAGAAAAAATATTATTTGATAAAGTTAATACCATGAAAAGGTTTTATGACCTCCCAAAGTCCCGAGAACGAGTAAAAATGTGACAGAATCTTAATTTCTTAATTCATTAAAAAAAACTAAGAGCAATTGAGTGCTTCATTCTCTTTTAAAAAATTGGTTGTCTATAGAGGCGGTTTACGGACGATAGTTTTACGTGATGACGTGGAATAATCGTAGTACATAGAGCAAAGATCAGTAATTCTATTTCCAGTAGAAAGATTAATCATCTTGTGACTGGCCATCAATAAACTTCTGTTGTCTGATCTTGACAGTTTTACTTCTTAAGGCGTTTCCATGGTAACTTTGACTATACCGATTGTGCCTCTCTATCGCTTGTTACGCGCTCTCGCTTGCACACACAGGTTCAGATGGAACGTGACACTTTTTCGTGCGTGCAGCCGGTGTTCATCAATTTATAAGACGTGACGTCATCACGTCAAAAAGTTGGCTAGTTTACGCCCTTTCCAACGGTATACCACATGTCATACAAATAATTCACTATGTGGTCAAAATTAGGCACAGGGACAGAACAGAACGACAACACGGGCACTAATCGGTGGTCACTTTCCGTATTGAGAGCGTTTTCCGGAGCATTTTCAAATTTAGAACATATGTACCGGTCGCGCGGGCACTCTTGCAAATTATCCCTAATTTTGTCGTTCTGTTCCGTCTCTGCGCCTAATTTTGGCCACATAGTGAATTATTTGTATGTGGTATACCGTTGTGATTGTTTGTTATGTGGTATACCGTTGGAAAGGGCGTGAACTAGCGAACTTTTTGAAAGAAAATGAAGCACTCAATTGCTGTTAGTTTTTTTTTTAATGAATTAAGAAATTAAGATTCTGTCACATTTTAACTCGTTCTCGGGTCTTTGGGAGGTCATAAAACCTTTTCATGGTATTAACTTTATCAAATAATATTTTTTCTAGAATAAGGATATATCGTAAAATTCAATAAATTTTATTTCGTGCTGATACAATCATATACAAAAAAGGTACAATGATTTATAGCTGGGATTTTGGTAATTTTCAAAAATAAAGAAAAAAATCGTATCTCGATACAACGTGACATCTGACAAAAGGTGTCATGGGTCAAAACGTTGCAAATGACCCCACTTACCTACAAAAAAAATTTGTCGGTTTATGTGCCGAACAGCCTGTATACTCGTACTCGTACATAATAATGAAGATAGGTCCTGGAGTACCTACTACGCCAACAAATTATTTTCGCTCAGAAGTTTATAAAAAAGTGAATGAAAGTACTCACAAGCGAGCGGTGGTGGTCCGCGAGTCTGTGCGCCAAGTTCACTGCACTCGTAACTTAGAGAGTAGCCGTCGTAGTGGCTGGTGGCTAGTGTGGTGCGGTGGTCACGCGGCGGGAAGCTGCGGGAAGTCGCGCAAGTTCGTGCGGAGCGTAGGGCGCGAGGTGTGGGCGGCCGCTCCGCGCCTCCGTCACGTTTCCACTGAGCGCCGCCGCCGCTGCGCCGCCGCTCCGCCGCCGCGCCGCCGCTGGGCGGGCGGCGAGCTCGTCACGTGACGCGCCTGTTCATGCCTCGCTAGATTATCTAGTTCCGTGCTACTACAACACTCGCTCAACCAAATTTCAACTCAAATCGATATAGCTATACTTTATTGAAAACCATGCAATATAAAATGCAAGCAAGATTATTAACATAATTCCAACGTGTTAGGCAATTAATTGTCAAACCATATTATAATTGTCAGAATGTGACCTTTTAAAGGATGGTGCATGACGCCTATCATTTTTTAAACGCTATTGCGTAGAATACGACAGGATTCTTTAATGTTTTTTTCTATTTACAAGCTTTTATTTAACTTCGCCTGTTAGTATTTGTGGGTCTGGCAACTTGCAACTGAATTTTAAAACCAGTTCCACCCAACCGATTAAGCTGAAAGTTTGCATACACACGTGTGCTGGCGGCAACACAATCGAGTACTCAACATACACACGTGTGCTGGCGGCAACACAATCGAGTACTCAACATACACACGTGTGCTGGCGGCAATACAATCGAGTACTCAACAATTGTAAACAACTAAAACAAAAATAAAAACCACAAAATAAAATAATTAATAAGCGGAGAAATAACTAGCCGCGTAGTAACACCAACAAAATAACTAGCCGCGTAGTAACACCAACAAAATAACTAGCCGCGTAGTAACACCAACAAAATAACTAGCCGCGTAGTAACACCAACAAAATAACTAGCCGCGTAGTAACACCAACAAAATAACTAGCCGCGTAGTAACACCAACAAAATAACTAGCCGCGTAGTAACACCAACAAAATAACTAGCCGCGTAGTAACACCAACAAAATAACTAGCCGCGTAGTAACACCAACAAAATAACTAGCCGCGTAGTAACACCAACAAAATAACTAGCCGCGTAGTAACACCAACAAAATAACTAGCCGCGTAGTAACACCAACAAAATAACTAGCCGCGTAGTAACACCAACAAAATAACTAGCCGCGTAGTAACACCAACAAAATAACTAGCCGCGTAGTAACACCAACAAAATAACTAGCCGCGTAGTAACACCAACAAAATAACTAGCCGCGTAGTAACACCAACAAAATAACTAGCCGCGTAGTAACACCAACAAAATAACTAGCCGCGTAGTAACACCAACAAAATAACTAGCCGCGTAGTAACACCAACAAAATAACTAGCCGCGTAGTAACACCAACAAAATAACTAGCCGCGTAGTAACACCAACAAAATAACTAGCCGCGTAGTAACACCAACAAAATAACTAGCCGCGTAGTAACACCAACAAAATAACTAGCCGCGTAGTAACACCAACAAAATAACTAGCCGCGTAGTAACACCAACAAAATAACTAGCCGCGTAGTAACACCAACAAAATAAATTGAGGTTTGTTTTCAAAAAGCTTGTCGTGAAATTTTTATAAAATACTCGTAGCTATCTTTCAATTAATTTCATTAGACAGTTTGTTGGTTAATAAGCAGTTAATAAAAGCAAGTTAATAGGGATGTCGACGCCCTAAGTGTGTTTTATCGCTTATTCCATGGGGAATGCTCGCAGGAGTTTTTTAACGCGATCCCGCCGTCCCCTTTCCACCTCCGCACAACGCGCTGGGCAGGGATTATACGCTGGGCTTACCGCGGATGCGTACCAAGTTCACTGCAGATGTTTCTTCCACAGAACTGGTAAACTCTGGATCGCTCTCCCAGCCCACTTATTTCCCCCAAGTATAGTCTCGGATCATTCAAGAGAGGCGTGAATAGGCACCTGTCAGGCCGGCATATCATTCGCAACCCCCGCGTACGACCGAATGTCCATGGGCGTTGTTAGACACCTTATGTGTGGCTCGGCGTCTCATGTCGCGCTTTCTATAAAAAAACATGCCTAAGTATGTATTTTTTGTACTATTCGCGTAACATTTAAATAAAAGCTTGTTTGTAAAAAGGTTTTTTATTTATGATTTTGGATTTCACATGGCGCCGCCGGAAGTGTCCATTAAAATCATTATTTCACTTTTGTTGCTGTCCCACTTTGTCTCATGTCTCATATCATTGAATTTGCCTTACGTAATAAGATTTATCTACGTAACTTAATTAAATACGTTAGTTGTGCTAATTCTGTCTGTTATTAATTGCTGATCATGCTGTTACCATGTCTACGTACATTGTACAGATAGGTACGCACAACAGAGCATGCAAGACGAGGTAATGTTCATACATTTCGGCACATTACCGTTAATCCATACTATCCATACTAATATTATAAATTCGAAAGTAACTCTGTTGTCTGTCTGTCTGTTACCTTTTCACGCCTAAACCGCTGAACAGATTTCGATAAAATATTGCACGGAGATTAACTGCATCCTGAGGATGGACATAGGCTACTTTTTGTCTCAAAAAACAACCCTTAAGGGGGTGAAATAGGGGATGAAAGTTTGTATGGGGAACTCAGCATTTCTTAAGTTAGGGATATGACAATTTATATTTGGGCTTTTGGTATGAAATAAAGAAATACGTGTTTCAGCGTTTTTGCTAAATCAACCCTTAAATTAAAATAGGGGTTGATTTCAAAATTAGATTTTAGGATTTTATAAAATTTTGTGCGGAGATGAATTGCATCCTGAGGAAGAACATAGGCTACCTTTTGTCTCAAAATAACAACCCTTAACGGGGTGAAATAGGGGATGAAAGATTGTATGGGGAACCCATAATTTCTCAAGTTAGGGATATGAAAATTCACATTTAGGCTTTTGGTATAAAATAAAGAATTACGTGTTTCAGCGTTTTTGCTAAATCAACCCTTAAATTAAAAAAGGGGATGATTTCAAAATTAGATTTTAGGATTTTAAATGATTTTAAATAATTTTATCCGTACTGGGGGTGGCTTTGAAGAGGGAGGTTGAGGTAGGGGGGAGGGCTCCGCGGGGAGGGGGGAAGGAGGGATAATTTAATCTTTATCTTCTTTTCTCTATCTATCCTTCCTTACCTATAATAAAATCCAACGTCTGCTTTCTGTCTGAATGTCTGAATGTCTGAGTGTCTGAGTGTCTGTCTGTCCGCTTATAACTCGAGAACCACTGGACCGATTTTAATAAAACAAAATTCTACGGATAGCTTGATCCTTCCCATCAACTATAGGCTACTTACTATCACGCTAAATAGCTTATGAGGTTAGCAGTGAAGTGAAATATGAGAGCACTTGGCAATATTTGTATGTAACGGAACGGAATCATTCACCCGAGTAAGAACCGATGACATTACAATATCCTGAAGGGGGGGGGGGGGGGGAGGGGGGGGATAAGTAGAGGCATATAGGGAGGGGGGTGAGGGAGGGGCGGGAGGGGAGGTGGAGGTAGAGCGATGGAATCCCCCTTATCCTTATCCTTTCCTTTCTTCCTTACCTCTAATAAAATCCAACGTCTGCTTTCTGTCTGTCTGTATGTATGTCTGTCTGTTTACCATCTTTGGGGTTGCCATATTTACTCGAAGTATCGATGATGGCGAGACTCAACGGAAGGGAGGGAGAGGCAGGGAGATGGAGGGAGAGGGAGAGGGAGAGGGAGAGGGAGAGGGAGAGGGAGAGGGAGAGGGAGAGGGAGAGGGAGAGGGAGAGGGAGAGGGAGAGGGAGAGGGAGAGGGAGAGGGAGAGGGAGAGGGAGAGGGAGAGGGAGAGGGAGAGGGAGAGGGAGAGGGAGAGGGAGAGGGAGAGGGAGAGGGAGAGGGAGAGGGAGAGGGAGAGGGAGAGGGAGAGGGAGAGGGAGAGGGAGAGGGAGAGGGAGAGGGAGAGGGAGAGGGAGAGGGAGAGGGAGAGGGAGAGGGAGAGGGAGAGGGAGATTAAAATAGGGAATGATTTCAAAATTAGATTTTAGGAGTTTATAAAATTTTGTACAGAGATGAATTGCATGCTGAGGAAGGACATAGTCTCAAAAAACAACCCTTAAGGGGGTGAAATAGGAGATGCGAAAGTTTGTATGGGAGTATCGGTTTCTTAAAGGTAGGTCCAGGATTGTTGGATTTTCACATACCTATAAGGGGAGGAAACGGAGTGTTAAAGATTGTATGGGAATATAGTTTTTTTAAAGGAACATCATAATTGTAGCTACTCAAAACAAATAAATGGGGGGGGGGGGGAGGGGGATAGGTGTGACGGTGGCCTCGCCCTTAGTTACTTACTTTCTTCGTGGAGGTCTATTGTATTCCAGAATGCAGCTTAGCCTGAAGCCTCGCCGTTAGTTACTTACTTACATCAAGAAGGTTAATCCTCTTCCTTAAGGCAGCTCGGCCTTCGGCCTGACCCGTGGTTTATCCTCTTCCTAAACGGAGCTCGGCCTTCGGCCTCGCCCTCAGTTACTTACTTTCTTCGAGAAGGTTTATAGTCTTCCTAAAGGCAGCTCGGCCTTCGGCCTCGCTCTTTGTTACTTACTTTCATCGAAAAAGTTTATCCTCTTCCTGAACGCAGCTCGGCCTTCGGCCTCGCCCTTAATTACTTTCTTTCTTAGAGATGGTTTATCGTCTTCCTGAACACAGCTCGGCCTTCGGCCTCGCCCTCAGTTACTTACTTTCTTCGAGAAGGTTTATGGTCTTCCTGAACGCAGCTCGGCCTTGGGCCTCGCCCTCAGTTACTTACTTTCTTCGAGAAGGTTTATCCTCTTCCTGAACGCAGCTCGGCCTTCGGCTTCGCCCATAGTTACTTACTGTCTTCGAGAATGTTTATCGTCTTCCTGAACGCAGCTCGGCCTTCGGCTTCGCCGTTTGTTACTTGCTTTCTTCGAGAAGGTTTATAGTCTTCCTGAACGCAGCTCGGCCTTCGGTCTCGCCCTTAGTTACTTACTTTCTTCGAGAAGGGTTATAGTCTTCCTGAACGCAGCTCGGCCTTCGGCCTCGCCCTTAATTACTTACTTTCTTAGATAAGGTTTATAGTCTTCCTGAACGCAGCTCGGCCTTCGGCCTCGCCCTTAGTTACTTACTTTCTTCGAGAAGGTTTATAGTCTTCCTGAACGCAGCTCGGCCTTCGGCCTCGCCCTTAATTACTTACTTTCTTAGATAAGTTTTATCGTCTTCCTGTACGCAGCTCGGCCTTCGGCCTCGCCCTTAGTTACTTACTTTCTTCGAGAAGGTTTATAGTCTTCCTGAACGCAGCTCGGCCTTCGGCCTCGCCCTTAATTACTTACTTTCTTCGAGAAGGTTCATAGTCTTCCTGAACGCAGCTCGGCCTTCGGCCTCGCCCTTAGTTACTTACTTTCTTCGAGAAGGTTTATAGTCTTCCTGAACGCAGCTCGGCCTTCGGCCTTGCCCTTAATTACTTACTTTCTTCGAGAAGGTTTATAGTCTTCCTGAACGCAGCTCGGCCTTCGGCCTCGCCCTCAGTTACTTAATGTCTTCTTTGAAATACGAATTTCACGCGAGCGGAGCCGCGGGCTCAGCTAGTAAGTATATAATTCGTGGATTCAATACTTGCTGACGTAATCGTTAGAATAGCAGAAGCGCTGACGCGACGCTGAGCGGCGGCGGCGGCGGAGGCGGGGGCCGTGGGGGCGGCGGGGGCGGGGGCGGGGTGCGCGGCGCGCTGCTGCAATGACGCCGCCGCCGGGCGGCCGGCCGGGCGGGCGGGGCGCAGGAGGGTCGCTGCGCTCACCGAATTCTCACGGCATTTTGAAAGGGCGCTGCTCTTGAGAGGCCGAACAATTGAGGTGGAAAGTGGGCGCCGCGCCGCCGGCGGCGCGGCGGCGAGCGGCTGCGGAGGCAAGCGACGCGCCACCCCCGCCCCCGCACCCGCACCGCGCTTCCACTCCGTTAGAACTGGAACACTCACTTCCTTCCCAACATCCAGACGGAACCGGACCTATAGAGAATAAATCTACGCTTATTTTTAGGTTATGGTCAGCGTTCGATGACAGTTAGGCCAGCCCTGAGTCCTCAGACGCCCTGCAAGATCCCCCACCGTATGTGAGTCCGGTCGTCTGCAACCGGAGAGTGGTCCTGTTGCGTGTACGCATTATTACTACTGGAGTTCGACTCAACAAAATCGATGTGCTTTATCCGTGGCCCAGATCGCTGTTCAATTTGATATTGTTTCAGGAGTGTAGCGCGACCGCGCGCCACTGTAGGTGTGAGTGAGGTGTTTCTTGTTTGCTATTGTTATTGAATGTGAATCCGGACGTGTGAGGTGAGGTGAGGGTTGCGCGTTGCGAGCTCGCTTGTAGATAAGTACTCGTGCACTCGTAGGTACCTACAATCACCGCACACGGCACAATGGCTATATACCACAGATTACTTAATAGTTACTTCTTATACATACCTATATTATTAATTACACAGCCCTCACTGGTGACGTGTCGCCGCGGGGGGCGGGCCGCGGGTGGGACAGAGGAAGATCGAGCTGACTATATTTGAGTTGAGTAATGCTGTCCACCTCCGTCATCTAGCCCTCAGCCCTGCCTCAGTGTAGGTATAACCTTCCCTCTCGCTATACTGATAGGGCTGATTCAGTATAAGTAACTGAACAACGTTTGTTCTGCGGTTTTGTATTCTGAAATAATCGTCCTCTCCGTACATGTCACGGGACCGACGACGTAAGGGGGCGTGCATTTGTTTTTGCCACAAATTAAAAAGTCGTAGAACAGCTATATATGTAAATAGTTAGTGTTTTCCGTCCAGCTCAGTGGCTGTAGCCGGCACGAGCGAAGGGAAGCACTGACACGGCACCCAGTTCACCAAGGTCTGATGGGCTGACATAACGGATCTTGTAGGTGATGTAGCCAGGCGTGACAGACGGACGGACACCGGAGTGATCTTATAATCAAATCAAATCAAATATATTTTTTCAGACACAAGATCCACAATAAAAATAAAATAAAAACCAACCAAAACGTTCTAATATCAAACACAAGGTTCCGTGTTTCGTTTTAAGGTACGTAACTATAAAAAAGAACATAAAGTTGTTCAGTTTCACATGAGACCTTACTGAATCCCCCCTTTCTGTATTCGGAACCTTATTTGGGGCACGCCGTATATATTATTCAAGGGGTTCACTCGACACATTGGCGGACCGGACCGCAGAGCGCCTCTCTAAATTCAGATAACAGCTGGATTTATTATAACAGACTACCTGGCTAGTACATACCTACCTACCTACCTGTCCATCTGTCTACAAGGGCCGGGTTAAAACAACTCGCTCCTGCCCCGCCCCGCATGCTTCATCTAAGTAGGTACTGAAGGTATTACGTCTCGTTCAAGCCACAGCGAGCATTTAACGTTATTTTAGTACGTTAATTAATTTTTCTTAGTAACCCTTAGGGCAGAGATGTAGATACATAATACGTAGGTAGATACACATAGACGAAGAAAAAATCGTCATTGATTGAAAAACCGTTTTGGCGAATCGTTAAAAAATATAATTATACCATTGAATACTTACTTATGTATATTATATTATGTACGTTAGAAACAATATTGTCTAATTGAAAAAAATATGAAACGTGTTTTGTCAAGAGAAAGCGCAGAAGCGGGAAACTGATGGATGATCGATAGGAGCCCTGCAGGGCTATGACGAGATTCGCTACGCCGGCTACGCCGAGGTGTAGCCTGCGTAGAGAACGTAAGCCGCTGCGCGGAAGCGAGTTCGCAAATCTATCGCATTCGCTTCCGCGCAGACGCTTACGCTCTCTACGCACGCTACACCTCGGCGTAGGTAGCCGGCGTAGCGAAACTCGTAATACTATTGGACGCGCGGGGCGGGGGAGAGGGCGGGGCGGGGCGGGGCGGTGGGGTGGGGGGGGGGTCGAGGGCAAACTATTCGAAAAGGCAAAAGCGGCACGAACTCATATTATGTACAAATATTAGTAAGTATGTCTCTGTGCAAATCAGTTGATCTCAAAGAAAGTTCACCGATAGATTGTGTGATCCCTCGACCATTTTTCCTTGCTTGAAAACGTAAAATCGGAACTCTTATAAGATCACTCCCGTGTCCGTCCGACTGTCACAGGTTTTTCTCGAAAAGAAAGTAACCATAGTAAGTAAGGTAGAAACTTGACATATGGCACTATGATAGGTGTTGATTATAAACATTTATTTAGATTAAAATGAGGGGTCAGTTTGGTAACAATAAAAAAAAGTTTAAAGCACCCGCGCCGCGCGGTATTGTATAGTCAGCTAACTGCGCACACGTGTGGTATTGGGAACGAAGTCATATATGTACGCAGTCGGGTCATAAATTCTGTCACAACCTTATTATTTCCAAATTTCGAATACTGGCCAGAAATGTTTTGATTGATTTTGAATGAGGAACGTTTTGCGTATTTAAAAATAAAAAATAAAATTATATTACTCCATTTTTAAACATGGAGTGGACGCAAAAGGAAGACACAATCGCAGTTATTGCGTTGCACCGCTGCGGCTACGCGCAAACTGAATTTTTTAAACTTCTAAATAAAAAAAAAAATAACGCTGAGGTTTGTTTAACATACAATCAAACGATTCGGTGTAGATTCGAGCTTCGAACATCCCAAGAGGAGCGGCCGGTCTCGTACGGTTAGGACACCGGCTGTCATCAAGGCAGTGAGGACGCGAATCCAACGAAATGCTGTGCGCAAGCAAAAATTTTTAGCTCTGTAGGTGCGGTTAAGCAGAACCACGGTTAAAAGAGTATTAAATGAACACCTGGGACTATTTTTTTTTTTTTTTTTTTTATGGAACCTGACACGGTTGGCTACATCACCTACAACATCCGTGATGTCAGCCCATAACACAGGGTGAACTAGGTGCCATGTCAGTGCTTCCCTTCATTTCATGTCGGCTACACTAAACTGGACGGAAAACACGAACTATTTACATAGCCGTTTCGACCGACGTTTCGTTCAGTGCGGTGGTACCAACCCGGCCGGGATAAACCCTACCACCTAGTAAGGTAAGAAGGGAAGGGACCTACAGTTTAACGTGGAATCCGAACCACGGTCAGCCTCCAACGGTCGAGCGGTCACCCATCCAATCACTGACCGCGCTCAGCGTTGCTTAAAAACAGTTGACTAACCAACCGCGCCACTGAGCTACCGAGGCTGACGAATTTTCTTATCCCTTAGTCGACTTTTACGACATGCGACGGGGAGAGATGCAGTGGGGCTATGAGCTTATCGAAAGAAAATATGACATTTTTTTTTTATGGGCGTCTGAAAAAAATAAGGATAGTGAGATCTCAGACTTTGTTAAGGCGGTACGCGGGAAAAAAGTAGCGCGAAATCCTTTTTTCAGAAAAAAATTTTTTTTACCTTGAACAAAGTTACAAGATAGAAAATGATAAAGTTTATACCCATAACAGTGAAGAAGTGGGCAGGCCTATCCCGAGAGTTCAGCGTGGACATCATTCTTCATTATTAATTGTTTGGCTTGAAGTCTCATATTCAGGCCTAACTGAGGTGTTTTTCTATGAGAAAAGTGTAAAAATCAGTGCCGTTGTCTACCAAAATACGGTGCTTTCAAACATTGTGGAACCTCTTTCTCACAAAATGTTCGAAAACAGACACTGGGTACACCAACAAGATTCTGCGCCAGCTCATAGGGCAGCAAGCACGCAAAATTGGCCGACCGCCCATGGAATCGACTTCATCAGGCACCAAGAATGGCCTTCCTCCAGCCCAGACTTGAAACCACCGCAGGTTGAGAGTCTGTATTCAAAATCTGGGAGGGCTTTTCGAATAATTTTAATAAAATTTTAATCTACTTTAATCTGCCTTTCCTTTCATATATATATTTCTAACTAACATAAAAAGTCGTACAATTTATATAATAAAGTATGTGTGACAGAACTTATGACCCAACCTATATAGTTGTAAGTTTTGGATTTATTTGCCCGCGGCGGCGGCTGCGGCGGTACTAGAACTTGGCTCGCTCAGCAAGTATACAACTCTCGGCGAGTCACCCACCTGCAGGTCTATTCTTGTAAATTCTGACAGCGGAATCAGCGCTGATGTGGCGCTGAGAGCCGCTTTGGTAAGTGGCTCTCAGCGCCACAACAGCGCTGATTTCGCTGTCAGAATTTACAAGAATAGACCTGCAGGTCCCTCGCGAGATGGAACGAGCTGGCTGTGAGTTGGGTCACGCTCCGCCGACAGACGCTCACAGAGAGGTTGAGTACGTCGCGTAGCTCCGTGGTGGCGTGCATTTACTTTATTAACTATAACGAAAGTGAGGATAATAAAGGGTCAGCAGAGTGACAGCGTGGAGCGCAATTAACAGCACCAGCACACCCTCACTTCACTACAGACTAATTAACTAGGCGGCTGGTATTGTAGTTCACCGAAGGAACCGCTTCAAAATAATCCACGATTTCATGTTGTTCATCCAGTTCAGTGTAACCGGCACGACAATAGGGAAGCACTGACACGGCACCGAGGTGTGACGGGCTGGCACCACCGCACGGGCGCAATAGTTGTTTTAGTGAAGCGAGTGCTAGTAGCTAGCTGTGCTGAGAGTGCGAGTAGAGTTGTGACGCGACGCGAGACGCGACGTCTCACACTGGAGGCGCTCTACAATAATAATGTTATGTTGTGCTTTTATTAAATCCGCATCCGCTCAGCTCAGCCCAAACGAAATCCTTCGCAGACAAGATAGCGGCCGAGTCCCGGCGCGCGGCGCGGCGGCGGGGATACCCACTCTACTCGCACTCATAATCATAATACTGCCGGCTATTTATAATAATAATACCTAATTATATCGAAGGTACATTTATTCAAACATCTCATAAATTACCTACTATAGCATTGTGTGTGGATAGCGAGACACTTGGGGATTGTTGTGCCGACAACGATCCCCAAGTGCCTTAAATACTTAAATACCGATTTGTTATGGAGATAGGGATACGTTGCTGAAGTCTCTGTTATATGTTCTGGCTAAACTGTGAGGACACAGTTTTCAGAGTAATTAGTGTGGCAGTACACCCACACCGTATCGTTAAATTTTAGTTATTACATGTAACCTTTAAGGCGCAAATAAGACTCAAAAGGTCAACTTTAAACGAAAATTGTTGAGCTATTGGAAAAGGCTCCTGTCAGGCCAGCATGGCATTCGCAATCCCCGTGCATCAGAGAATGTCCATGGGCATCGTTAGACATCTACTTGTAGGTGAAACTATGCCACATGTCGCGCTATCCATAAAAAAAAAGATAGAAAATCTGTAAAAAATACATATTATGTATTGGTTGGTCTATAATTAACAAACATACCTAAAAAATATATATTTTACTACTTTTGAAAGATGTTAAATAAATCTCCAAAAAATTACCAAAATTACGAAAATTGTACTTTCAAGTTAAATTCTCTTGAGAAGCATCAATTGTTTCAATACAAGACCCTCATAGAAATATAGATAATATTTTTTCCTACAGTCGTAGCAAAAAAAAAATGGGCGGAAAACACGAACTATTTGCATAGCCGCTTCGACCGACATTTAATTCAGTGAGCTGGTACCAACCCGGGCAGGTTAAACCCTACCACCTAGTGAGGTAAGAAGGGATAAAGGATCTACAGTTTTACGTGGAATACGAACCACGGTCAGCATCCCATCATCCGTACAGTCACTTTGTCAGCTCGACTTACGTTTATAGCAAATGACACCGCCCCGACGGGGCCGTACGCACGTCAGGGGTATAAATAAGTAAAAAATTACTTCATAATTTGAAAGTAAAACCTAACTGTGGAAACTCGGAAGTGAAATATTTTTTATTAATATCGCCCCAGGAAAATCCTCCCCATCTGAACATTAACTCAAAAATTCTCGCGGCTCACGCTTTTATAAGCCTTTAAAATGTTAAAACAAAACTTTTAATTCCTCCGCGCACTGAGTAAGCTCGAGGTACCGCGTGGCGGCGGCGGCGGCGGCCACTCACTTCACACTAAACTTCTCTATAAATGCATGAATATTATATTATCTAGCATAACATGTTGATTTAGTTAGAGTCATCATTTCATTGTGTAGTCAAACCTGATATCAGGAATATACGATATCATGTAAACTGCAAACAGTGTTGAGCGTAGAGCAGAGACGGTGCAGAGGTACATCGGTAAGTCGCCCTTTTCAAATGTGTTCAATAACATATTGTTTAACTTTCATTTCTTTGAAATATTGCAGAGGTGTATGTCCAGCAGGGAACGTAGAGCACTGACTGATGCACGCTTGTGTTATATAAGTGAAGTACTCAGTTTAGTCTCTAGCTAGAGCCGAGGCTCGTTCGGTTCGGTACTAACTCTACGCGGAGGTGTCGAGTACTCCGCACGCGGCGCCGCGTGCGGAGTAGAGTAGCAGTAGACGCCGAGCCTCCGAATAAGTACTTCTCAAATATTTATTTTCCGGTGCACCGGCTAGCGGCTAGTGGCTAGTCGCTACTGGCTGGTGGCTAGTGGCTGGTGGCTGGTGGCTAGTGGCTAGTCGCTACTGGCTGGTGGCTAGTGGCTGGTGGCTAGCTGCGCCCGGCATCTCCTCGCGGTATCCGGAGCGCCTCCGACCCTTGATTTAGTTAACTTGATCACATTTTCGATAGTACCGGATGTAGTTCGGTAGAATGTTGTACGTAGCGGCTCGCCCGCAACGCAACCTCCTTCGTGTGTTTCCTTTTATATTCCCGCATTATTTTGTGTTGTGTCTGGTGGTTCTAGTGGGTGAGTGCACACCTGCGCTGCGGCATACATACACTGTGATTAAGATAAGTATGCGGTTATCAGAAAATACGAATGGCTATCCAGAGTTGTCCGAATAAACTTTGAAATTATTATTCAAGTTTTAAAAAATTTCAATAATTGATATAATTGTTGTGCAATCAATACGAGAAACAAGAAAGTATTTCCTACCAACCGACCAGCAGGTAACAAGAAGCTACTACAGCCAGGTAGCCGGTAGATTGACTTTTTACAAGTCATTATTTTTTCGTTAGCAACTTCTTTTTTTTAACGATGTAATAAGGTTATATCGGTAGGTAGGTACCTACTACGTAGAGCTAGCGATCTCGGCAATACAAGTCGCCTTCATTAAATGAGGGCGGGATTAGGGCGGGGGTGGGGGCGGCGGGGGCACGTCCGAACTGCGAGGGCCAAGGAGCAAAATGCGTCCCCGGACTTGTCTCCAGTGCCGAGACGTATTTAGGTGAAGCCCGCTGGGGTAGCAGCCGGCTCTGTGGAAACAAAAGTAAACTCTTGATCTCAAGGTCGGGGACTCGAGTCCGGCCGACGTGCACTAATGATTTTTTCTAATAAAAAATTAACGTAACCTACGAATAAATATACCTTACACTTGCTGCTTCAGCGTTCGGAACTGTATGGTCCTCTAAAACTGTAGGTCCCTTCCCTTGCCCTTTAATAGTTTCGTTCTCAGAAGATCCAATTTGCCAGATCCATGATAGGTGGTAGACTCAATTGTAGCCGGCTGGACTGGTACCACCGTACTGGACGAACTACGTACAGCTTCGGATGTGTTCACCTCGAGTCCACTAATCAACAACACTAAGGGAAGTCTAGTAAAAACAAAATATCACAAATTAAAATGTAGCCCAGAAAGAATAAAGAATACTGTGGGAAAAGAATAAAGAAGACTGTAGGGCATCTCAGTTGGAGGATAAATGTTCTCTGGTCCTTCGGACTCGAGGTGTATTTTATTTATTTTGTTTAGATATTCAGTCAGTAGGAAGGAAACCTGTTTGAAGCTTTCCAGTAAAAACAAAGTTTCGTAGAAATATCCAACCAAAACCCGGAGCAAATAACGATGACACGCCCATTCGCCGTCGTCGGCCGCTGCAGTCGGCCGCAGTCGCTCCCAGTCGGCTGGTGCGGGTACTGACCTGCAGCTCAGCTGCCACTCGTCGCTGTTGTCTGTCAGTAGGGTAGAGATCCGCCGCCGAACAACCGAGAACTGCATTCGCAGCTTACTCAGCGCAGGCGCACGGTGCGGCGAGGCGCGTTATTGCTTGTGTTCTTCTCTTCAACCCGAGTTAACTATCTATCGGAATTAGGCGCCGTCAAGGAGATTTATGGTATAGAGTAGAGGGGTCATTGGAAACATATTCATACAAAAACTTAGATTTCGAGCGTCAATAGTGCCATTTAACCTCACGTGTGGGCGTGTCGCTGACCGACTGAGCGAATTGTTACCTAGGTAACAAGTAGTAGATTACGATTTTGTTCATTTTGTCCCGTATAGCATAGCGTATAGTCTATCGCTAAGTAGTTTGAATGGCTTTGTACGACGCCACGCCTGCATCCGGTTGAAAAGAACTCTTGTATACATACAACGTGTCCCAAAACTCAACGTCAAGCGGGAACCAGGGAGTAGGCCAGTTTATGACTACCCAGGGAAAAATAAGAAAAACAATTGGCGTCATTTGTTTTTTTATGATATGACCATTTTTTTAAAAACGTTGAAAATTCACATCTCGTACAACATTTTAGGTACGACTACAAATTTGCAAATATAATTTTTCAAATATGTATATTCGAAGGCTACATAACTCTGCTATTGATCTATCCCAAATAAAACGAGAATGCAAAAAAAAAATCAGTTCCATTTTTTTCTAAAAAAATAAATGAATCCGATTTTTTTTTCTTATTTTTCCCTGGGTAGTCTCGCCTCCTCCCTGGTTCCCGCTTGACTTTGAGTTTTGGGACACGTTGTATACATACATACATAGGCGTTAAGACCGCTTTCCTTCTCTCGTGTCGTATGTATTCGAACCAACATGAATGATCGCAAGATGTAGGTACGAGATGACTCTAAGCGAGAGCCTGCGCCAAGCCTGGCGGCCGGCCTGTACCCTAATCATGAGATTTAACCTACTACGCTACGCCGTGTTCTCCGCATCATTTTGTATGGAGAAACGGAGCAGCGCCTCTAGTGATAGATTTGCGAACTTCGTTTCTCCATAGAAAATGATGCGGAGAACACGGCGTAGCGTAGTAGTTTAAATCTTGTCATTAGGGTACTGCTGAAATACGCTTCCGACTGTCTCGGCCCGACTCGGCCGACAGCGGAGCGGGAGGGGCCAAATTAAGTTAGCGAGGCGTCGCCGTCGTCGGTCGGTAGGTATTACAAAAGCGAAAATGAAAAAGTATATAATTAGGTAGCTAGCCCTGTGTGTCCGTTTAGATTCTACCTTGTTTTGCTATATTACTCAATTTTCTTACTTTATGAACAGCATTCACATTTTTTTTCTACACTGAAATGACTACAAGACCACACAAGCCGGCACCTCGTGGCCAATGGGTGACGGCCTAAAGGTCGTGGGTTCGACTCCCGTTGGCGTGCACGTTGCTGGTTTAATAAGGTGCATTTTTGAACACGAGCTCTTTCATGGTTCGCATTTCATGTAAAGCTGTAGGTCCCTCCTTCCCGCACCTTACTAGATACTGGGGGGTTAGGAGTTTTATCAGTTCGGATTGATACCAGGGTCATTCTTGAGATTGGGCGTATTCAGTTGATTCCACTGGCAGTTTTTAAATCTTAAAATTTTATAAAACCTGTGATCAAACATTAAAGTTAGATGCATAAAAAACATAAATTTCGATTAGGCACCAAATTCTAACGTATGTATGCAAAGATATTTGATATGAAAATTTCATGTCCAGGGGAATCAATACAGAGTGACAAGGGAATCAAAAAAAGTTAATTTGTAATTGTTTGGCTTTTATTTTTAGCAAATAATCGCCTCCAACAAATCTTTTCGAACATGTTAACACAATTCAAATATTCAATAATGCACTTAAACGCTGATTCTCACTCACTAGTAATAATTACCTACTTGTAGGTTGATTAAAACAATAATTACCTGTCTTCTCCTCATTTTATTTTTTTATGCGCATTGCTATAACAACATTAACATTAAATCATTTAAAAAGAAATTAAAGAATTATTAAAAACGACACACTCTCATAACAATCACGTAGAGACGCTCAGCTATTCCTTTTTTTTCTAGTCTCTCTTCCCGAGTCTGTTTTTTTCGAGGTGCGATGATTGCCTGAAATGAATAAACTATCTTTGAAACGATTACAGGAAAATAGCAAGCAATTTCAAAATACCGGTTACCGAGACTCAAACTGGAACTTAGTTGCTGCTGTGTGTGACGATGTATGAGCAAGATACTATGACGTATGTACGGCCGCTAGATTTTCATGTGTGGGGACTCTGCAGACGGGCCAAGGACCTAGTTTATGGCCAGCATGGTCACACCACCGTGGAGAATGAAGAAGAGTTGCGTGTTCGGATCGTAAACACATTCGGTATATGACAGTGACACTCTAGTTCGTGTGAATCAGAGCATCGTGAGGAAGGCCACTCTTTGCATCCGAGTGCAAGGTGGCTATTTCCAGCAATTTTTGTAAATGTAGGTAAGTACGTAAATGTAGGTAAGCCCTATAGGGCTAAATTCGAGCATATTGGCAGAATTGGCGATAGGCTGAACCGGTACCCAACTGGGAGCCGTGAGTTCTGGTCTCTCGCCAAATCTGTCGAGTCGAATTTCTGCCGCTCCTCACTTCCACCTCTGCAGCGCACTAGAGGATCACTGACTCACTCCGCAAAAGATAAAGCCGACCTTCTGGTATCTCTTTTTGGGGAGAACTCCCACCTGGATGATGGGGGAGCTTCTCCCCAATCCGGTGTGAGAACTCCATGCCCGAAGTATAGTTCCGACAGAGAACTGTGCGGAAGGAGCTTCTTGCCCTCGACGTCAGGAAAGCGAGTGGGCCGGACAGAGTGCCTACATTGGTGTTGAAAAAGTGTGCTCCCGAGCTGGCTCCAGTACTGACGCGCCTCTTTCGCCTCTCGTACTCTACTGGCCGCGTGCCGGCAGCTTGGAAATCAGCTTTCGTTCAGTCTGTCCCTAAAAAGGGCGATCGCTCTGACCCGTCAAACTACCGACCCATAGCAATTACCTCCCTCCTCTGCAAGGTGATTGAGCGCGTTATCAATACGCAGCTCATGACGTACCTGGAGACGAATAATCTCATCAGCGATCGGCAATACGGCTTGCGGCCAAACCGGTCAGCTGGTGATCTCCTAGCGTACGTTACTCACCTTTGGGGGGAAGCGCTTGAAGGGTATGGTAAATCCTTGGCAATTGGACTTGATATTGCCAAGGCATTTGACCGGGTCTGGCATAAGGCGCTTTTGGGTAAGCTGCCGGCGTACGGAATTCCTTCTGGCCTTTGTGACTGGGTAATCGACTTCCTACATGGGCGTAACATTCAGGTCCTCGTGGACGGATGCTCGTCGGACGCCATGTCAGTGAATGCCGGTGTACCACAGGGATCTGTGTTGTCTCCCACACTGTTTCTTCTGCATATCAATGATATGCTGCCACTCGGCAACATACATTTTTATGCAGACGACAGTACGGCGCATGGATCCTACACTTGCACCTTTCAGCCAGACGGAGTGATGTGGACGAGAAGAGGCGAACACTTGTGTCCGAACTCGAGCAAACCCTCGAGTCGGGTTTTAGCCTTATAAAGGCGGGTGGCCGAGTGGTTTGGGCATCGGCTTCTCATGCGAGAGGTCCGCGGTTCTAATCCCGTCGGCGTGTACCAATGAGTTTTTTCTGACGAAAAAATTACGTGCATGCACACCTGCTGCTTCACCGTTCGGAACCGGTGTAAAACTGTAGGTCCCTTCCCTTGCCCCTTACTAGGTGGTAGGCTCAAATTGTGGCCGACTGGGTTGGTACCACCGTACTGGATGTAAGATGGCCGCATAGCAGCCTCGGTTGTGTTCTCCTCTAGTCCAGTATAGCCAGCAATCCAGGGAAGTCTCCGGCATCTACCTTCTCGGAGGTGATATTGGCTGGTCGGGGCATGCGCTTTAGCCCCTCCAACTCAGCCACCCATACCGGATTATATTAAAAAAAAAAGTCGATTGCCGAATGGAGCCGGAGCAACTTGGTCGTGTTCAACGCATCGAAGACACAAGTGTGCGCTTTTAGTGCGAAAAGAACGGTGTTCACACCAGCTCCTTCCTTCCAAAACACGTCGCTGAAATTAAGCGACCACCTCGGGGTCTTCGGTGTCGAACTGCCGCACGACTTAAACTTCCGACGTCACATTGAGGGCAAGGATAAGGTGGCCTCAAAAAAGCTGGGTGTACTCAACAAGGTGAAGCGGTACTTCACGGCGAGCCAAAAACTGACGTTGTATAATACGCAGGTTAGGTCTTGCTTGGAGTACTGCTCGCGCCTGTGGAATGGCTCAGCTAAATACCAGCTTGCGTTGTGCCGTGCGACTTGTGGATGACCCTGTGGTGTCCCGCGACTTAGAACCGCTGCAACTCCGTAGGGACGTCGGCTCCCTAAGTGTGTTCTATCATCTATTTCACGGGGAGTGTTCGGAGGAGCTCTTTAAGGCGATTCCATCGTCCCCATTCCACCTCCGCACTACGCGTACTGGGCAGGGTATGCACCACTATACAATCGACCTACCGTGGATGCGCGATGATCGACATACCGGGAAAATGTGGAACTAGTGCGTGGAAATAGATGAGCAGGGAGCTCATCTATTTCCTCCCAAGTACAGCCTGGGGTTTTTCAAAAGGGGCGTGAAAAGGCTCCTGTCAGGCCGGCATGGCATTTGCAATCCGCGTGCATCACAGAATGTCCATGGGCATCGTAAGTCACCTACTCGTAAGTGAAACGATGCCACATGTCGCGCTTTCTATATAAAACAAATAAAAAAACAAAAATGTAAGTTCCTAACTACTAGACTAGTGTAAGTGAAGTGTGTCATTGTAAGTATGTGTGGGTACTCACCCACACATACTCACACTGACACACGCACACCCATTCAAAAACACAACAAACAGCTGTTTTGCGTTTGAACATAGTACGGTCATTGACCCCGTACATTGTAAGTTACCTACTAGTACACACAGGTTGATCTATTTAATGTTTAGGTAGCAAACATGTTTTGTTAAATTTCCCGAAAAGTAATGCTAAAAACATTTTTTTTTGCGTAACGTGTTTGTTTGAGTGTGTGTGTAGCCCTCCCGAAGTTTTTGACATGAATAACGAAGCACCTTATATATGCGACGCAAAAAGTGGATTCCTTGATGTGTATGTAATGTGTGATGTGACAGTACTCATGTATTCATATTATATTTACGTAATATAACTGTATTGTACATACAAGCCCATTGCACTATCACTGCTGTACACCTACAATACCTTCATCATACCCATAGGTTGGCTAAAATAAAATGCTGTTTAGCGTTAAGCTGACCTTTTTGTCCCGTGTATTGGTGTAAAAATAAAGAATTTTAATAAATAAATATATGTCAGATTATAGACATTGCTTTAAAATAATAATGAATTGTAATAGATGCCTTTCCGCACAATTCAAACGTTTTTTCTGGGATAAACTAAGCAAATATTGATTACCCAGGCTATAAAACCAGTGGAATCAATGCCAAGGGAATCATTTTTTAATGAAAATTTGTCATTTACCGCGAATGTACTAAAATCAGAGTAATGAGGTTAACACAGTAGATAATGGCTACATTGAGTATTGTATATAGATCATTTAATTGATTTTGGAACAAGCCACTATAAATAAAATTCAGCCAGAGTAATCAACGATGTACCAGAACCAAGCCAGTGGAATCAATTTCTTACCTTCGTATTTCGGGAACGCAGCGAGGAGTCGCTCAACCACTCCCCGCAGCTTGAAACACGACTGACGTTCTTCGGCAAAGGGTCGATCACGCGTCTTTTAACCGTTCCGCTAGTGATGTACGCGCGATTTTGTGATGCGCCAGTGAAATCATTGTTAGGTCTCGGACAAAATTTTAAAACTAAATAAAATAAAATATATATAAAATACGCTTTATAAAACCTTTTTTAGGAAATGAACAACTAATCACCTTGCACGGTAAATAATATCATATCAGTTAATTGCACAGAAAAAAAATATAGATGGTTTTGTGTAACAATCTGGGCCGTGGACGCGCCAGTGAGATCAATTTTTGGGGGTTTGATCATTTTTTTGCCTTATTTAATTTTATATTTTACGCTATTTCAGTATTTGCCCAGTTAGTTTATAGTTAAAATTTCAAGGAAAAAAATACTTCATGTGCAAATTTTTGTAATAAGTAGCTATTTTGCTTCAGGACAGTGAAAATCGAGGGGCTCAAGAATGACCCGCCTACCACCGTACTGATTGAAAGTCGGTCGAAACGGCTACGAAAATAGTTCGCGTTTTACGTCCGACTCAGTTTACAGCTACAGACAGCCGGCACGACGAAAGACCCATTGACATGGCGCCTAGTTCCTGCAGGATCGCGGTCCAACAAGCGAACTAGATTGAGGACACAAATTAATTAACCCTTCCCTGCCTACTCTCGCACTAACATGAACGCAAATGGGTCGCGCGCGCGTGGCCGGAGTAGACTGTAGAGCGCGCGCGATGTCGCACGACGCTCTCGTCACACGGTAAGCGGTGGAGAGCGGCGCGTCCCCCGGCAGTATCGGCAGTGTAGCAGCTGTACTTGGTTGGATACGTGAGATGGTGCGGAGTCGACCCCTACCGTGCTAATTTTACTCGCACGACGAGTTCGAGTTGCGCTCGACTCGATCGGTCGCACGAGGCAAATTATTTTGGTACCGGCGTGCAGGTGAGTACGTATGCGAGTGTCGACCAAGTGACGAATTCTCGATCGAGTGTCGATCTACCAGTCTTGCCACTATTACAATTTTTTTACTAAATGTATTATGCTACCTAGAATGCAAAGCGCTCATTTTGCTAGGTATCAAACGGTCAATATGGTATGTATACTATTTTTCAGAATCTTTATGTTAATTAAAAGAGAAAAAGAGTATTGACTAAGTTGAAAAACGAGTATAAATTGAACACCCCGATATTTAAGAGTAGCTATTTAGTATTAGTAAAAATTACATCGTGGCAACACACACGATGTTGGTTGTCGGTTAGCCAGCTGTGTGAGTGATGACGACATTCATTTTGAATCTCTTCCCCTCAACCCTCCGCCCTTCCTCCAGCCATATTACCTAGCCACAAAAATACCCCGATAACGGTACTAACGGAGGCGAGACCGCGGTGAAGTGCGGGGGAAGCGCATTTATTCGAGGCGAGGTGCCTAGCCTATAATGCCTATATAGATATTCCGACGGGTAATACATTGCTGTAGGATACCTAACTATCTAAAAATAAATAACTCCTGTATGTACCTACCTATTATTACCATATTTGGTTATACATTATAGCTCCACTACCGGTCACCTATAAATTAGTTACATAGGTAGGTACATACTTAGGTACGTACTGACAAATTGATATGAGACGTGTACTTAGAAGACAAGACTTTATTACGCACTAACTACGGTACCGTGCGTGTGGGCCGGTCGGTATTAATAAGAATAGCCCCACTGCATCTCTCCCCGTGCATGTCATAAAAGGCGGCTAAGGGATAAGGACACGATGCCGTGCTAAAGGGCGACAGGCTAGCCACCTGTCACATTGTCACGGTCCTTCCACCGAGTCGTGCAGGAGGTGGGTCTGCATGCCTTACTTGCTGCTTGATGTAGTTAGGTTAGGTTAGGTTAGGTCATGTGTAGCACAACACCGATTACTCTGCTTACCCCGATTGTCGGGATGATGGTCGGGATATAGCGTGTGATATGTATGATGTGATGTATGTACCTAGGTACAGACTTTATTCTTATTTTATTTTAGTGATAGGTACTTAAGTACCTACTTGTATTTTTTATCTATATTATTTGAGTAAATACTTAAATAAAATAAAGGAATGAACAACTTATAAATAAAATAATACATATTTAAATACCTTTCCACTAAATTCAATGAAAGGAATCGTTAATTTAACATATAACCAACTTTGAGATTTACTAAACTATCGCAAAAGTTGATCAAGATCAATCGAGTGTTTGGGTGAGCGTATACGTCAAAATGACTCGAAGTTCGAGCTCACATTTCGTAAGACGGTACCAATAACTGTCAAAATGTGGTAGATCGACGTTCGAGTTCGAGTAGACCACGTGACCGTTTCGTGCACTCACTCACTTGTACATTTGACAGCTACGACGGTACCAATTATGCCTACTCGTTCATTTTGCTCGAACTCGTCGATCGAGTAAAATTACCACGGTCGGGCCGGGCCGGGCCGGGGGCCAGCTCCCATAATATCCAATTAAAGTACAGTCATTAAGCGGAACGAGGGCCCACACACAACACACAACACACTAAGCAAACACAGCTCGCTCCGCAGTCGCCGCACTAAGCAAGCCTAATCATTTGTTATGATAATAAACAGACACGTCTTGGTCTTGCCGAGCAAGACAACTAATACTGTATAGATATACCTACTTACTGTTTTGGTAGGAAGATCCGGCGGACAAACATGAGTGAAGTAAGTAGTTAGGTAGATGAGTAGATAATAAAAAAAGCCGCCAAGTGCGAGTCAGACTCACGCACCGAGGGTTCCGTACCAACACGCAATATATTTGTGTCTAAATAAAAACTACAGCGATGTTTTGACTGTGGGACAAACCATTGCTTCTTCTTGTAGCTAAAATATAAAAAATAGTTTTCTGGCTGCAACTATTAGATTGTCGCCGCAACTATTAGACTTCTTATATCACTAGGTGGTAGGGTTTAACCCGCCCGGGTGGGTACCACCGCACTGAATGAAAGGTTGGTCGAAACGGCTATGTAAATAGTTTGTGTTTTCCGTCCAGTTCAGTGTAGCCGGCACGACCGAAGGGAAGCACTGACGTGGCACCAAGTTCACCCGGTGTTATAGGCTGACATCACGGATGTTGTAGGTGATGTAGCCAACCGTGTCAGTTTCAATAAAAAAAAAAAAAATATTGTCGAAAAAACCTGCAGCTTTCCTGTAATCTAGCGCTCCATATCTACATATTAACCCTATTAATATCAAAATGTTAACTTTAGAAACCTAGGAGAACGGGTGGAGCGGACATTTTTGCACTTTTTAGCTATAGTACCTGGGCGACCGAGCTCCGCTCGGCGTCTACACCGATCTAGATAAACTTATAAAAAATTACTTAATCTAAATACTAAATTTCATCCGAATCGTTAGAGCCGTTTCCGAGAAACCAATTGTATATATACATACAAGTTTAGCTCACTTAAAGTAATAGGATTTTAAACTTTTTTTATTGGTACCAACCAAACTGACCCCCATATCAACCTAAAATAAATGTGTATCTAGTTATTGTACGCGCACGTAATATACTCGTATGTGCGCGTCCTCAACATCTATATTTATGCCAAACAAGTTTCTACGTTACCTTCATAGTTTTCTAGAAACACCTCTGTGTCAGAAGGACGTTCAAGGTATGGAACCCTAAAAAAAAGCGGTGAAGTGTGAGTCAGCGCCATACGAGTACACTTGCAGTTGCAGCGCATTCTTCGATAGCTCGCTCGATAGAATAAAATAGCCTAGGATAGCGAGTTATGAAGAGCCCGCCACAGAATAGTCAAGAAGCCGACCAACGACAATACTTTCGGAGACAGAGGGCTACAAGTGCACAGTATATGTACCTGCTTAGTATTACATACAAGCAGGTAGGTAACATGGATAATTTAATATTATTCATTCTTTCCACCTCGCTCCAGACAATGCCCGCCCCGCCCCGCCCCGCCCCGCCCCGGCCGCCACCAACATACAAAAGTGCGCATTTATTCCTCCTTTATTATCTCCCTTCTCAATTCAAATCACGAAAAACGAAAATAATATTATCTCGCGCTGTTACACCGCGACGCGGGGGCCGCGGCGGGGGCCGGGGGCGGGAGCGGGGGCGGGCGGCACGAGGTTTAAATGTTTTGTGATTCAGATAACAACGTTTTCTTTTAATTCGGTTGGAGGGGTTGGTTTAGTACTTAGGTATATACATATAATATATGTATATACCTAAGTACTAAAGTATATATATATATATTATAAAATATTGAACTGTAAAACTGCCACCTTAAACTGGCCCTGAGGCTGAAAGGAAAATGGGTCAGCCTTTACACTTGCTTGAATAAAATATATTTCATTATTATGCGATTACAGAGTTCCTGTATGTTCCTGTAGTATTGTGTAGGTAGGCGGTAGGTAGGTAGGTAGGTAATGTTAAAGCTGTGTACGTGAGCGCGTTTTGAAATTATGATTGGCTGCGCGCCATTGTATGCTCCCAACCTCCCACTAACTAAAGGACATTCGTTATTTTGGGCCCACCCTTGTGCAGGATCGAACATATGTCATTGAAAAGGTCATAATAAATAAATATTTTTTTGAGAAAATAGTCAGAAAAAGTTATGCTATAATGAAAAAGCGATATTTTTGTGCGGCGACGCCCACAACAACAACACAGCAAAGACCCCGTAGTAAACTAGCGGCGAAGGGAAGAGCTGGGGAGTGGGAGGGGAGGGGCGGAGGCACTGCAGTCTGCACTCGAGTGCGCGGGCGACTGCGTCTATGAAATAGAAATATACAGACAAGACAACCATATCTATAGACATTGCGTAACTCGGTATGGCACCAAACCAAACCACGCAGAAGGAAGCGAAACAGTGTCCCCGCGCCACGCGCGGCCCGCGGCGCGGCGGCGGCGTGGCGCGCGCCACTTGAACTGTTTGCTTCGCAATCACAGACACAACGACACCTGCTACTAGAGTCTGGAATGTTATTAGCTGTGTGTGAGGCAGTTGTATATCAACAAAACTATTATATATACTAGCTGTTGCCCGCGGCTTCGCTCGCGTGATATTCTTATTTAAAAGAATAATTTCGGCGCGCGGAACAATTCGGTTTGTGTGAGAGCCACATCTTGGCGTAACCGGAACTGAATTTTGTTAAGCCTATCCTGTGTCACGTATAGTGCTTGTACTAAGTTTCATCGAATTCGAATCACCGGTTTAAGAGTTATGGAGGAACATACATACATACAACCTCGGTAGCTCAGTGTTGCGGTCGGTCGACTGTTGTTAAGCAACGCTGAGCGCGGTCAGTACTTGGATGGGTGATCGCTCGACCGTTGGAGGCTGACCGTGCTTCGGATTCCACGTTAAACTGTATCCCTTCCCTTCTTACCTTACTAGGTGGTAGGGTTTATCCCGGCCGGGTTGGTAGTGATACCACCGCACTGAGCGAAACGTCGGTCGATACGGCTATGTAAATAGTTCGTGTTTTCCGTCTTCAGTGTAGACGACATGAAATGAAGGGAAGCACTGACATGGCCCCTAGTTCACCCGGTGTTATGGGCTGACATCACGGATGTTGTATGTAGGTGATGTATAGCCAACCGTGTCTTGTTTCCATAAAAAATTTAATAATACAGAAAAGATTGCTAAAAATCGTTAATTTAGTTTTGGTATCATACCATAGAGTCTACAATCGCAATATCTCATAAAACAAAGTAAATTACTCCATGGCCATCCCTTACAGATTTATTATTAGTATTGATATATATATATATACATAGCAGACCGACCTTACACAAGAAACCGAGAAAATCCACAGACAGATTGACTTCGCACAACAGTCCTTAGCAACAACCACCTATTAATCTAACAAAGCTAAAAATACAGCAATTTTCAAGAAAATACAGACAAAAGTCGCACACGAGAAATTATCTCCTCGCTGCACACACTAGATTCCGAAACCACACTGACTGAATACTTACTTGCTGTTTTGTCTCAACAAAAATGAGGGGAGAAATGGTTAGCTACATAATTAAAACCTAACCTAACTTCAAAATTCTAATAAAATTAACTAAATGTTTGATTAACTAACAATTACCAAAAAACACAATAGACGAATAGATAAAGAATATCATATTCTCTAGAGCAGGAGACATCCTTATCTAAAATAGGCGTAGACATTTTCTAAATAAATTATTTCATTTTTAATTTATTTCACTAATTATATTATATATATATATTATATATTATAGGGATGGAACAAACCGCCATTGCAATATTGAAAAGTCACGTTGCGTTTTATGAGCTTCCAGCAGATGAGCGTGCTGAGTACACACGCACGCGCGCGCCGACACGGCTGCGTGGTCCCCGGGCTCAGTGGTCGCTGTTAGCACATCTCCGTCCAGCGCAGTCAAGTCGACAGGAAGTACATAAATGTTTGATGAGGTGCGATATGTTTACCTAAGTTTATTTTTTATGTTTGTATTAGCCGCATTAGACTTGAGACGCAAAGGAGGCTGTTCTGCTTCACCCTTTGCACAGAGTATAGTGAAGCTGCCGCCGCCGTGTGCTTCCTACGTACGAGTATGTTTCTGTGATCTGATCACGCAATGTTGTCCATTTATAATTATTTCCTAAATGTTTTTGTGACAAATTGTAAGCTACCAGTAGAGTAGTGTCGAGTGCATTTGAGTGGTTGGCGATTGCATTATGTACTTATGTCTTGTCGGCTTACGTCGGAAGTTACGTACGCGTCCGCAGTCCGCGCCGCCCGCGCCCGCGCCGCGCGCGCAAGCGACACATTATTAGATATTATGTACAGTAGACTGGTGCATTTCGCCGCCATGTGAACGCTTCCTTAGCTCGTTATCGCCAACCAACGCCGTATGTTGTAGGTTTTTAGTATTAACTATGTCGGCAAATAGAGTATAGTTATATGCCTTGTTGTAATGAATTGAATTGTAATAATGTTAATTACAAAACTAATAAAATGATTGTGAAATAAAACACTTTTAAATTTCTTAAAAATATAATATATTGTGAATATTATTCATCAACAGTTGGACGGAGTATTCAAGTTGCTAGGCAACAGTCTTTGTTTTTTGTTGCTCTTCTCAAATAAAACATTATACTTGTGTACATACTCAATAATATTCATAAAAATATAAAAATAAATATACATAACTAAGTACGAGTACATATTAGGTGTACTTAACAATAAACAGAGAGATTCAATGTATTCGAGAGCAGGCATTCATCGGCTGAGATTCTGAGCTGAGTGAGAACCTCTTGATTCTACTCACTAGAACCGAGAACTAATGAGATGACCTACATGACAACAGTCCAAACAAAGGATAAACTGCACCCAATGTGTTTAAAACTTATTATAGGAATAAATATAATATGTTGTGCATACAGTGATCAATCAAAGATATGACTCTCAACACTTGAAACTCAGTACTCCGGCCGGGGGAGGAGTAACATTAGTCTAAAGTGTGAACAAAATATTTCAATAACTTTATTTTCAGAAACTCTACAATGAACAATACCAACAACAATACAACAGATTGCAATGCATTCTAGTTTCTGAGTCAGATTTTACAAATAAATATACTTACCTACTTACTACCTATAGAGTTAAAATAGAAAAAATAATAATAAAAAATACCAGGTTCTGTCTCTATTTACATATTCATTAACACAATAAACAGAAAATGTAAAAGTGATAAAAATAGTTGCCATAAGTAAATAGCAGGTGGTCCTAGATGTATCCGACCTGACGTAGAGATCGGTTGTTGTTTGAAAAAACTTACTGCATTTTATTGCATTTTATTGTTCTCACTATAAAAAGAGTATCGAAGCTATCGAACATCGCATCGCGCGGGGTGTGTCGAGCTAAAGGGAGACTATGTAGAGACATAATGAGAAATAAAAAAAAAATCTGTTCTCTCTGTTAGGTCTGATATTGTTGGGACCACCCACGTAGATGGAATGATAATAATAATTATAAAAATATACTTAATGCCATTGAAAAAGCTGCGAAATGTGTTTAACTTATGTTTAAATAATGCTAACATTGTAAAGAAGCTAAGGCACTAGCTAGTGTTTCATATCGATGGCAACACTACTCAGTCATTTGGTCAAACATTAGATAATCTGTGGCTCTAAGTACCTAGCTCTTGTATCACACTCACAAATAGTTTTGATAAATAATTTTGCAATTTGTAGATATGAATCCTCATAGATGATTTGTCTCACACAAGTGACAAGCTCACTACCACACTACCACATTCAAATGCATATATTATATACGCTACGTGACTACATGCTGCACGATCTCTACACAACCCTATTATAACACCACGTCACATTCAAACTGAACATTTTGAGAATGTAAATGCACTCAATATCAAGGACGGAATATTTAATCTTCTCAGAATAAAATAAAAAAATGTGACACCTAGTCAAAACAGCATACTGAAAAATTATGCTGAAATATACACATTATACAGGTTGTCCCAGAAACCGACGATAATTCTTTGACAGGAGATAGGGCTGCTAATTACCTCTCAGAATATCTGATTTTAGGTTTAGTAAAAATGGCTTCGTTTTTGAGATATTGTCATTTTTGTAAAAATCCAAAATTTTCTCCCTCAGCTAATTTTTTTAAATGCCACTAGTACAAATGCAAGATTTTCTTAAATCTAGTTTTTGTCAAATATTCCTGAAAAGTAAGGCTTTCAGGAGGTATAATATATTTTGTCATGTTTAATCCTGCTTAGCTGAAAAACTACTTAAGAGCCACATATTAATTTTTTTTCAGCTTCGTCCCTTGAATTTGGACCTTCGTGATCAAAAAAAAAATTACTACACTAAAGTGGCATTATGCAACAAAAATAGGCCCATCTAATGTAGTTTTTAAAATGGTACATCACTTACCGATTTGCCCAATAATTTATGAGATATTGTTATTTAACTGCAAAAGAACCTCGGAATTTGATAACTGTTCTACCAACTAAGAATTGGAATAAAATAAACACTTGAAGTAATTGGTCTTTATTAACCTGTTAAAAGTAGATGTTCAAATTGTTTACCACCTGCACAAATGCTAGCTCGACATCTTCTAACAAATTCCCGGTTGATGCGTCGAGCAAGTACTCGATGCAAGTGCAGATACGTCCACCTATGCTATGTAAATAATTTGTGTTTTCCGTCCAGTTGACTACAGCCGGCACGACCGCAGGGAAGCACTGACGTGGCACCAAGTTCACCCGATGTTATGGGCTGACATCACGGACGTTGTAGGTGATGTAGCCAACCATGTCAGTTTACATAAAAAAAAACCTGAGCTACTGCCGTAATTCTTTCTTTGAATTCTATCAAGTTTTCCACCGGTTTCCCGTAAACTTTTTCTTTTAAATAGCCCCAATAATAAAAATCTTACGGATTTAAATCCGGTGACCTAGACGTCCGATCCATCTGTGAGGACATGCTTTGTCTAAAAAATTACGCACTTCTCTAGCGTAATGGGCTGGGCAGCCATCATTTTGCAACCACCTCCGTATGGCCAATGGTACATCTTCTATAAAAGGCTCTGAAGCTCTTGTCGCAGAAACTCAAGATAATTCGACCGTTTAAAGTCTCTACAATTCAATGGACGTCTTGTGGCCTCCTAGCCACTTGTATCCCCACAGATAGACCGGACGTCTAGATCACCGGATTTAAATCCGTTAGATTTTTATTATTGGGGCTATTTAAAAGAAAAAGTTTATGGGAAACAGGTGGAAAACTTGATAGAGCTCAAAGAAAGAATTACGGCAGTAGCTCAGGTTTTTTTTTTTATGTAAACTGACATGGTTGGCTACATCACCTAGAACATCCGTGATGTCAGCCCATACATAACACCGGGTGAACTTGGGGCCACGTCAGTGCTTACCTTCGGTCGTTCCGGCTACACTCAACTGGACGGAAAACAAAACTATTTACATAGCATAGGTGGACGTATCGGCACTTGCATCGAGTACTTGCTCGACGCATCAACCGGGCATTTGTGAGAAGATGTCGAGCTAGCATTCGTGCAGGTGGTAAACAATTTGAACATCCACTTTAACAGGTTAATAAAGACCAATTTACTTCAAGTGTTTATTTTATTCTAATTCGTAGTTGGTAGAACAGTTATCAAATTCCGAGGTCCTTTTGCAGTTAAATAACAATATCTCATCAATTATTGGGCAAATCGGTAAGTGATGTACCATTTTAAAAACTACATTAGATGGGCCTATTTTTGTTGCATAATGCCACTTTAGTGTAGTAATTTTTTTTTTTCATCGCGAAGGTCCAATTCAAGGGACGAAGCTGAAAAAAAAATTTACATGTGGCTCTTAAGTCATTTTTCAGCTAAGTAGGATTAAATATGAAAAAATTAATTATACCGTGTGAAAGCCATACTTTTCATGAATATTTAAAAAAAACTAGATTTAAGAAAATCTTACATTTGTACATGTGGCATTTAAAAAAATGAGCTGAGGGAGAAAATTTTTGATTTTTACAAAAATGACAATATCTCAAAAACTAAGCCATTTTTACTAAACCTAAAATTAGATATTCTGAGAGGTAATTATCAGCCCTATCAGCTGTCGAAGGATTATCGTCGGTTTCTGGGAAACCCTGTATAAGGTCTATTTTTTTTAACTGACTATCCGTAAAGGGGTTGTTCTGTATCGGAAATAGATCATATTAAAATTATAAAAAAGGGGGGTAATATTTTTATATTTTATTAAAAATAAAAATAAACTCGCTTTTACATACTAAACACCTTTTGCTAAGAAACTATGTTTCTATTTCTAATAATTACCGAGATAATAATTGTGAAAGTTTATTAAAGTTTGAATTCATAACAAACACGCGTTGGGTAGGTAGCTACCTATCTACGTAACCTCGGACATTATCTATGCTACGCACGCTGCGGCGGTCATTGAACTACGGCCTCGAAACAATTTAATGCGCATCAGCTGTTCGGAAGTCGGAGATCGTGCGTAGGTACCTACGTATGTTATGTATGGAGCACTCGGTGCCGTCGCCGCCGCGCCGCGCCGCGAATGCGCGTGTTCGTTATGTATGAATAATTCAAACTTTAATAAACTTTCACAATTATTATCTCAGTAATTATTAGAAATAGAAACATAGTTTCTTAGCAAAAGGTGTTTAATATGTAAAAGCGAGTTTTTTTTAATATTTAATAAAATATAAAAATATTACCCCCCTTTTTTATTATTTTAATATGATCTATTTCCGATACAGAACAACCCCTTTGCGAATAGTCAGTTAAAAAAATAGACCTTATATAAATAATCCTTACATCGTTTTCAAGCTCATAGTGGGAATGTTCCACTAATATCCCTCGTAAGTAAACTCTCTGCACAGCAGTGAGACGTCATAATGGTCTAATGTGATGATAACCCACGTGGAGTGGTATCGCGAGCTGTTGAGGCATCAATGTTGGCGCTCATAATAAAACATAGAGTTCATAGGATGTGATGTCGGCGTTGTGCTAAACTTCGTAGAAATAGTTACAGAGTCTGAACACCTCTATGTTGTTGATATTGGGCTCTCGACAACAAATAGAGTTACATAACTATTTATCTGTAGCACTGCTACCGTGTGGAATAAATTTCAAAATAACGGTGGTGCTAGTACATCAGGGGAGCAAGGCGAGCAGGGCGGGGGCGACGGCGAGGAGAGAGACTAGCGCGTGCGGACGGATGGAGAGAGCTGCAGAGAGGAAGTCCGGGTCGGCCTCGATGTAGGAGCTGGCTTGCGGCGCGTCGCAGGAGACGATGCGCGCGGCGCGCGGCAGCGCCTCGCCGGCCGCCAGCTCGGCCGAGCGCTCGTGGTGGCGCAGTGGGCGCAGCGACACCGCCGCCGACGAGAAGATGAGGTCCGCGTACGGCGGCTCCGAGTGGAACATGCTGAAACTGCACACGCACACTTGTTTGTTTGTTTGTTTGTTTGCTGCCCGGCTTCTTGTGAAGACGGGCGGGCCATTCTCCGCACTGAGACCTCAAGACGGTCTGTTGTACGACGGCGCCCGGGTAGTGCTACTCCAGCCACCCGAGCTCTTTCATGAAGTGGAGCACTCTTCTCGGTTGCTTCCACACTCCATGGGCAGTTCCCACGTTCCCAAGAAACTGCAGTCGTTCTTCTGCCAGCACCTGGCACTCCACACGCACGCTTGTAGCACTAAGTAGGAGACGAGGAGCGAGCTGTCTGCTGACAGAGGTTGGGGGCGGCATACAGACACCTGCTGCCCTCTATGTGAATGTGTTGTTAAATATGATTGTAACCTGAAGTCGTCGACGGTGAGGGAGCCGTAGAGCTGCTGCGCGTAGAGCATGAGGTTGGAGTAGGCATCGAGCTCGGTGTGGTTGGGCCGGCCCATCAGCACGGAGCCGGGCACGCGGCCTAGGTTGCAGCGCTCGTACTCGGTCGCCTTAGCTCGCGTACCTGCGCGCCCACACACAACCGCACACGTTACACAGCGACGTCGCACTCTAATAGTGAGAGCTCTAAGGCTGACATTCATAGTCGTTCCAAAGTTCGAAGCTTAGAACAATCTAAGCTAAGCACAAGTCCGATTAAAGTTCACTAACATTTTGTACAGGACCCTCATAGTCGAAATTAACGCTTAGAACGAACTATGCTAAGCCAAGTAATAGTCCAAGTTAAACGTCACTTTTTTTTCTTTTTCTGGTGGGATTCGCACCATTGCTCATACTGAAATATAGGGTGTTTTTCGTAGAGATCCCCCATTTCAGCAAAGTTGACTGTCACACTCACGCACGCTGTCAGTCAAACCGCCGTCACTGGACACTGGCAGTAATAAACGAATTTCCTATTCGTTTGGTTGCCACTATTTAAAAAAAAATAACGTCGTGAGGTGACAGGACAGCCAGTGTGTCAATGCTCTGCGCTAATCCCTCATTTGTACTAAAATGAAAGAGACAGAAAACTCGTAAGTTCGCTTTCGAGGCTAAAGTCGTGGTAAGACTAGACTTTGACTTGGCTTGGTTTTCAAACTCAAAGACGGTTGCTTAGCGCGCGCACGGCTTGTCTATGAGAGTGGTAAACGTCAAAGTTTGAACTCAGAGACGAACTAAGCACGCTCGTTGCGACTATGAATGTCACTCTAACTGCTGCCTGCTGCGGCGGCCGCGGTGCTCCGTGCTCACCGTCGGGACACAGCAGCTGCAGGTCGTCGAGCAGCAGGTCGCGCGCCCACCACTCGCGGCGCCGCCCGCCCGACACCTCGGTGGGGGCGGTGTGCCGCACGAACGCCACGTCGCCGCCCCCCTCCACCATGCAGCGCAGCGCACCCACGTGACTGTAGTAGTCCTCGCTCGCATCCCGCCGACACCGTCTGACACATCCACATCACTTCCAATGGCTTCACCGGAAGCATGATTGCTCATTGCGTCAGGCCTCACGCACTGTATGTACTTGCTGCTTCACCGTTCGGAACCGGTGTAAAACTGTAGGTCCCTTCCCTTGCCCCTTACTAGGTGGTAGGCTCAAATTGTAGCCGACTGGGTTGATACCACCGTACTAGATGTAAGATGGCCGCAAGCAACCTCGGTTGTGTTCTCCTCTAGTCCAGTATAGCCAGCAATCCGGGGAAGTCTCCGGTATGGCACCTACCTTCTCGGAGGTGATATTGGCTGGTTAGAGCATGTGCTTTGGCCCCTCCGACTCAGCCACCCATACCGGATTACATAAAAAAAAAAAAAAAACTTGCGCGCGCTAACTACCTACCGCCCGGCGCACCGCCGGCGGTGAATTTCTATGGGCTGCCCAAAGAATATAAACAGCCGCGCGGAGCGCAGCCGGCGCAGCTGCAAAGCAATAATCACTTTACACTCGATCGTTAAGGTTGGCGATGTGAAGCAGTAAGCTATTAAAACCCGAAGGTAGGAACTTTTTCTATGAAGTGATTCATCTGTTACGAAGTAACTATTTAGTAATCTGCGATTGCGTGTGCGAACATTCTCTTAACTTACTACATAGAGATAAACTTGTCTGACGTAGTGCTCATTCCATGAGTTGAAACGACTACCAAAAATATTGCATGTTTACAAAAACAAACCGGCACAACTAAAGGCATCCACATGGCACGACGGAGGTACCTTAGTTCCGACAGAAACAAGCTGGAATGGGAATAACTGCTCAAGCGTCGCATGCCAGCTTATGGCACGGCATTGCGAAATGACCAAAATGTCGTATGCTACAGGCCGGCACGCTCTTTCAATAGGCGGGCTCAATTAATATGCCCTACTAGATCTGATTCACTTTGTCGCCACCCTAGGACTAAAAATTCACAAACTTTACAGTTGTATTCGAGTCTTGGTGACGCACACATACTCGCAGAAGGTGTGGATCTAAGCTTGCGATGGCTTCACCGAACATATCCGGGCCCATCGGCAGTAGAGGAGGGTATTAATCGAGGCCGGGACTAGCGAGTGGCCACTCTAAATTTCCCGCGCATGCTTCACGTTTCGGCTCGCTTCAAGCCCTCGTCAGCTAGTCTGCGTTGACTAGGACGCGGGGAAACCACCAGTCCCGCTCTCGACCTCCCTCTCTCTACCTATCCATATTCTGTAGGATGCTTCCAGTGACGTTTTCGAAGCTCTCTCCATATATGAGCTTAGCGTCGATCTTGGGAGCCCTAGATTCTTGAAGAGACTGTAGAGCGACTTCGCTGGTAGTCCTCTTGCTCCGACTTCCACAGCGAAGAGATCAGTCTTGAATCCGTTTCTCACAATCCGGTCTACTAAGTTGCAGTACTTGTTAAGCTTGATGTTGTGGTCCTTCGGTATGTTACTTTCCCATGGAACTGTAAGTTCAACAAGTACTACATGCTTTGTCGCTTTTGAGAATATGAGTATATCCGGTCTTAATGCTGTGGTACAGATTTCCGAAGGCATTTGGTAATGCTTTTCATGTGTGTCCATCAACAATTCCCAATCCTTTGCTGCTCCCAAAATTGAAGAAGGTTTAGTCCTATCTTTGGGCAGCTTATTGGCTCCAGGTTTCACAAAGTTGACCTTCTGGAAGCCGCTACTGGTTTGCCCTTTCCTGGTCCGTGCAATTGACAGGTTGATGGCCTCTCTGATGATTTGGAGGACTTTATCATGACGGTAGGAATACTGGTCTCGCTCAAGTAGTATTTTGCATCCGCATAGCAAATGTTTGGCCGTGCCTACGAACTCCTTACATGACGGGCATAGTCTATTTGTAGATTTCCCCCATCTAACTAGGTTACTCGGGTCGGGGAGAGTAAGCTGGAATGCATTTAAGTAGAACTTAAGCAGCTCAGGGGACCAGTTGTATATTATGGGTTTCCACTTCAATGCAGGAGGGATGCAGAAGTCACCCACTGTTAGCCAATCATTCTGCATTTCTAGGTTTAAGGCGTGAAGTTTGAAGCCTTGTTCCATGTCCTCCTGAGCAAAACCTTTCAGTATTTCTTTATCAGACTTTGCTGTTTCTATGCCCAATCCAGATCTATTGGTGCGTGTACCAACTTGGAATGATTTGTAGAAGTCGAGTCTCGATTCCAGTTCATCTGATAGTGATGTGTTGGGTAAGGCTTGAATAGCGCTATCATTGGAGTCTTTGAGTATACATCGTTTGGCTATTCTCGCCTTTTGATAAAATATCGACGGTTTCTTAATGTTCAGTCCAAAGTTATTGTGAGATCTGTATAGCGTTGACGAGTCAGCCGGGTGAGCCAGTCCAAACCATGATTTCAGGAATCTGGTCACATACGAGTCTAATTTAGTCAGGTTTTGCTTTGTGAAGTCGTAGACGAGAAATGGCCATGAAAGTTTTGATGTCAGGTAGTTATCGTAAATCCATGCCTTTTGTGTACCCAGGAGGGGAAGATTGTCAGTTTGGCGGAGGCTCTCTTCGAAAAGTTGGACAATATCATCAGTAGGATGCTCCTTTCCTCTGCTGGTGATCCTTTTGCCCAAGAATTTAAAAGGAGCTTCATCAGCCACGGTTGCGATTGGTTTTCCGGCTACTGTCAGACCTGGATTGCTCGATGTAAACTTTGAACCTTTCCTGGTTAAGCTCAAACAGTAGCACTTCGCTGGTTTTATCTTCATCCCTTTGGTCCATTCACAATAGTCATCCACCACCTTAAGAAGCGCCTGATTTTGTTTTGGATTGCGGGTTAACAGCGTAATATCATCCGCAAATGCCAGGATGGCCGCCATATATGTGTCTCCATATTTGAACCTGTATCCCCATTTCTTTTCTTTTACGACAAGCGTATCAATTAGAATGTTGATAACAATGTTAAATGTGACAGGAGAGAGGCAGCAACCCTGGAAAAGTCCTATGCCGTAACGAATTTCCGGTGTCTTCTCCGTTTCGCCTTTTACTTGTATTACAAAGGAAAGTTTTTTGTAGTAGGAGGCTATTATATTACAGATCAGAGGTGGCACATTATACCACTCTAGCGCCTTTAATAGTAACTCATGGCGCACCGAACCGAAGGCGTTTTCAAAGTCTAACCACGTGGCAGTTAATTGTCTCTCATTCTTCCTTGCATCTCTAAGACATTCAGTCAGCAAAGAATTATGCTCGAGGCACCCTGCAACTCTTGGGAGAAAACCTTTCTGGTACTTCTTCGGTAAGTAGTCGTTGGTACACATGTGTTTGAGTAGTCTGGCCTGTATAATGGAGAAGAATATTTTCGAAATTGTGTTCGTAAGGGCTATAGGTCTAATATCCTTGGGATCAGTAACTTCTTTCTTTTTTGGTAGAAGAACAAACACGGCTTTACCAAGACAGTCTGGCACTTCTCTGTTTGTCCAAATTCTTTTGTAGGAAGGGAAGGTGTGGATCTAAGCTTACGATGGCTTCACCGAACATATCCGGGCCCATCGGCAGTAGAGGAGGGTATTAATCGAGGCCGGGACTAGCGAGTGGCCACTCTAAATTTCCCGCGCATGCTTCACGTTTCGGCTCGCTGCAAGCCCTCGTCAGCTAGTCTGCGTTGACTAGGACGCGGGGAAACACCAGTCCCGCTCTCGACCTCCCTCTCTCTACCTATCCATATTCTGTAGGATGCTTCCAGTGACGTTTTCGAAGCTCTCTCTATGTATGAGCTTAGCGTCGATCTTGGCAGCCCTAGATTCTTGGAGAGACTGTGGACGAATTCGCTGGTAGTTCGGTTGCTCCGACTTCCACAGCGAAGAGATCAGTCTTGAATCTGTTTCTCACAATCCGTTTCTCACAATCCGGTCTACTAGGTTGCAGTACTTGTTAGGTTTGATGTTGTGGTCCTTCGGTATGTTGCTTTCCCATGGAACTGTAAGTTCAACAAGTACTACATATGCTTTGTCGCTTTTGTGAATATGAGTATATCCGGTCTTAATATTGTGGTACAGATTTCAGAATGCATCTGGTCATGCTTCTCATGTGCCCATCGGCAGTAGAGGAGGGTGTTAATCGAGGCCGGGACTAGCGAGTGGCCACTCTAAATTTCCCGCGCATGCTTCACGTTTCGGCTCGCTTCAAGCCCTCGTCAGCTAGTCTGCGTTGACTAGGACGCGGGGAAACCACCAGTCCCGCTCTCGACCTCCCTCTCTCTACCTATCCATATTCTGTAGGATGCTTCCAGTGACGTTTTCGAAGCTCTCTCCATATATGAGCTTAGCGTCGATCTTGGGAGCCCTAGATTCTTGAAGAGACTGTAGAGCGACTTCGCTGGTAGTCCCCTTGCTCCGACTTCCACAGCGAAGAGATCAGTCTTGAATCCGTTTCTCACAATCCGGTCTACTAAGTTGCAGTACTTGTTAAGTTTGATGTTGTGGTCCTTCGGTATGTTACTTTCCCATGGAACTGTAAGTTCAACAAGTACTACATGCTTTGTCGCTTTTGAGAATATGAGTATATCCGGTCTTAATGCTGTGGTACAGATTTCCGAAGGCATTTGGTAATGCTTCTCATGTGTGTCCATCAACAATTCCCAATCCTTTGCTGCTCCCAAAATTGAAGAAGGTTTAGTCCTATCTTTGGGCAGCTTATTGGCTCCAGGTTTCACAAAGTTGACCTTCTGGAAGCCGCTACTGGTTTGCCCTTTCCTGGTCCGTGCAATTGACAGGTTGATGGCCTCTCTGATGATTTGGAGGACTTTGTCATGACGGTAGGAATACTGGCCTCGCTCAAGTAGTATTTTGCATCCGCATAACAAATGTTTGGCCGTGCCTACGAACTCCTTACATGACGGGCATAGTTTATTTGTAGATTTCCCCCATCTAACTAGGTTACTCGGGTCGGGGAGAGTAAGCTGGAATGCATTTAAGTAGAACTTAAGCAGCTCAGGGGACCAGTTGTATATTATGGATTTCCACTTCAATGCAGGAGGGATGCAGAAGTCACCCACTGTTAGCCAATCATTCTGCATTTCTAGGTTTAAGGCGTGAAGTTTGAAGCCTTGTTCCATGTCCTCCTGAGCAAAACCTTTCAGTATTTCTTTATCAGACTTTGCTGTTTCTATGCCCAATCCAGATCTATTGGTGCGTGTACCAACTTGGAATGATTTGTAGAAGTCGAGTCTCGATTCCAGTTCATCTGATAGTGATGTGTTGGGTAAGGCTTGAATAGCGCTATCATTGGAGTCTTTGAGTATACATCGTTTGGCTATTCTCGCCTTTTGATAAAATATCGACGGTTTCTTAATGTTCAGTCCAAAGTTATTGTGAGATCTGTATAGCGTTGACGAGTCAGCCGGGTGAGCCAGTCCAAACCATGATTTCAGGAATCTGGTCACATACGAGTCTAATTTAGTCAGGTTTTGCTTTGTGAAGTCGTAGACGAGAAATGGCCATGAAAGTTTTGATGTCAGGTAGTTATCGTAAATCCATGCCTTTTGTGTACCCAGGAGGGGAAGATTGTCAGTTTGGCGGAGGCTCTCTTCGAAAAGTTGGACAATATCATCAGTAGGATGCTCCTTTCCTCTGCTGGTGATCCTTTTGCCCAAGAATTTAAAAGGAGCTTCATCAGCCACGGTTGCGATTGGTTTTCCGGCTACTGTCAAACCTGGATTGCTCGAGGTAAACTTTGAACCTTTCCTGGTTAAGCTCAAACAGTAGCACTTCGCTGGTTTTATCTTCATCCCTTTGGTCCATTCACAATAGTCATCCACCACCTTAAGAAGCGACTGATTTTGTTTTGGATTGCGGGTTAACAGCGTAATATCATCCGCAAATGCCAGGATGGCCGCCATATATGTGTCTCCATATTTGAACCTGTATCCCCATTTCTTTTCTTTTACGACAAGCGTATCAATTAGAATGTTGATAACAATGTTAAATGTGACAGGAGAGAGGCAGCAACCCTGGAAAAGTCCTATGCCGTAACGAATTTCCGGTGTCTTCTCCGTTTCGCCTTTTACTTGTATTACAAAGGAAAGTTTTTTTGTAGTAGGAGGCTATTATATTACAGATCAGAGGTGGCACATTATACCACTCTAGCGCCTTTAATAGTAACTCATGGCGCACCGAACCGAAGGCGTTTTCAAAGTCTAACCACGTGGCAGTTAATTGTCTCTCATTCTTCCTTGCATCTCTAAGACATTCAGTCAGCAAAGAATTATGTTCGAGGCACCCTGCAACTCTTGGGAGAAAACCTTTTTGGTACTTCTTCGGTAAGTAGTTGTTGGTACACATGTGTTTGAGTAGTCTGGCCTGTATAATGGAGAAGAATATTTTCGAAATTGTGTTCGTAAGGGCTATAGGTCTAATATCCTTGGGATCAGTAACTTCTTTCTTTTTTGGTAGAAGAACAAACACGGCTTTACCAAGACAGTCTGGCACTTCTCTGTTCGTCCAAATTCTTTTGTAGATGTTCAACATGTGTTTCCGCACTGATGGACATTTTTTGTATATGATGTATGGTATGCCATCGGGTCCCGGGGCGGAACTATTTGGTTTCCTTTTTATGTGGTATTCCAGCTCTTCCATCGTCGGTGAATCAGCATCAAATGCTAGAGCAGGTTCTTTGGGTTTTGGAGCTGGTGGATCCCTGTAAGTTATATCTGCCTCCGGGGTGGTATATGTGGATTTAAAGTAGTTGAACATCTCGTCCGTACTTAACCTAATTGTACCCTGCTGTTCCTTAAAAGCTTTTTTGGCGAAATAAAAGGGGTTAATCAGAAATGTTAATGTTAATCAGGTTAATGTTAATCAGAGCGACCCTGCCGTAAATAATAATGTTTTTTTTTTGTGTTTTTAGTCATTGGTTTGTTGTCTTTGTGTATAAATTCAAAAGAATACAACATTTCTGAAGAGAATATGTTATTATTGGAGGTTTTTATCTATTCGCGAGTGTGAAATCGAAAAAAAAAATTAACCACACAATATTTGTGAAGTGAAATGTTTGAGCAATGTTCAACTCACAATTTTGAAACAAAACACAGGTCAGTGTACTGTAAGGTATCACTAACTTTGTATGAAATTTTGTAACGGTTACAATCATGCTAAGATTGCTTATTTAAAAAAAAATTACACTTGTGTGTTCATAATTTTTTTCTTCCTTGCCTAACGAATTAAGCTCGAGCAAAAAGCTGCGACGTTTTACAGCGTCGGATGTCATGCGGCGCTCGACGCACGAGCAGTTAAGCATACTGGTATATCAGGTGATGTAGCAATCACCATAACACCATTTTTGTTCCCTTATGATTATGATTTGAAGTGTGAGAAATAAATATCTGAATCTGAATATGAGAGTTAGGGCCCCTGAGCCCTATTGTCACTGCAACCTAGGAAGATCTATTGTGAATACTCAAAAGTTTACAACTCACCCCCAAGTCCAGTTTCCGCTATGAATCGAGTGATATTCTTGGGGTTGAGTGCCTGTATTTGGCATGGGTTAAAAATAAACCCAAGAAAAGAACCCAAAAAACTCTCAAATAATAAATACTGAATGGTAAATAGAGCAAGTATATATAGACCTGAAGGAGGTGCCGTGGCAGAGATGGCAGAGGTTCTCTCGCGGGACGCCCTGGCTGGAGTCCACGTACTCGGTGCTGAGCGCGCCCGGCGCGCACGACTTGCTGAAGTACTCAGAGGCGGCGCGCGCGCCGTCGCACCCGTACGATCTGAGTAACGTCCAACACTACACTCACTCCCGAGTTACCTTATCAACCTCCTTCTTACAAAACACCCACTTTCGAGATGTCTTTTCGTAAAACTTTCTATTTTATCCCCCAAAATTTGCTTTCATTAGCCACTGTTCTTCCATGTAACGATCCAAATAAGCCCTCCTCTAAAAGCTGTCACTTCCCAACACCCCTGTACCAATCGGATCTGAAGACATTTATCTATCGTTTACAGAACCGTTCAAACTCTGAAATGTTGCCCTCTGAAACTCTGTTGCTGCCCATATTTCTTTGCAAGTACAGTCTCGGGTCCTCCAACAGGAACATATGTAGGCATCTGTCAGGCCGGCATGGCATTCGTAACCCTGAAATATGAAACATAAACGGGCCCATGGACATGAAATGTCCATGGGCCCCGTTAGTATTTATGTATAGGAGGAAGTTCATATCTCATGAAGCTCTTCTACATCTCTACATAAACTCCCTACCGCTGCCCGATCTCCCTAGACCCGCCCAGGCCCTCTATCCTTCCCTTTTCTCCTAAGGCCCCTCCCCTTCTCATTCAGCTTTCCTTAGACAAAACGAAGACATCACAGCAGAACAACTGACCTGATCCAACCGTTGGAGATGAGGTAGGCGAGCGGGTAGATCCACCCGGCCGCCATCGATATCCCCGTGTGGCACGTGTTCTTACCTGAACACCACACGCAAAACAACATATTCTATTACTTATTCCATGGGGAGTGCTCGGAGGAGCTGTTTAACGCGATACTGCCGCTCCTTTCCAACTCCGCACCACGCGCACCGGGCAGGGACTGCATCCCTACACGCTGGACTTACCGCGGATGCGTACCAGCCGGTTTTTTTTTTATGGAATCTGACACGGTTGGTTACATCACCTACAACATCCGTGATGTCAGCCCATAACACCGGGTGAACTTGGTGCCACGTCAGTGCTTCCCTTCGGTCGTGCCGGCTACACTGAACTGGACGGAAAACACAAACTATTTACATAGCCGTTTCGACCGACCTTTCATTCAGTGCGGTGGTATCAACCCGGGCGGATTAAACCCTACCACCTAGTAATATAAGAAGGGAGTCATATTCCTTAGTCGCCTTTTACGACATACATGGGGAGAGATGCAGTTCTGCAGATTTTTCCTCTACAGAACCGGTAAATTCTGGAACGATCTCCCTGCCCGTATATTTCCCCCCAAGTACAGTCTCGGGTCCTTCAAGAGAGGCATCAATAGGGATGACATTCGAAACCCCTGGATACGACCAGATGTGCACGGGTATCGTTAACGGGTGTACAGATGCCACATGTCGCATTTACAATTTAAAAAAATATAATAAAATTACCTTCATCCTTAACCAGTACAAGATATGTAGGAACTATTCGTCAGAGAAGAAATCTACCTTTAAGGTAGGTGAGATCTGTATCAGGGTCCTGTTCCTTAGCCACGGCCACTGCATAGTACCAGGTGTGCCCACTCGCGTACACCTGCAAGTATAATGCTCTTCATCACTGGCGGCTGGTCCTAAAGTGCGCTCGTGCGCCGCACTACCATAGCACGAGAAGTCTTCACTTCACTCAAAATAAATAATATCTGACAACATACCTACATTAAAACCATAAAGATCGTACTCCAAATAAATACGAATGTGAATTCGACCTTATTTTATAGATCACAAGACACTTTTTTGCGAGTAAACGCGAACCCCGTGCGGTATCGGAATGCGCACGCGGGTCTCCAATACTGAATGTATGGAGATCGGCAAAACACCGCTGGCGCGTGAGACAAAAGATACTTCATAGAAACAGTATGGGCCGAAATGGACTTCTGCGTGCGGCGCACGAGCGCCAAACAAGGACGCTATATCGTGAATAGCCGCGCGTGCGACGCGTCGCGTCTCGAGCGATTCGTTTTGCACGAGTCCGTCTGCCTAGAGTCAGCGCGCTGTCATGTGATGTCACATTCACATACCCGTTAGCGCGTGAATATTTAAAATGGAATATGGTTAGGTTTTGTGCTTTTTTGCCTAAGCGTTGGTTAAAAGTAAAGCTTTACAATCAGGTGGGTTCAATTCCTACTTTTAAAATGCTTTTATTTTTATATATTTTTTTGAAGTATTTTTGGGACATTACTACTGTTTTCTTTTTTAAAGCTGCAGTAGTGTTGTGTTCATAAAGGTACTAAACAATTAGTTAAAAAACTTGTTTGGATTTCTTTTCTTATTTTTTGCAACTCATTGAGTGTCTTGAGAATATTCATACTAGGTACGTACGTAATAAAACGCAGGCGTTTAAAATTTTTTTTATTTTTTTTTATGGAAAAATTCGGAAGTCCTGATCTTCCGTGACGGGAATGTGTTGGGAAATTTGGTATTTAAGTAGGTAGGTACTTAGCGCACTACCGGTCACTGAAGTCACCAGCCGCCACTGCTCTTCATCACAACTTGACACTTTAGGAAGTTATAGAGAGATACTGCAGTAGAGTGGAACAGTGACCTGTGTCCTAGCAGCACAGTCCTGTGGTGCTAAGCATAGACTAACTTAGGGTACTCCACTCACAAGAACCCTAATGGCTAGCTACAACCTCAACAACTCCCACACAGGGTAGGACTGTCAGGCAAAAGTATGAAGGTTCTGTCGCGAATTGAATTCAACTCCACGGAAGAATTATATTGCTTGCTCCATGTCCTCCTGGGCAAAATCCTTAAGTATTTCTTCCTGATCTCTTGGTGAGGACTTTGATTTACTATGTGGTAATGTAATGAAGGAAGGCTACTAGAGTTGATGTAAATTCGTTACAGTTAGTTGACACACCTCGGACATGAACGGCACGAGCTTGTGGTGCTGCGCGGCGTGCAGCATGTCCGCCGCGTCGAGCAGCGTGAAGTCGGCGACGCCCTCGGCGATGGCGCGCTCGCACAGCCGCGCACTGTGCCCGCGCCAGCACACCAGCGTCGGAGACAGGAACGCAGAGTTCAGCGCCACCTACACGCACCAACACAGTTTTTTTTTATGGAAACTGACACGGTTGGCTACATCACCTGCAACATCCGTGATGTCAGCCCATAACACCGGGTGAACTAGGTGCCACGTCAGTGCTTCCCTTCGGTCGTGCCGGCTACACTGAACTGAACGGAAAACACAAACTATTTACATAGCCGTTTCGACCGACCTTTCATTCAGTGCGGTTGTACCAACCCGGGCGGATTAAACCCTACCACCTAGCAATATAAGAAGGGAGTCATATCCCTTAGTCGCCTTTTACGACATACACGGGAAGCGATGCAGTGGGGCTATTCTTTTAAGGTACAGCTAGGCTCTATTCACATTAGACGGCAAAGCGCACAAGAGCAGCAGCAGATGCCTTCACATTACTGCAGCTTTAGCGCTGAAACTTGCCGCCACGCTACTAACCAAACCGGTTGGAGTGGAAAGCGCGATGAGATCATTTGAAATATGTATTCCAATGGAAAAACACAGTTGCTTCTGTTAATTTTGTTACTTCTGCAACACAATCATTGTCTTGCAGAGCGACAACAGCACGGTGGCCACGCTGCTCTGACGTGACTGTCGCGCTGCTATTTCAAGTATAGTCCTCAGCCGCCCAAGAGCAGCGCGACAGCCGCTTGACTAAAACATGCGGGTATTGCGCTGCTTAGCTGCCTAATGTGAAGGGGGTTACACTGGGAGAGGAATAAAAGTCCAATAAGTTGCTACATATATGGAGGGTAGAGTAGAGTATAGCCCGGTTTTCGCAACCGTTCACTTCGAAAGAATGCGGCGCACACCCTCCGCTCTCCGCCGCCACCGCAATTGCCCGTCAGTACGGTGGAGGCGGAGAGCGGAGGGTGCGCGCCGCATTCTTTCGAAGTGAACGGTTGAGAAAACCGCGCTATAGATGCAGACATCTGGATCATATATCGTAGATGAGAATACCTATGAGATTGTTCAGAGGTTGTTGTAGTAGTAGGGGTCCAGCTACCTCAGCCAGGCACTCAGACGGGCCGGCTACAGAGCCGAGCAACAACGGAAGGAAGTGCGGCGCACGGGACAGTCGGGCACGCCCAGCGCCGCCTGCTGCGCGCGCGGCCCCACACCCGGGTTGTTCAGGATGTGCGAAGCCGCCTGCTGCTCCTCACTCAGCACTCGGAATGCACTCGGGACGGGCCGGCTACAGAGCCAAGCAACAACGGAAGGAAGTGCGTGCTCACCCGCATCTTGACGCACTTGTCCATCTCAGCGTCGCTGGTGAGGCAGAGTGTCGCGCGGCGCACGGGACAGTCGCGCACGCCCAGCGCCGCCTGCTGCGCGCGCGGCCCCACACCCGGGTTGTTCAGGATGTGCGAAGCCACCTGCTGCTCCTCACTCAGCACGCGGAATGACACCGTCGCATCCTGAACCAATAGCATGTAGGTTTCAGTCAGTCAACCTATGTAGCGGAGGGCGACACCCCCGCAGCCAGACCATCAAATAGTGTACAAAACTGCATGTGCGAAAAAAAAACAAAGGCTGTCAATGTGATACGAATAAAAGCGGTGGAGAAATTGGTGAAAAGAGTTTCTTTCTCTGCGCCGAGTCCAACAGCAGCTGCAATTGACCCGAGCGTCCTCAACTATCCGTACAGTCCACTAACGAGCGTGGATTTAAACACAGCATGTATTCGTCCACTGCCGGACATATCGGCGACCGGCAGTTGACATCTGACTGTACGACATGCCGGGTGTCCTCCAGGTCGTCGCAGTACCGCGAGTATTGACCATGTCCCCAGAGTGAGGGACAAAACATCGACCAAAGTGAGCCGCTTTCAGTTATACCGCGTAACCGAAAACATTACTATAATGTGTAATAGCGGTAATAGCCTAAACGAACATATTGACATGAAGATTATTGTTTTCCATCCAATTGAGTGTAGCCAGCCGGCACGAAACACAAGAGCAGGTATAAGACAGTGTTACCTGGAGCAGTAAGTCAGCGCTGCCGTATCGCAACGAGTCAAACAGCCTGAACATCTCAATACGCTGGCCGTTGGAATCCGTCACAACTTGGTAGCCTGGAGTCGTCGATGGCCTGAACAAAACATTACTCTTTTAACCGCTCAATTGGCGCTGTTCCTAAATTGGAACGTCACAGAAAGGTGACCGTCACGTTCCAATTTTGGAACGGCAGAGCGGCTGGATTTCCGCATTGAAGTACATGCTCTGTGTAAATAAAGGTGAAGATATGCCCTACTTGATCTGATTAATTTTGGCGCCAGCCTAGAGCAAAAAATTAATGGATTTCTCAGTTCTTTTCAAGACTTGGTGACGGACTGCATGTTGGGGCGCGATTTCACCGCTTACAACGATTACAACCATGCTAAATTTGCTATTGGTGTTCATGATTTTTTTTTTCTTCCTTGCCTTTGACAGAGTCGGCAGTAGCGCGACGTCCGATGCCTAAGCGTTTGTAGTAAGTATAGTGGTAGGTATAGTTAAATATTTCATCTGGGGTAAAGTACTCCTAGAGGATTATTTATTTGACAAAAAACCAATACTTGAAAGAATGAAAACACCTCACCTATTATAAAATCCATCATTCCGTCCAAAAGGGTATCTGTCTGTGGAAGAAGTGATGATGTTGCCATATTCGTCCCTCCTAGGAGTTATTGCGTTGCCATACTCGTCACGCGTATTTGATGGCTGCGGATTGCCATATTCATCCCTCGACTGAAGGGGGTTGCCATATTCGTCTCTAGCAAAGTTGGAGGAGGGGAGGGGATTGCCGTACTCGTCTCGGCCGTCGTTGACTTGCTGTGTGAAGTTGACGCGGTTCGGTTCCCCGTAGATCTGGACCAGCTTCTGGATGAACCTCTGGTACCTACAATAGTCAACACTCATTAGATCATCCAACAGTGATATGTGTCGATATGTACCGGCACAAATATCTCACATGCACCCCAGTTGTGTAGAAGTTGTAGAGTAAAGCGACAACAACAGATTGATCCATGTCAAGCCGATCGAGCTTCCATATCGTCTATTTAATATTGGTTACATCGCAGAGGAACTTGTGACCCCTTGTAGTCTACAAGTTGTAGACAACTACAGTCATAGGGGGGAAGACATAGGGGCTATGGATATGCAGTGGGAGTTATGAGAAGTCAATGCCTCGTGTCGCCGGTAAAACTAGTAAATTAGCCTTATATTATAAAACAAAACAGAATTTAATAGAAGATGTAATAGAGTGAGTGTGAGCTGACCGCTGCCTGTGGTGCTGGGTGCGGGCGCTGGTGGTGACGATGGCGTCGGCGGGCGCGCGGCCCCAGTTGCAGCGCTGCCACTCACGGATCGGCCGCCGCGAGCCGTCCTTGCAGAGCAACTCAAAGTCCTGCTCCGTCACACCGCCTGCACAACGCATACTCCAGTCGAGATGTCTATTTGAGGTTGCTATTTTCTGATATCATTATTTTGTTTTACTTACTGTTAGGTGTCTTTAGTAGTATAAATACAGAAATTAGACCAGATTATTGAATTGTGTCGACATCTTGACTTAACGGTGGAATTTATTTTTGTTGATGTTGGCCCATTTTTAAGTTTTCACTAAAAATTGTCATGCATGACTAAACTATTAGGAAGTTTAATTGTCTATATCTTTGGTCATTATAATTTTTTTTATAATTATATAACATTATAACTATAATTATTTTAAAACTTTAAACAAAAATAAACAAACTTCTAGGGAACACTTATTGTCATACTCGTACACGCATGTATGTACAGTGTGGTCGCTTACACAATGCAGTTACCCGTGTCGCAGGTGTGTGTGTGCACAAACACCACGACATGTTGCAGTGTCCTCTATCTATATGGATGTCACTTTGTCTGCAAGTCAGATCGGTACCACCTCAGGGTCAGGGGTGTCTGAGACTGAACTCAGCATGCGTAGCCACTTCATTATTTGGCCACTATAAAAAATCCAGTGTCAAAAGTGTACTGACCAAACAGAGCCTGTTCGTTGAGCGCGCGCACGACGGTGGTGTGTCGGAGGAAGGCGACCTCGCCCCTGGGGTCGAGCAGGCAGCGCAGCGCGCCCACGTAGCCCGCGTACGGGTCCAGCATGGTGCAGCGCGCCCCCGCACCTCCCGCGCACAACTTGCACAGTCTGCAACCTCACAACACACATGCTGAGAGCACATTCGTTGAGTGTGCTCATTCTCACACACCACGACAGTGCTGTGTCAGAGGGTGGCGACCTCACCCTTAGGTTCGCTGCATTGCCATAAGTAATAGTGTGAGAGTGGCGCCGGGTAGGCCTTGTTTTCATGAGGTCTTGCTGTGTTAAGCAGTACCTATGTAGTGACAGAGAGGATGGGACTCACTTGTCGGAGTTGTCGCCGATGGGGTTGTAGGTGTCGCTGAGCGAGTTGATGGCGCAGGACTCGCCGAAGTACTCGATGGTGGACTTCACGTGGTTGTTGCAGTCCACTATCTGTATGTAGTGACAGAGAGGATGGGACTCACTTGTCGGAGTTGTCGCCGATGGGGTTGTAGGTGTCGCTGAGCGAGTTGATGGCGCAGGACTCGCCGAACAGAGGTGCGCTTTTGTGCCGGTTTGTGTCACGATTTCGTACAGCGCACATCTCTGTACTGCTGTGCTGTGCTCGCACGATGGACAGTCTCGTGCAGTTCGTGTCACGATTGTCCAACGCGCACGAAGTAGCACAAACTTGCACGTTTTGACTGCATTATGCAAACTGTCTTGGTTTTAATTCAACGTGATTGTATTTTTTTTTTTTTATGGAAACTGACACGGTTGCCTACATTACCTACAACATCCGTGATGTCAGCCCATAACACCGGGTGAAATTGGTGCCACGTCAGTGCTTCCCTTCGGTCGTGCCGGCTACACTGAACTGGACGGAAAACACAAACTATTTACATAGCCGTTTCGACCGAACTTTCATTCAGTGCGGTGGTACCAACCCGGGCGGGTTACACCCTACCACCTAGTAATATAAGAAGGGAGTCATATCCCTTAGTCGCCTTTTACGACATACACGGGGAGAGATGCAGTGGGGCTAATCTTTTAAAGTACCGGCCCCACACGGTACATTTATGTATATTTCACTTTATTATTTTATAAGATCTTCAACTAAAGTATGTATGTATCCCTCAATGTCTAAGATTAAATAATCTTTGCCAGACATTTTAAATGAATAAGTACCTAGGTAAATAAATATTATAGACTTTACTGCGATGCAGAAGGCGCACTTTGCCGACACGCGCCAAGGACGAGTGAAGCATGCAGCACTCACAATGCACAGCACAGCACAGTAGAGATTGTAAGGTTCAAATTTTAACCTTAAGTTCAAAATGTAAAATTAAAAATTGCCTGGCAAAATATTCATATAAGCAAGCAGCGCACTCTTCGGTAGCGGGCGGCGGCGCGGCTTGGCGGTATGAACAAAGAGACATGAAAGCCGTGCCGACAGTCGAGCCGACACGCGGCACGCGCGCGGCGGCGAGTGCTCTAACGATACCGACCGGGCGGGCGAGGGCGACCCATCGCTTGTCGGGTTTTCGACACAGATCAAAGGCGCGCGCGCGGCCAATGGCCATCGTGCGTGGCGTGGCGTAGCAGCGGTGGTACGTCGCGCCGCCCCGCGCGCGTTCTACCTATCCTTTCCTCCGCGGTTTAAAGGAAAAATATGTTTATTTATTTATAGGAACTAACATGCGTGACTGTATCCATTTTTTTAAATTTTAAAATGATAGAGCATGGTAGGGTAGGTACCTATATGTACACGGTGTTGCAACCCCAACCATAAAACCCGAAAGGGGGTGATTCTGTACATGAAATGGAACAACTTTTGTTCTACGACTTTTTTATTTGAAGAAAAAAAATATTTTTCTCCATACATTTTGAGAATAGGTACACGATAGGTACTTAAAAATTGTATGAAAAAATTTTGTTTTTTTTTTTAATTTAATTTTTTTCTACTCTATAATATAATAGTAGCCATCAACGTAAATATTTGTATAGAGAAGTATAGTTAAAAATTTTAAATTCTCTGCATTACATTACAACATCCATTCACCGATTTCGTGCACTCGTGCAAGTCGGCGCCGACTTGTACGAAATGTCCATGCCGCACGACTCTGCACATGTGTCCAAGCTAGTCCATCGCACGGCGCGGCGTGCTCGGCCGGCCGAGACGACCGCTTTCATTCGTTTCGTGCGCACGAAGCGCAGCTCTGTCGCCGAAGTACTCGATGGTGGACTTCACGTGGTTGTTGCAGTCCACTATCTGTATGTAGTGACAGAGAGGATGGGACTCACTTGTCGGAGTTGTCGCCGATGGGGTTGTAGGTGTCGCTGAGCGAGTTGATGGCTCAGGACTCGCCGAAGTACTCGATGGTGGACTTCACGTGGTTGTTGCAGTCCACTATCTGTATGTAGTGACAGAGAGGATGGGACTCACTTGTCGGAGTTGTCGCCGATGGGGTTGTAGGTGTCGCTGAGCGAGTTGATGGCGCAGGACTCGCCGAAGTACTCGATGGTGGACTTCACGTGGTTGTTGCAGTCCACTATCTGTATGTAGTGACAGAGAGGATGGGACTCACTTGTCGGAGTTGTCGCCGATGGGGTTGTAGGTGTCGCTGAGCGAGTTGATGGCGCAGGACTCGCCGAAGTACTCGATGGTAGACTTCACGTGGTTGTTGCAGTCCACTATCTTCAGCCCGCCTTCCTGCATCAGCTGCTCCACACACACACATACACACATACTTAACCTAATGCTATGGCACCAGACGAGGTCTTTAAACTAACTTAGGAAACTTGCAGACATTCTGGGCGCGGTAGCAAAGATAGGCGTTTGCAAAAGACACTGAAGTTGTTGCGATAACTTTGCAGGTACACAAATAAATGTGTGCAAGATGAGTATCTTTCTTTTCTTTATCTTTTGTATCGCCTATTGGGCCACAAGTTCAGGTTGCACTAAACAAAAATGTGTTTGGTGTAACCTTTGGTATTTTATTTTCTGCATGAGTAATTGACTTTGGTAAGAAACCATTGACTTGAGATCTTCTAGCGTACGTCAATTATATTTGTAGGTAGAAAGACTTGATAGTTTGGTGAATCACTCGAGGTCGCTTTGAATATTATGTTGAAAACCTTGTATCGCATCTGGCACCGTGGAACCCTTAGCAAGCCTTGTCACTTGATCAGTGGTGTCGTCTACTCTGTTTCGACTATTTATTAATGACATGCATTCACTAGGCGACATACGCGGACAAAAGCATGGTGCGCAAAGTGTTCATCAAAGCATGGAAAGATAGAGAGGTCCAGCAGTCCTGTTGCGAGACGCGTCACTCTAGCTCAGGTTGACTTAGTTCTCAGAAAAGTAGCCTTGGGGGAAGGAGAACTTGGTCAAGTTCAACATAGCCGAGAGAAAAGCTTGCCCATTCTCTACTAAGGCTGATTCATTCCTCTCCAAGTTACTTTTCAGAGTAGGTACCAAGTTATCGACGATAACAGTCTATGCCTTCTGGGTATGGAGTCGTGCAAGGATGTTGGAGTTCGACTGTGTCCCGAAAATTTGGGTTTCTACACTGAGATCGGAAAATTTCACAGCAATCCAACTGCTATCACGCACTCGTGCGTGCAGATATCATACAGACCGTGTGTACGGGGATGGTCCAGCCCGCGAGCGTGCCGACTAGAGGGAAGCAGGCGTGAGCGCCGCGCATGCCGTGCAGCCCCTCCCCCGCGCGCACCCCCACCAGCCCGCCCTTCTTCACCACTGCCACCGAGTACTCGTACGCGTAACCACCCTCATAGATCTGAACACAACAATACAATGAAACATTCACCCATGAGGCCTTGGCAAAACGCATGTGCGACTTGCGCATTAAACATTCTCTCAGTGGAGGCGGGTCTTACTACTTTTTTATTTTATTTTTACTTTTCCTCTACAGAAGGAAGAAGGTGTGGATCTAAGCTTACGATGGCTTCACCGAACATATCCGGGCCCATCGGCAGTAGAGGAGGGTATTAATCGAGGCCGGGACTAGCGAGTGGCCACTCTAAATTTCCCGCGCATGCTTCACGTTTCGGCTCGCTTCAAGCCCTCGTCAGCTAGTCTGCGTTGACTAGGACGCGGGGAAACCACCAGTCCCGCTCTCGACCTCCCTCTCTCTACCTATCCATATTCTGTAGGATGCTTCCAGTGACGTTTTCGAAGCTCTCTCCATATATGAGCTTAGCGTCGATCTTGGGAGCCCTAGATTCTTGAAGAGACTGTAGAGCGACTTCGCTGGTAGTCCCCTTGCTCCGACTTCCACAGCGAAGAGATCAGTCTTGAATCCGTTTCTCACAATCCGGTCTACTAAGTTGCAGTACTTGTTAAGTTTGATGTTGTGGTCCTTCGGTATGTTACTTTCCCATGGAACTGTAAGTTCAACAAGTACTACATGCTTTGTCGCTTTTGAGAATATGAGTATATCCGGTCTTAATGCTGTGGTACAGATTTCCGAAGGCATTTGGTAATGCTTCTCATGTGTGTCCATCAACAATTCCCAATCCTTTGCTGCTCCCAAAATTGAAGAAGGTTTAGTCCTATCTTTGGGCAGCTTATTGGCTCCAGGTTTCACAAAGTTGACCTTCTGGAAGCCGCTACTGGTTTGCCCTTTCCTGGTCCGTGCAATTGACAGGTTGATGGCCTCTCTGATGATTTGGAGGACTTTATCATGACGGTAGGAATACTGGCCTCGCTCAAGTAGTATTTTGCATCCGCATAACAAATGTTTGGCCGTGCCTACGAACTCCTTACATGACGGGCATAGTTTATTTGTAGATTTCCCCCATCTAACTAGGTTACTCGGGTCGGGGAGAGTAAGCTGGAATGCATTTAAGTAGAACTTAAGCAGCTCAGGGGACCAGTTGTATATTATGGATTTCCACTTCAATGCAGGAGGGATGCAGAAGTCACCCACTGTTAGCCAATCATTCTGCATTTCTAGGTTTAAGGCGTGAAGTTTGAAGCCTTGTTCCATGTCCTCCTGAGCAAAACCTTTCAGTATTTCTTTATCAGACTTTGCTGTTTCTATGCCCAATCCAGATCTATTGGTGCGTGTACCAACTTGGAATGATTTGTAGAAGTCGAGTCTCGATTCCAGTTCATCTGATAGTGATGTGTTGGGTAAGGCTTGAATAGCGCTATCATTGGAGTCTTTGAGTATACATCGTTTGGCTATTCTCGCCTTTTGATAAAATATCGACGGTTTCTTAATGTTCAGTCCAAAGTTATTGTGAGATCTGTATAGCGTTGACGAGTCAGCCGGGTGAGCCAGTCCAAACCATGATTTCAGGAATCTGGTCACATACGAGTCTAATTTAGTCAGGTTTTGCTTTGTGAAGTCGTAGACGAGAAATGGCCATGAAAGTTTTGATGTCAGGTAGTTATCGTAAATCCATGCCTTTTGTGTACCCAGGAGGGGAAGATTGTCAGTTTGGCGGAGGCTCTCTTCGAAAAGTTGGACAATGTCATCAGTAGGATGCTCCTTTCCTCTGCTGGTGATCCTTTTGCCCAAGAATTTAAAAGGAGCTTCATCAGCCACGGTTGCGATTGGTTTTCCGGCTACTGTCAAACCTGGATTGCTCGAGGTAAACTTTGAACCTTTCCTGGTTAAGCTCAAACAGTAGCACTTCGCTGGTTTTATCTTCATCCCTTTGGTCCATTCACAATAGTCATCCACCACCTTAAGAAGCGACTGATTTTGTTTTGGATTGCGGGTTAACAGCGTAATATCATCCGCAAATGCCAGGATGGCCGCCATATATGTGTCTCCATATTTGAACCTGTATCCCCATTTCTTTTAAAAAAAAAAATTTCCGTAACCCTTGCACATACAAATAGCTGATGCTAAATGCTCCATGTATGCAGCAGCTCTTTCTGTCTGTTAGTCTGAGCTGTTAGTGTCGAAGTGCGATGGAAACAGGCAGCTTGAGACTGAGCAATAAAGGTTGCAGGATCTATGCATGCGTCGCTAGAGGCGAGGGGTTCGATACCCATTGGCATACATCACTTTCTTTCTCATTCTGACGATATAGTTGTGTTTTCTATCCAGTTCAATGTAGCCAATCAGGTTAGAAATATAAAAAATATGCGCCTTGAACAGATGAATGTTTTTTCTGCCAACCCCTGTAGCCAGACAAGAATAGAACAAGTGAAATGAATATAATGTGTGGACTGGGCGACGGGCAGTATTGTCCGCTTGCTTCAAACACTAGCTAGACTCACCTCCTGCAGGATGGACACGAGGGAGTGGTAGCGTCCCGCCATGAACACCTCGCCCGCATCTAGAGACAGGAACGTCGCCGCGCCAGAGTCCACCCACGACATGAACTCCTCCGAGTCAAACACTAGCTAGACTCACCTCCTGCAGGATGGACACGAGGGAGTGGTAGCGTCCCGCCATGAACACCTCGCCCGCGTCTAGAGAGAGGAACGTCGCCGCGCCAGAGTCCACCCACGACATGCACTCCTCCGAGTCAAACACTAGCTAGACTCACCTCCTGCAGGATGGGCACGAGGGAGTGGTAGCGTCCCGCCATGAACACCTCGCCCGCGTCTAGAGAGAGGAACGTCGCCGCGCCAGAGTCCACCCACGACATGCACTCCTCCGAGTCAAACACTAGCTAGACTCACCTCCTGCAGAATGGGCACGAGGGAGTGGTAGCGTCCCGCCATGAACACCTCGCCCGCGTCTAGAGAGAGAAACGTCGCCGCGCCAGAGTCCACCCACGACATGCACTCCTCCGAGTAAAACACTAGCTAGACTCACCTCCTGCAGGATGGGCACGAGGGAGTGGTAGCGTCCCGCCATGCACACCTCGCCCGCGTCTAGAGAGAGGAACGTCGCCGCGCCAGAGTCCACCCACGACATGCACTCCTCCGAGTCAAACACTAGCTAGACTCACCTCCTGCAGAATGGGCACGAGGGAGTGGTAGCGTCCCGCCATGAACACCTCGCCCGCGTCTAGAGACAGGAACGTCGCCGCGCCAGAGTCCACCCACGACATGCACTCCTCCGAGTCAAACACTAGCTAGACTCACCTCCTGCAGAATGGGCACGAGGGAGTGGTAGCGTCCCGCCATGCACACCTCGCCCGCGTCTAGAGAGAGGAACGTCGCCGCGCCAGAGTCCACCCACGACATGCACTCCTCCGAGTCAAACACTAGCTAGACTCACCTCCTGCAGAATGGGCACGAGGGAGTGGTAGCGTCCCGCCATGAACACCTCGCCCGCGTCTAGAGACAGGAACGTCGCCGCGCCAGAGTCCACCCACGACATGCACTCCTCCGAGTCAAACACTAGCTAGACTCACCTCCTGCAGGATGGGCACGAGGGAGTGGTAGCGTCCCGCCATGAACACCTCGCCCGCGTCTAGAGAGAGGAACATAGCCGCGCCAGAGTCCACCCACGACATGCACTCCTCCGAGTCAAACACTAGCTAGACTCACCTCCTGCAGGATGGGCACGAGGGAGTGGTAGCGTCCCGCCATGAACACCTCGCCCGCGTCTAGAGAGAGGAACGTCGCCGCGCCAGAGTCCACCCACGACATGCACTCCTCCGAGTCAAACACTAGCTAGACTCACCTCCTGCAGGATGGGCACGAGGGAGTGGTAGCGTCCCGCCATGAACACCTCGCCCGCGTCTAGAGACAGGAACGTCGCCGCGCCAGAGTCCACCCACGACATGCACTCCTCCGAGTCAAACACTAGCTAGACTCACCTCCTGCAGGATGGGCACGAGGGAGTGGTAGCGTCCCGCCATGAACACCTCGCCCGCGTCTAGAGACAGGAACGTCGCCGCGCCAGAGTCCACCCACGACATGCACTCCTCCGAGTCAAACACTAGCTAGACTCACCTCCTGCAGGATGGGCACGAGGGAGTGGTAGCGTCCCGCCATGAACACCTCGCCCGCATCTAGAGACAGGAACGTCGCCGCGCCAGAGTCCACCCACGACATGCACTCCTCCGAGTCAAACACTAGCTAGACTCACCTCCTGCAGGATGGGCACGAGGGAGTGGTAGCGTCCCGCCATGAACACCTCGCCCGCGTCTAGAGACAGGAACGTCGCCGCGCCAGAGTCCACCCACGACATGCACTCCTCCGAGTCAAACACTAGCTAGACTCACCTCCTGCAGGATGGGCACGAGGGAGTGGTAGCGTCCCGCCATGAACACCTCGCCCGCGTCTAGAGAGAGGAACGTCGCCGCGCCAGAGTCCACCCACGACATGCACTCCTCCGAGTCAAACACTAGCTAGACTCACCTCCTGCAGGATGGGCACGAGGGAGTGGTAGCGTCCCGCCATGAACACCTCGCCCACGTCTAGAGACAGGAACGTCGCCGCGCCAGAGTCCACCCACGACATGCACTCCTCCGAGTCAAACACTAGCTAGACTCACCTCCTGCAGGATGGGCACGAGGGAGTGGTAGCGTCCCGCCATGAACACCTCGCCCGCGTCTAGAGACAGGAACGTCGCCGCGCCAGAGTCCACCCACGACATGCACTCCTCCGAATCAAACACTAGCTAGACTCACCTCCTGCAGGATGGGCACGAGGGAGTGGTAGCGTCCCGCCATGAACACCTCGCCCGCGTCTAGAGACAGGAACGTCGCCGCGCCAGAGTCCACCCACGACATGCACTCCTCCGAATCAAACACTAGCTAGACTCACCTCCTGCAGGATGGGCACGAGGGAGTGGTAGCGTCCCGCCATGAACACCTCGCCCGCGTCTAGAGAGAGGAACGTCGCCGCGCCAGAGTCCACCCACGACATGCACTCCTCCGAGTCAAACACTAAAGCCGTATTTTTAATTAGACGAAGTAAACTGACAGTAGCTAATGTCACTTTGCAAAATAATGTTGCCTTATTTAATGTAATAGTGATGTGCTACGATAAAATCTAAACTTTTTTTATGGTTTGGCCATCTGCGATCATAAACAATACTTTTAGTATATTTTTTTGTTTTCTGGGTTTGGCATTAAGAGGCTGAAGTCCAGTGAGTCCGGTTCTACATTTTAATGCATTGGACTGTTCATTTCGAGAGGTTGCGCCTCATTCCAATTCTTACCTTACTAGGTGGTAAGGTTTTTCCCGGCCGGATTTCTACCGCCGCACTGAATGATACGTTGGTCGAAACGGCTATGTAAATAGCTCGTGTTTTCCGTCCAGTTCAGTGTAGCCGACATGAAATGAGGAGAAGAACTGACATGGCACCTAGTTCACCCGGTGTTATGGGCTGACATCAGATTCAGGGTTCGGAATTAGGTAGTGTGATTTGGTACCAAAGTAGGTAAAGTTTGCGAGAGGATATAATATGGAGTTGTTAAAACCACCACTTTGTTTGGGAATTCCGAACATTTCCTGGGAAATTTCAGAGACTGGATTTTTCTTCGGGATCGTATTTATTGACTAAATACAAGCTTCTTTTGTTCTTAGGTGATTTTCTCTAGAGTGGCCGGTTATGGAGATATAATTTTTTTCAGAAATTTTTATTTCTACTCAATTTACAGGAAAACCGGGGAAGATGTGATAAAATAATCTAAGAGTGTATCGAACTGCTTGAAAAACAAGACCTAATTTGTTGTCGTACCATCATTGGTTCTCGATTTATACCTCGCCGCGATTCTGAATTATGCAGGACGGAATTTGTATGGAAAGCTCCGCCGCCTTTCCTGATTTAATTTCTCCAATGTTGATATTTTTTCGCCTGAATCTTATTTCTAGAGGAAATATAAGACACTTTTATTCTTACACGTTTTTCAATAAAATCAATATTTCCGGAGAAAAAAAAAATCTAAATTTTTTTTTTCAATTTTTTTTCGATTGGTGATGTTTTTTGGCGGATTCTTATTTCTAAACAAAATATAAGACACTTTTATTCCTACACGTTTTTCACTTAAGTCGATATTTCCGGAGAAAAAAATAAAACAACCTATTTTTTCATATTTTCTCGAATGTTGACGTTTTTTCGCCTGAATCTTATTTCTAGACCAAATACGAATCTGTAGTGAACATTTAAAAAAAGTGGCCGACATTTTGAACTTTTTAGTTATTGGACCGATTGCTTTCAAAATCGATATCTGGGTGTCTGTGTGGGCTCTGAATACGAATCTGTAGTCAAAATTTAAAACAAGTGGCCGCCATTTTGAACTTTTTAGTTACTTGACAGATTGCTTTCAAAATCGATATCTGGGTGTATGTGTGGGCCCTGAATACGAATCTGTTGTCAAAATTAAAAAATGTGGCCGCCTTTTTGAACTTTATAGTTACTGGACCGATTGCTTTCAAAATCAATTCAAAATGTCACTTTGCAAAATAATGTTGCAAAATAATGTTGCTCCTGTCATTGACAGGAGTTGCCAGATGCAATTTTTTCAAATTTCCACAGGTTGAAAAATAATTTCCCCAAAATTATAGTAGAAAAACAGTGTTTCTGATAAAAAAAAATATAACACAATTTATAGTTATCTGCTCATAAACATTATATAAACAACTTATCTGTCATTGAGAAGAGTTGCCAGATGCTATTTTTAAAATTTCCCCAGGTTGATAAAATAATTTTCCAAAAATTATACTAGAAAAACAGTGATTCTGGTAAAAATTGTGTTGTTTTCTAATTGTCGTGAGTTCAAGTTCCGATTTAGCAATTTAATTCAACATTCTTAGGGTGTAACATTTTTCTGTTAATAAAAAGCTTTTCTAAATCCTTAGCATGACTTTAATTTCTATTTTATATGTTTGGATTACACATCTATTAGATCCTGAAAACCCCTATCGCTTTTTTATGATTTATTTTATATTTTATAGCTATTTTATATTAATTATTGAGTGAGTGATTATTATCGATAGTTTGCGTCACAACACTATTTATTTTTTCTCAAAACCTGGCATCCCAGCAAACGTCAGTTTACTTCGTCTGATTAAAAATACGACTTTAGCTAGACTCACCTCCTGCAGGATGGGCACGAGGGAGTGGTAGCGTCCCGCCATGAACACCTCGCCCGCGTCTAGAGACAGGAACGTCGCCGCGCCAGAGTCCACCCACGACATGCACTCCTCCGAATCAAACACTAGCTAGACTCACCTCCTGCAGGATGGGCACGAGGGAGTGGTAGCGTCCCGCCATGAACACCTCGCCCGCGTCTAGAGAGAGGAACGTCGCCGCGCCAGAGTCCACCCACGACATGCACTCCTCCGAGTCAAACACTAGCTAGACTCACCTCCTGCAGGATGGGCACGAGGGAGTGGTAGCGTCCCGCCATGAACACCTCGCCCGCATCTAGAGACAGGAACGTCGCCGCGCCAGAGTCCACCCACGACATGCACTCCTCCGAGTCAAACACTAGCTAGACTCACCTCCTGCAGGATGGGCACGAGGGAGTGGTAGCGTCCCGCCATGAACACCTCGCCCGCATCTAGAGACAGGAACGTCGCCGCGCCGGAGTCCACCCAGGACATGCACTCCTCCGAGTCAAACACTAGCTAGACTCACCTCCTGCAGGATGGGCACGAGGGAGTGGTAGCGTCCCGCCATGAACACCTCGCCCGCGTCTAGAGAGAGGAACGTCGCCGCGCCAGAGTCCACCCACGACATGCACTCCTCCGAGTCAAACACTAGCTAGACTCACCTCCTGCAGGATGGGCACGAGGGAGTGGTAGCGTCCCGCCATGAACACCTCGCCCGCGTCTAGAGAGAGGAACGTCGCCGCGCCAGAGTCCACCCACGACATGCACTCCTCCGAGACAAACACTAGCTAGACTCACCTCCTGCAGGATGGGCACGAGGGAGTGGTAGCGTCCCGCCATGAACACCTCGCCCGCATCTAGAGACAGGAACGTCGCCGCGCCGGAGTCCACCCACGACATGAACTCCTCCGAGTCAAACACTAGCTAGACTCACCTCCTGCAGGATGGGCACGAGGGAGTGGTAGCGTCCCGCCATGAACACCTCGCCCGCGTCTAGAGAGAGGAACGTCGCCGCGCCAGAGTCCACCCACGACATGCACTCCTCCGAGTCAAACACTAGCTAGACTCACCTCCTGCAGGATGGGCACGAGGGATTGGTAGCGTCCCGCCATGAACACCTCGCCCGCATCTAGAGACAGGAACGTCGCCGCGCCAGAGTCCACCCACGACATGCACTCCTCCGAGTCAAACACTAGCTAGACTCACCTCCTGCAGGATGGGCACGAGGGAGTGGTAGCGTCCCGCCATGAACACCTCGCCCGCGTCTAGAGAGAGGAACGTCGCCGCGCCAGAGTCCACCCACGACATGCACTCCTCCGAGTCAAACACTAGCTAGACTCACCTCCTGCAGGATGGGCACGAGGGAGTGGTAGCGTCCCGCCATGAACACCTCGCCCGCGTCTAGAGACAGGAACGTCGCCGCGCCAGAGTCCACCCACGACATGCACTCCTCCGAGTCAAACACTAGCTAGACTCACCTCCTGCAGGATGGGCACGAGGGAGTGGTAGCGTCCCGCCATGAACACCTCGCCCGCGTCTAGAGACAGGAACGTCGCCGCGCCAGAGTCCACCCACGACATGAACTCCTCCGAGTCAAACACTAGCTAGACTCACCTCCTGCAGGATGGGCACGAGGGAGTGGTAGCGTCCCGCCATGAACACCTCGCCCGCGTCTAGAGAGAGGAACGTCGCCGCGCCAGAGTCCACCCACGACATGCACTCCTCCGAGTCAAACACTGGCTAGACTCACCTCCTGCAGGATGGGCACGAGGGAGTGGTAGCGTCCCGCCATGAACACCTCGCCTGCATCTAGTGACAGGAACGTCGCCGCGCCAGAGTCCACCCACGACATGCACTCCTCCGAGTCAAACGCCTGCGCACCCAACCAAACTACTTCTTTAGCAACTGACAAACATTTATAAATATTAATAAAACATAACAATATGTACATACTACACGCTGTATCCCGGCAATCGGGGTAAGCAGAGTAATCGGTGTTGCGCTGCAAGGACTCTGTTAAATAACAGCACAACACCGACCACCACGTTTAGCAAAGTATTCGGACGAGATAACTATCAAGCAGCAAGTAAGGCACGAAGACCAACCTGCTGCGAGACTCGGTGAGAGGTTTCTATCCTGTCGCCGTATAGCACCGCATCTTGTCCTCATTCCTTAGTCATTATTTACTATATGCAAGGGAGAGATGCAGTGAGGCCATTCTTTTTAAGTACCAGCTCCACACTGTACGTACAGTACTGGCTCCATACAGTAGTAATAAATAATTAAAAATGCTGCATAAAGAACCACCTCAGTTCTTTGCACCTATGTAATAAAAAAATTTCAAGCAACGCAGTTATGTGCCAAGCAGGTACCTAGGTAATGAAGCAAACAAAACACAAATTAATAAGAACATGCATACTGACATGCTTGCATCTGAGCTCGATGTAGTCGTCGCCGAAGAGCGCTCGGTCGCGGAGCAACGCGCGCGACAGGTTCCCGCACTTGTACTTCTCAAACAGCGAGGTGGCGCACCAAGACACCAAGTTCTCCCCTTCCACCTTCACCTCCCCCGGTAGCACCTCGTGCTCCACCATGTTGCGGTACTGGCTCCAGCACAGCCCTGCTCACCACACACCACACATATTCACATTATACTTACATATAGAACTTGGCAGCGTACTACGGTGACTTACTACTACTCTTACTACTCTTTGCTCAAAACTTTATTGCCACTCATAAGATGATCTAAACCTACTGTACGCCATTGATTTTATAACCCTGTCGGGACAGATAGACCACTCCATATAACAAATTTGGTAACGTTGTAAATCGTAAAACCAACAGAGGGCGTTAATAATTTTTCTTGATGTTGTCGTAAAACAAACAGGTGGCGTTAATGTTTGTTAATACTTCTATACTAAGGGCGCTATCTAGTTGAAATACAACATGTATCTAGGTACCTTTAATTGTCACTAGGCTGTAGAATTACTGCTACTAGACAAAAGATGGCGCTTTCATTTATATTTATAAAGAACATTATTTATGTAAATTCCAAAATTTTTAATTATATTTGAATAATAAAATTATGACAATTTACAATTAAACTAACACTTCTTATCAAATTAAATAAAATAAAAAAATGTTTTGAAAATTATTTGGTATACGGAACAAAATATTATTATGATTGTAATTTCCTGTTTGTGCGCTTTTAATAGATAGATCCACACAGAGCACGGAATACCCCCGCGCGCGCGCGCGCGGTATTCCGTGCTCTGTGGATAGAACGTATTTATTTAGTTGAACAGTTAAACAAATACTCGTCACTCTTCATTCTAATAATGTCAGCATTGTATGTAAAAAAAAAAATATGAAAACTGCCTTAAAAAATTTATGAAATTAAAAAAATCGAACCCTAGAGTTGAAGGCGGTGCTAAAGAAGGCTACACAAATCACAAAGGATATCATCCACGCATGTTTTCTTTCATGTATCATTTTTGCTTGCTTTAGCACCGCCTTCAACTCTAGGGTTCGATTTTTTTTATTTCATACATTTTTGAAGGCGGTTTTTATATATTTTTTTAAATAGTTTTTTATTTCACAGTTTTTTTTGGAATTTTTTGCTATTAATGTACTCGGCGGAATCGCTCGACCTTCGGCCTCGCGATTCCGCCTCGCTTTCCAATCTGATCTCGACCAAATTAAAATGGAACCACGTCATGGTTATCCCCTTTCAAACAAAAAAAAAGAATTTTCAAAATCGGCCCACAATAATTGACGGAGTAATCGCGTAACAAACATCCAAAAAAAGAAAACATACCGTCGAATTGAGAATCTCCTAGGTCTAAAGTAAATTGCTCGTGATGACAAATTCAACGAGCCCAAACACGATGGGTTTATCATGTGTAGTTTAGGAGTTCCTATGGCCACCTTCCGTCTCCATCATCAGACCAGCTCGATGGTACTCGTACTCGTATTATAATATATTAAACGCATCTGGCCGGTCGGAAAAGATTTCAAATTTAGAATATTCATGAAACAAGGGTCCGAATATGAATGACAATATCGATTCATGTATTTAAATACAATGACAGAGAAAATTTCAAAATATTAGGTACCTATTCTACCTATTTAATACTTTTTAGTTCTAGTTTATTTTTTTTAAGTCGGTTTTATATTTTTAAAACAATATTACATAAAAAACAATAATCGAAATCGAATAATCGAAATCGGTTGAAGTGGTACAGAATTATTCGCCATGTGTCAAACTGCAAATTGCTGAAAAAGCCCACATCACAAAAGTTTTGCTGAAGGTAACCACACACCAATAGTATTTTGTTGCTTTTTCATAAACCGCTCAATCAATTTCAATAAAATTTCAATGGGAGCACCTCTGAAGTATGACCTACCAAACAAAAAAAGAATTTTCAAAATCAGCCCACAATTAACACGTTGAACGCCATACGACCCACCGGTGGGCCTAGCGTACTTTTCGGTTCGGGCCAAGCCAAACTCATTATATCCGTAATTTTCATCAACTTGAGATTTTCATCACAAAGTTTATAAAATGCGGTAATTTGTAAGGAAAATAAAAATTTGCGACTTTTACCGTCTAATTTTCGAGATATAGCAGAAGGCTCACGGGTGGATCGTGTGGCCTCCTATGAAGGATTTGTATTTTTCTGTTGGCTGGGGCCGCGGGGTCACGCCGCGGCCCACCCGTTGCGCGCGCGCCGCGGACGCAGCGATCAATCCCGGTCCGGCTGCGTCGACAATTGAGGATGTTTTACGCTTTTCTCGCCAAAAATGATTATTTTGAAGATTTCGAGTTAACACAAGAAGCGCTAACGCAGTTAGAAAACATCGAGATAGATCTTCTGAACCGTAGTTTCGGAATAGATTCTATGAAGACGTAGTTCAACCAACGAAAAGAAGATGCTGTCGAATTCTTTTGTCGGAGAGTGAGGATAGCGACTATGAAATGCATATAGAAAGACGGAAGAGAATGAAACACACTCTGGAAAGGAAAGAGGGATTGGCCAGAAAAGTGAGAAGAACATGTCACCAATGTTATGCAAAGAACGTACCAATAATGGGTAGCAAACAGGCTAAAACCAAGTCGAAAAAAGTATCCACTTATTGCCAAAGCAGCCCAACTAAACCATTCCTTTGTTTGCCTTGTTTTAACATGACTCACGGATAATTCTTTATTGTTTATGGTTAAACCCTTTGGGGTTAAGATGATTGATTATTTTAAATAATGAAGTGTCATAATGTTGTGATTGTTCAATTTCATAAATATTTTGTTTTGTTCAATTTCATAAATTATTTTCGTAATAAATAATGTCTTCTTATTTGGCAATGAAGAAAATTTTATGTTCATTTTTATTTTGACGAATATTTTCTTATTATTTTCTGGTTTTATTAATTCTATTAATACAAATATTATTTTCTACCTTATCGTTAAGAGCAGCCCTAGCATCGTTACAATTAACTTAATAAAAAACTACAAGTTTCTATTGGATTTGAAAACCACGCCGTCCGCTTCGACTACAAGGCCATGCGGCTCACTTCCATATTGGCTTTGTAGCTGCGCTCTGTGGCTTGTAGGAAGCGTTTACGTAGGCCCTCTCACGCGGCTCACCGGTGACCCCCATGCCCTGAATGGTTCAGTAAGGAAAGGCTCACCGGTGAGCGGTGAGCCCCGTGGCCCAAACGGAAATACTGGATTTTTCATGTGGCGTTGAACGTGTAAGATTGTAATTTCCTGTTTGCGGTTTTACTCCGGTCCAAAGAATTTACAAACTCTTTGGTTGTACTTGGGTTGTACCTAGCTCCGCTTATTTGTTGTTATATCCGCTATAGTAACACATATTCTGTGAAAATTTCAACGGGCTTCCTATTACGGTTCAAGAGATACAGCCCTCGGATAGACAAACGGACGGACGGACAGACAGACTGCGGAGGCTTAGTAATAGGCTTCCGTACAGGGATACGGAAACCTAAAAATAAGGGGTGAAATAGGGGTGAAAGTTTTTGTATGGGGAATCCATGATTTCTCTAGGTAAGGATATGAAAATTTATTATCTAGTCTTTTGGCACAGATTACTCAATAGTTACTGCTTTTGGTAAGAAATAATGAATAATGGTCAGGAAGAGGAAGGGGGAGAGAAAAGAAGGGGGAGTGGGTGGGAGGTACGTTTGTCAGCCTGGGTAGCTCAGTGGTGCAGGCAACCCTGGGCGCGGTCAACACTTGGATGGGTGACCGCTCGACCATTTGAGGCTGACCGTGGTTCGGATTCCACGTAAAACTGTAGCACCCTTCCCTTCTTACCTTACTAGGGTTGGTACCACCGCACTGAATAAAACGTATGTCGAAACGGCTATGTAAATCAAAGAGATTTGATGTAAATAGTTTTTTCGTTTTTTTTCGTCCAGTTCAGTATAGCCGGCACGACATGTCCGACATCACGGATGTTGTAGGTGATGTATCCAACCATGTCAGTTTCCATAAAAAAAAGAAGAAGAGGAGGAGAGGTATGGAGGGAGGAAGGGTTAGTGAATGAGGGTAGGTGTGGGGGAGGGAGGTAGTAGAGGGAACGAGGAGGAATGGATATCGAGGGAGTGAGAGGTTGAAAGGGGGAAGGGGCGGGGTAAGAGGGGGTTGCGGACAGGATGAGGGGTAGTAGGGGAGGAATGGAATGCGAGGGTGATGGGAAGGAGGGGCGACATGAGGGGAGGAAGGGAAGTAGGGAGAGAGGGAGGGAATGGGCGAAAGGGAAGGTGGCAAAGAGGGGGTCCGTGAAGGGTGAGGGGAAGGAGGGGAGGAAGGCGGGATCGAGGAGAGAAGACCGGGAGAGAGGTGAGTGAGAGATGGGCGAGGAAGGAATCCCTTCCTTCCTCCCGAAAAAGATAGAGAATATAAGAGAAGCGATGGTTTATTATCAATTTTGCATTTAAATCAGATTTACTATTTTTTTATTTTATTCGTTGTCGTGTCGTCGTCGGTAAAATCTACAATTTTACAATTTTATATAAAATATCCAAAGAGATTTTATGTATAGAGTGAGCACTACGAAGAAAGAATACAGAGAAATGACGGCCAATAACTGAGGTATGAGGTAAGGTAGCGGGGTGGCGGAACGCTGAGCCGCGCGGGGCGGGAAGCGAGCGGGAGAGGGGCTAGCTAGCGAGCGACTAGCGGCTAGCGGCCCGGCCGGCCCGGCCGGTCAGTCAACACGTGCATTGGAATACGTAGGGTTGTCACTTAGTCTACCAAAAATATATTTTTCGATTTATTATTTTACGAGTAGGTATTATGGTTAATTGTGCCCGTAGTCTAGTGGTAACGCTTCTCAATGCATAAGTTGCGGGTTCAAATCCCGGGCACTAACTAATGTACTTATTTATTTCCTTGATAAAGATTGATATACGTGCATTTCATAACGAATAGGTACGATCGCTCCGGTGAAGAAAAATAAAGTTAGGTAACTAGTGCACACAGGTCTATGAAAGGTATTTTTGTGTAAACTGCTTCTGATTTCCACTGGTCACCATGTACGAGTAATCGAACCGGATATAACAAATTGTGACAAGTTCGAGTGCAATATGACTGCCATAAGAATACTCAATAAACAATAAAACAACAACAATAAAAACAATACCTCCTATGTCAGTGAGCAGAGTCCGTGCCTAGCAGTGGGACGTTTTAAAGGATTATAGAAGAAAACAGATAGTGAATTTCATCGAAAAAAAACGTTTTTATGTATTTAAACTTAAAATACAGAACTATAATAACTTGAAATACATACCTAAACTTATATGGGTTTTTAAATTACCGTGGTTATTTGACATTTTAAGAAGTAACAACGGCTTTACTCACTATCGAAATACGAGCTGTGTGGCTCGACATTTCGGCCAGAGTGCTCATGATGATGGGCCATACGTTTGGCCCGAAACGTCGAGCCACACAGCTCATATTTCGACCGCGAGTAAAGCCGTTTTGTATTCTTATAATACCTACACTTAATAACTAGAATAATATCTAAAAAACTAAACTTAATAATAAAGAATTATATATATAACTAAAAAAACCATTAGGTATACTTTGGACTACACACACAAACACAACTAAAATAACTCTTCCTCCGTACTTAAACAAAATAATTTAAATTTCACTTTACACAAATTTAAATTTTCACTTTCCCTTAAACAATGTATCATCTTGGACTATTTTTATCCATCTTTCTCGTATTGATCCCTTAGAAGGATGTGGAAACCTTGTAAAAAACATTTTTTCTTGAAAATTTCTCAATTACTTACTAATTAAAAAAAAATAAAAGAATAGCGACTACCCTAATTAGCGGTCAATTCACTCTCATATTTTAACGTGGTTTAATACATATTTATTTACTTTCATACATGATATCCCAGAACTCTATTTCTAATCATTCATATGTGGCAGCCCTAATGAGCGCGTTCAATTTATTTGTTTAATTAAATAATGCTTATGTTATTGCAATGCGAGGTCAATACATAAAATGTACAAAATTTTCAAATTGAAGTAGCGTTGTGACAGCCCTAATTGGCCAGTTGAACCAAATATTTCTAAGCACAAAGTCTTGTTTTCCAAACAAGATATTATATATAAGGTCTTTCAAAATTAGTTAATAGTACGCTAAGGGGGGGTTCTGTATCGTAAATAAATCACTTTTGAGGAATAAAGATTTTTTTTTACAAAAAAAAAAATTTATAATAATGTAAAATGTAAAAAAAAATTCTTTTCTTAATCGTTTCAGTTTCATGCCAGGAACAAAAAAGTCTTCCAACACATAGATCTCTTTCTTTCAGAAATTGTGAAAACCACAATTTTAGTTTTATTAGTATGGAATAGAAAGAATTTGATTTTTTTTACCAACTTACACGTGTTACATCAAAATGGTAATGAAGACTTTTTTGTTACTGTTATGAAAATGAATCGATTAGGCTATAAAAATCAACCACATATTTTTTTATTTAAATACATACAAAACATTTTACATAAAAAAAGGCCAAGGTCCAAAAAATTTTATATAGGTTTTACTCCCTATATGATGCAGAACCCCCCCTTAGCATACTATTAACAAATTTTGAAAGACCTTATATATTAAGATCACAATGAAGTGATACTTACCTATGAAATGAGATGCCATCAGTTTTCCCAATATTTTTTGCAATATCGCAATTCGCAACACACAACCGGGCATAATGACTGGCGCGATGCCAGCCGCAGACGGACGGCAGCGAGCGCGCGGACGGCGCGTCCGCCGCGTTCGGTCGCTTGCGAGCTACTAGTCTCAAGAGGGTCCCTCCGCGTAATGGTTACTCCACCGCGGTGGAGCGAAGGCTGTTGCCCGGGTAAGAGGTCTAGTAGAATACATGATACGTCATTGAAAATATCATTGACTTATATATTCTGTAAAGCTTATCACAAATACATTAAACCCACCCTCTTTTAATCTCTTTGGTATAACACCACCAGCAGCATCGTAGATGGAAAATATAGCCCTGGACTCAACTTTTTTTAATTCGGTGCCTGGACTCCCTACTTCATACTCAAAGACATTTTGTTCATACTTCAACTATTACTAAAACGAGACACCGCGATTATGGTAGTGTGCGTATCGCGTGAATACAGAACCGACCGTCTCAAGAGATCGCATCGATATTGTGTCATCCTTTTTCCACGCGCAGTAACCCGTATCGCTTGCCTGCACGCTCCACGCAAACATTTGCGTGTTCCAAAACAAGCGAACGTCGCGCGTCGATCGATAAATTACCGCAACGGCTAAAAACTATGGAGGTGGCTTTTTACTTTCGAGCGACTGTAAGGAGAAAGGAAGTATTGTGATCGTCCAAAATGTCGAAGTTGAGAATGCGACTGATTTTTTTTTTTTTTATTGAAACTGTCACGGTTGGCTACATCACCTACAACATCCGTGATGTCAGCCCATAACACCGGGTGAACTTGGTGCCACGTCAGTGCTTCCCTTCGGTCGTGCCGACTACACTGAACTGGACGGAAAACACAAACTATTTACATAGCCGTTTGGACCGACCTTTCATTCAGTGCGGTGGTACCAACCCGGGCGGGTTAAACCCTACCACCTAGTAATATAAGAAGGGGGTCATATCCCTTAGTCGCCTTTTACGACATACACGGGGAGAGATGCAGTGGGGCTATTCTTTTAAAGTACCGGCCCCACACAGTACAGATTTGGGCTATATATCTGTCAACGATCCCAAAAAAGTGGTTTTGAGAAACATGTATGTGTGTGTGTGTGTGTGTCCGTCCAGCGACCTTGTGCCTAAACTGCTCAACCGATTTCGTTCAAAATTCGTATTTAGTAGTTTGAAATGATAATCTAGGGGTACCTTTTTTAGTTTTTTTTAATTAAAAAAAATAAGGGTAGCTGTTATACAAATTATTTCGTTGAGGTCGATTTTCTTATAAATGGCTAACGATTTTTATTATTATTATTATATTTAATCCATCGTGTTTGTTTCCGTTTTCAAAGGTGGTGAGGTAAAAAAATATAATTTTAAAGAAGGTATCTCCACTTTATCCTAACCGCACGCGCGTATTTGAATTGCACGCAGGTTTGGTTGGTGGGTATTTTGGTATTTGGCAACTAAAAATATAATAAGAAATAGGCATGCCATCTATAGACAAATAGGACAACTTAACTTTGGTCTGACATCTATGATGCAGAAGCGGCGAAATTATACATTTTATCCGCCAAGCTCACGGACTGACAAAACATGAAAATATTTATTGGAAAAATTATGAAAACCTTAAAATACACTATTTTGAAATTTCTACTTAATATAAAATAATCTTTAAATTTAACTATGCTGTTCCCACTTAGCATCGTTCTATAATTAGCAGATTTAAAAATATAATAATTATTTAATTCAAATTCGATACTCCTGGCGCCATCTTAGGACATAATTGAAGACTAATTTCATGTTACCTTTAAAACATCGCTGACGGTACATCTGACTCCCCCTATAAAATCAATGCTGTACGCGCAGCGAGCTCACAGTCATACAATGGATAAAGAGCCACAGTTCAAATCATGGTAATGATGCAGCGAAGGACCTCGCCAAGGCGGGCTCAAGTCGGACCAGAACCACATGTACAGTACCCCTTTAGTAAAATCACAACCTGGCTGAAGAAGCGCAAGACACGTGCTCACACCGCGAGATGCTCATTTATGACATAGGTTTGCCAGATCTGATGTTAGCCTTCCCGAGACATATCTACTACTGCAGTCCTTCATAAATATGATGGAGAACGAAAATATTGATATTTTTCTGCTATAATTTTTACGGCGAACTTTTAGCGTTTAAAGCGAACAACTTTAGTAAGCAACACTACACTAAAATGAAAGAAGGAAATTGCTAATTTGAGCACTTCATCGGCATCTGGACTCTTCCCAGGATAAATTGCACTCTCCGGGACAAAACTACCCTTCGCCCGGGACACGGGACATCGGGGCCTAGCCCGGGACAATCCCGTAAATCCTGGGCACTTGGCAAGCCTAATGACAGACTGCAGACAATCCCTTGCCAGCAACACACCCAGACATAACTAAACAACTCCTGCAGCTTCGGAGACAACAGTTGAGAACTGTGGTGGGGCTAATGGGCCACTGCCAACTTAACAAGCACCTGCACACTATTGGCATATAAAAAAAGAGTTCCCTCTCGGAGACCCTGCTCGGAGGCCGAGGAGACACCGGCACACATACCTAGTCATGGAATGTAGATCTGGAGACATTTTGCTCGGGGGTTTTCAGTTCTGAAAAAGGCGACCCACAAGCGTGGAAGGATCCCAAAGGGCTGCCACGTCTTGTGAAAAACCTCGGCTGGCTACAATGAGCCCGAGTGAGCACAACGGCCTCGTGTCAAGTGCGTTTGAAGGCAATAAAGTTAAGCAATAAATGTACCTGCGTTTCTTTGCACCTATAGGTAGTTATACTTAGTGTTGTTTGTTAGTAAAATAGTTGGGGAGAAAGAAAGACAATAAAATCAAACGCTATACGTACGAGCCACGCCTTTATAACCTAAACAGTTAACAACCGATTCTCTCAATTTTGGATTTCTAGATAATACATAATATCAAGTCTATACTAGACGTACCTATCAATCGTATGCTATGCACCAAGAACTGGAAGCAATAATGCAATATATACCAAGCCCAACCCAACGATGAGAGCCGATCGGTTCCAGTGAAACTAATTAGAAGGAACGCAAAGTTGACTCACCGGCTGCGCTCAGGAGCACCCAGCATCGAAGCACTACGCCCATCTTCAAACACCGAAGTTTCAGTGTAGCCGCATAAGTATAACCCACGCAATTGCGAATGAATGTTTGTGGAATGTTTTCAGTTTTCAGTTTGATCGATTCGAAAAAGTTTTGTATTGTTTACGCGTGCGTGCGTGCAAAGAATATAATACTACTGGCGGTGGCATATAATTTGGGATCGCGTACTTTAGGTCCGATAATTTGGTACATGAAAATGTACCAAAATCCGGCCCGAGACCGTATTTTAGGTATCAATACTTTGGGTCTGATAATTTGGTCCATTGATTCTAGTACATAAAATTTGTACCAAATTATCGGACCTAAAATACGATGTACTAGAATACGGCGTCGCGCCGTACTTTGGGTATCCGTAATTTGGGTCGATAATTTGGTACATCGTATTTTAGGCCGTCTACACAGCTCCATCTATGAGTGACTGGCTATACTATTACGAAACGTTGCTATTCAAACGTTCGAATTATTACGATATATATTAAATATATACGGAATTATTATTCCGCTACTTGTTGATAGATGGCGATAGCTGGATATTTTCAATTATACATTTTGCAGTGATGATTTTCTTGGTATCTGTATTACTTTAAAACATCATTGGGTATACTACCGGTGTAAAACTGTAGGTCCCTTCCCTTGCCCCTTACTAGGTGGTAGGCTCAAATTGTGGCCGACTGGGGTGACCACCGTACTGGATGTAAGATCGACTCGGCTGTGTTCTCCTCTAGTCCAAGTAGTATAGCCAGCAATCTAAAAGGGAAGTCTCTGGTATGGCACCTACCTACTAGGAGGTGAAATTGGCTGGTCGGAGCATGTGCTCTGGCCCCTCCGACTCAGTCATCCATATCGGATTATATAAAAAAAAAACTATGGTCCTGCAACAGGATAAAGTGAATGACCCATCACTACTTGTCTCCGTCACTCGCACGCAAGTAAATAGTGCGAGTGCCGCCGCGCTCGCACAACGCGTCTGTGCGGCGAGCGACGGCAATATTCTCGTATTTCTATGAATCAAAAACGAGAACATAGAAGTAGGATATATGATTATATGATAGTGGAATGGCGAGGCGGCCTTAGGTACAATAAGTAGGTACCTACCTACCTACGCAGTTATATTATATAACCAGCTGTGCCCGCGGCTCCGCCCGCTCTCATATTTCACTTCACTGCTAACCTCATAAGTCATTTAGCGTGATAGTAAGTAGCCTATAGTTGATGGGGAAAATCAAGCTATCCGTAGATTTTTTTTAAATTAAAATCGGTTCAGTGGTTCTCGAGTTATAAGCGGACAGATAGACATACATACACTCATACAGAAAGCAGACGTTGGCTTTTATTATAAGTAAGGATTTCGAATGTCAACGTTGCCAATTCGTGCAGCGCAGCACTCTTTGGTGTGGTCACAGATTACTTAATAGTTACTTCGTGTGTGGTGTGTGTGTGTCACAGCAACAAACAGCTGATGACAGCAGCGCCGCGGCCGCCGCGCCCCATAGACTGAACTAAATGCGGAAGCGGCATAGCGGGATGAAACTAAACTTGTCAACATAAATACATACTTCCAATCAAACGATTATCGCATTACAAGCCAATGCTGTGCCTGTGTGTGAATGAATATACACGGTGTTGCAAATTGTCCTCGCAATATTTTTAAATGATATCAGGGGGTTATTCTATATGTGAAACTAAATAACATCTGCGGCGAAAAAAAAATATATATTATTTCCATAAATTTTTTTAAACCTATTCTCAAAATGTATGGGGAAAATGATTTTTTCTTCTTCAAATTAAAAAGTCGTAGAACAAAAGAACAGAATTACCCCCTTTTCGGATATTGTGGTTGGGATTGCAACAAACTGTATAATAGTCTTATTAATGCTCCTCACTCGCGTATTTGCGGACATAAGACGATAAGTTGAGCCATATATATAACACAAGCTTCAGTCATTGCGAAAGTAACTGGCTGACTTGGTCGATGGATGACATGTTTTTACGGAAGTGATTTATGGGAAAGGCTAGTCTATAAAATAGATGTCGATGGCCGCATAGTGACTTAGTGAGGAAAGAAAGACTCGTTGTCGTTGGTAGACGCCGCGCCGCCCGCCGCCGCGCCGTCACATGAGTAAAGAAGGGACTCTCGCTTCTCTATTCATGCGCCCCCGCGCGGCAGCGCGGCGGCGGCGGCGGCGACGGTGTCGTCAGATAGATAACCGTTCTTTAGTTAGATAATACGCAGTACATGTACAAAACTATACACGGTGTTGCACCCCCAACCACTAAACCCGAAAGGGGGTGATTCTGTACATGAAACCGAACAACTTTTGTTCTACGACTTTTTAATTTGAAGAAAAAAAAAATTATCTTCCCCATACATTTTGAGAATAGGTATTAAAATTTTGTATGGAAAAAAATTATTTTACTTTTGTTGTTTTTTTTTTATGGAACCTGGCACGATTGGCTACATCACCTACAACGTCCGTGCAACGTCCGTCCGTGTACAAATTCAGTGCGGTAGTACCAACCCGGGCGGGTTAAACCCTACCACCAAGTAAGATTAGGAGGGAAGGGACCTACAGTTTTACGAGGAATCCGAACCTCGGTCCGCCTCCAACGGTCAGCGGTCACCCATCCAATTACTGAACGCACCCAGCGTTGAGTAAGATTAGGAGGGAAGGGACCTACAGTTTTACGAGGAATCCGAACCTCGGTCCGCCTCCAACGGTCAGCGGTCACCCATCCAATTACTGACCGCACCCAGCATTGCTTAACATTCAATAGCGACAGTTGACTGTCTGCACCACTGAGCTATCGAGGCTGACTGTAATGATGAATGATCCAAAACTCAATCTCAGTGTTTATAAATACTTTGTCAAAATAGTTAATAAATCAGAAGTGTGGGATAAACACGCGCAAGTCGTAGGACGCCGCGCCCGCCTGCGGCAACGTACAAAGGCAAAGAAAGAAGGATTGTATTCCGTAAGAACAATAATCGCCGAGGACCGGATGAGTATGCTTACCTATACTATACTACTTGCTCGAACCATTTTGACTATTATTATTACCATGATTATGGAATGGATTTATAAATTATTAAATTATGTATAAAATTATTTATTACATCTTCTATGATGGGGTGCTATATACTGCATTAATGTATAAATGCTTTACGCGTATCATAAAAGGACTCACACAAAGGAATAATATTAACAAACTGCTGCAAATACGCAGTGAATTAGTTGGATTTTATTTAATTAAGTCGGAAGACCCTGTGCACCAATAATATAGGTTATAAAAAATTATAACCTGTGTTATTGGTGCAAATATAATGTAAATATATATTTGCAATGCATGGGATTTTCTTCTGAATTTTTGGAAAAGTTTTTGATAGAAAAATACGGGTTATAAAATTTGCAATTTTTTTAATAAGAAAAAAATCAAGCAAAGTTTACAAAAATACAATAAGTATATATAAGTACGGATTTTGTGGTTGTGGTTGGGGTTGAACACCCAACCACGACCACAAAATCCGATTCTGTACATGAAACAGAACAACTTTTGTTCTTCTACGCAGATTTTTTTTTTTTTATGGAACCTGATACGGTTGGCTACACCACCTACAACATCCGTGATGTCAGCCCATAACACAGGGTGAACTAGGTGCCATGTCAGTGCTTCCCTTCATTTCATGTCGGCTACACTAAACTGGACGGAAAACACGAACTATTTACATAGCCGTTTCGACCGACGTTTCGTTCAGTGCGGTGGTACCAACCCGGCCGGGATAAACCCTACCACCCAGTGAGGTAAGAAGGGAAGGGACCTACAGTTTAACGTGGAATCCGAACCACGGTCAGCCTCCAACGGTCGGGCGGTTACCCATCCAATAACTGACCGCACCACTGAGCTGCCGAAGCTGACGATCCCTTAGTCGACTTTTACGACATGCGACGGGGAGAGATGCAGTGGGGCTATTCTTTTTAAGCACCGACCCCACACGGTACAAATAGCCTTCGTTCCTTTTAGCAACTTCAAAAAACATCTTTCTCGACATACATACATACATACATATCGTCACGACTGTTTCCCAGTGGGGTAGGCAGAGACAACGGATCTCCACGTGCCACGATCTTGACACACCTCTGCCGCCTCTTCCACTATTCTCTATTCGGCTGTTTGCATGGAGTTGGGGAAGATATGTATGTACGTACCTACCTATCCTTTAATTCTTTCATGTTCAGGAACTTTCACTAAAATATTCCTTCCTCCTAATTAGTTTATCCCTTGGAAGGAATTTCCAGCATAAGTTATACTGTATAATATATAGTGAAATAAGAAGGAAAGTTGACCAAAGTATGTTACCTATCAGGAAATTTTACTAATATTTTTGACGTGATGACGTCACGTCTTATAAATTGATGAACACCGGCTGCACGCACGAAGGAGTGTCACGTTCCATCTGAGCCTGTGTGTGCAGGCGAGAGCGCGTAACAAGCGATAGAGATGCACAATCGGTATAGTCAAAGTTACCATGGAAACGTCTTAAGAAGTAAAACTGTCAAGATCAGACAACAGAAGTTTATTGATGGTCAGTCACAAGATGATTAATCTTTCTACTGGAAATGTAGGAAATAGAATTACTGATATAGTTATGCTCTATGTACTACGATTATTCCACGTCATCACGTAAAACTATCGTCCGTAAACCGACTTTACAGACAACCAATTTTTTTTTACTAATTTCTTTTATCCTTTTATATCAATTGACAAGTTCATATTGAAATTTATTTTTATCGTGTTTTTATCATTTTACTAGCTGTTGCCCGCGGCTTCGCTCGCGTGAAATTCGTATTCCAAAGAAGAATGTAAGTAACTAAGGGCGAGGCCGAAGACCGAGCTGCGTTCAGGTAATCGATAAACCTTCTCAAAGAAAGTAACTAACTAAGGGCGAGGCCGAAGGCCGAGCTGCTTTCAGGTAAACGATAAACCTTTCTCAAATAAAGGAAGTAAGTAAGGGAGAGGCCGAAGGTCGAGCTGCGTTCAGGAAGACGATAACCGTTCTGGAAGAAAGGAAGGAACTAAGTGCGAGGCCGAAGACCGAGCTGCGTTTAGGTAAACCAAAAACCCTCTTCCGCCTTCGGGCCTTGCCCTTAAAGACTTCCTTTCTTCGATAGAATATAATATCGTTTACTCAATCGATTTATTTAATAAAAATAAAAAAGTAATATTAATACCTAAAGAATTAAAACCTACCTAACAAACATTAAAATAACTATCAAAACTGGCATTTTCAAATGTTCTTAGAGCATTTGCGGCATTACTCCGCTGGATGGCAAGGCTTACCCTTTGAATGAAGTACATAAGCTCTTGATGGCGGGACACCAGTTGCGTCAAGCAGCAGAGGCCCAAGCCTCTTTTGGCTTCACTGCTCTACGGACCGAGGGTTTCAACCGCAAACGCAACAAATTCGAAATCTTGAATTATATTTCTATATTGGTTGCGTTTGAGGCTCTCCGCCCCAGCCTCGGCCGCGCCAGCCGCTCTTGAAGATGTCCTAACGTGACTTGGAGCCAATGTGAGAGCACAAGTGGCGTCGAATAAGACCGAACGAAAAAAAAATATAAAAAAAAATTAATGAAAAAAAAACAAAAAAATTAATAAAAAAATAAATTTAAAAAAATATAAAAAAAAATAATGAAAATTTTTTTTTAAAAAAATTTATGTTAAATTTAGTAGAACGGACAGACATGCATTTGTTACGGAACCCTACATTCATTTTGCAGAACTTAGTAGAATGGACAGACATAAACGTGTTACGGAACCCTACTTTTATTATAAAATAACCGTCGGAGGACCTTGGTTGAAAATTGTAAATTTAGTAGAACGGACAGACATGCATTTGTCACGGAACCCTTCATTCATTTTGAAATAAATGTTAAATTTAGTAGAACGGACAGACATGCATTTGTTATGGAACCCTACATTCATTTTGCAGAACTTAGTAGAATGGACGGACATAAACGTGTTACGGAACCCTACTTTTATTATAAAATAACCGTCGGAAGACCTTGGTTGAAAATTGTAAAATTTAGTAGAACGGACAGACATGCATTTGTTACGGAACCCTACATTCATTTTGAAATAAATGTTAAATTTAGTAGAACGGACAGACATGCATTTGTTACGGAACCCTACAATTCATTTTGCAGAACTTAGTAGAATGGACAGACATAAACGTGTTACGAAACCCTGCTTAACAGTTGCAATCCGGGAGTGCCGGCAGATCCCGTGCCAATCGTAACTTAACCCTTAATGCAATGACTTTTTATTAAACGGTTTTATTTAGCTTGACTCCGTATATTTGATTGTTTGTTTGTTTGTTACTATCTTTGTTTCAAATCTTGCGACAACTTTTTCAACTACTTCTACTGAACCGATTTTTATGAAACTTTGCACACACATTGAGTTCTCGTGACAATACAATATTATGATAATTTCAACTTGGTAACGAGGGTCTGATGATGGAGTCAGGAGGAGGACAGTGGAACTCCTCAACCGTTACTAGTAACCCCCTCGAGTTTGGGCTCATATGGTTGGTTTGGACGAGTGTTCCATACTTCTACCAATACACTTGGTGACGAGGGTCTGATGATGGAGTCAGGAGGTGTACAGTGGAACTCTTCAACCGTTACTAGTAACCCCCTCGAGTTTGGGCTCATTTGGTTGGTTTGGACGAGTGTCCCATAGTTCTACCAATATACTTGGTGACGAGGGCCTGATGATGAAGTCAGGAGGTGTACAGTGGAACTGTTCAACGGTTACTAGTAACCCCCTCGAGTTTGGGCTCATATGGTTGGTTTGGACGAGTGTCCCATACTTCTACCAATACGCTTGGTGACGAGGGTCTGATGATGGAATCAGGAGGTGGACGGGGAACTCTTCAACCGTTACTAGTAACCCCCTCGAGTTTGGGCTCATTTGATTGGTTTGGACGAGTGTCCCATAGTTCTACCAATATAATTGGTGACGAGGGTCTGATGATGGAGGCAGGAGGTGTACAGTGGAACTCTTTAACTGTTACTATTAACCCCCTCGAGTTTGGGCTCATATGGTTGGTTTGGACGAGTGTCCCATAGTTCTACCAATACACTTGATGACCAGGGTCTGATGATGGAGTCAGGAGGTGTACAGTGGAACTCTTTAACTGTTACTATTAACCCCCTCGAGTTTGGGCTCATATGGTTGGTTTGGACGAGTGTCCCTTACTTCTACCAATACACTTGGTGACGAGGGTCTCATGATGGAGTCAGGAGGTGTACAGTGGAACTCTTCAACCGTTACTAGTAACCCCCTCGAGTTTGGGCTCATAGGGTTGGTTTGGACGAGTGTCCCTTACTTTTACCAATACACTTGGTGACGAGGGTCTGATGATGGATTCAGGAGGTGTACAGTGGAACTCTTCAACCGTTACTAGTAACCCCCTCGAGTTTGTGCTCATTTGGTTTGTTTGGACGAGTGTCCCATACTTGTCGAACGCAAAAGTATGAAACAGACATACCATCTGTTCAAATTGATTTTGAAAGAGACGGCGGACCCCTTATCCATCCTAAAGCCATACAGTTTCCAGCAAAGTTTAATTACGGAACAGCTGAGAGACGGATGTTACCGATAATTTTGTCATGGGCCTCCACTGTCCATAAAATGCAGGGCAGTACTGTTGACCGTGCTGTCGTGTATTTGGGCTCCAGACTATTTGAGGAGGGTCAAGCGTATGTTGCATTGAGTCGCGTAAAGTCTTTAGAAGGGTTATGTATTGAGGAGCTTGATTGTGAGTAATTGACAGGTAAGAAACCGAGTAACAAAGATGCAATGAGAGAGTTGGAAAGGATGACGAGTTTACGTAATGAATGATAGGAGCCAAAAATCAAACTAAAAACGAGTAAATAAAAAAATAGGTAAAAAAGCTTTTAAGTTAAACGGTTTTATTAAAAATAAAAAACTAGAAAAAAAACAGCTGTACAAAAAACGAGAAAATAATAAGGACACAAGCCTGGGCCTTCTTAAGATTTTACGTCTGGGTAAGAAATCGTGCAATATAGCGTGCTGTCTTCTCATGTCGGATGCCAAAGGGCACATTGTGTCGCTGCGTCAGCGGAATAAGTAATAAATTGAGACTTTTAACAGACTAATATAAAAACGTGGGGCGTATAATATGCGTAATAAATAACATGCGCCCCACGTTTTTATATTAGTCTGTTAAAAGTCTCAATTTATTACTTATTCCGCTGACGCAGCGACACAATGTGCCCTTTGGCATCCGACATGAGAAGACAGCACGCTAGTATTGCACGATTTCTTACCCATCCCAGGCTTGTGTCCTTATTATTTTCTAGTTTTTTGTACAGCTGTTTTTTTCTAGTTTTTTATTTTTAATAAAACCGTTTAACTTAAAAGTTTTTTTTTTTAATAATAATGTCGCTGTCGTGGTGTTACGAACAGAATTGATCCCTTGCCACTGTAACTTAACCCTTAATGCAATGACTTAAGGTTACATTTCGCTTTTCGAGACTGACGGGGACGCGATGACGCGAGATTAAATTTTTTTACCAAAACGCACCTAAAGAAGTTTTCATTTCAAAAATCTATTCTGGAACATCGGTAATTTTTTTTTTACCTACATTGTCGCGCTGAGTCTTACGTGCGCGTAATCCGTATTTCCGTCTCTTCTTTGGCGCGTAGTAACGAACGCCACACACATGTAGATTTTTGAAGAAGTAGCCTGTGCCCCCCTTATTTGTTTTATTTTTCTTATTCTTATTATGTGTTGGTATATCCGCCGAGCTGACGGACGGATGGCCCGGACGGACGGACGGACAGACGGACAAACAGGCGGACGCCCTCCGCCGCGCTGCCGCACAGTGGATCGACTCCATACAACCGATCGGACATAGGATTCTAAAAACATGAATTCATTATTTTTCAAAAACAAATGATGCCAATGTATTCTAATAAATTATTCACGTCGAAAACATTCTTACTCATTTTGCGATTAAACTTAAGTTTTGAAAGATATTTGAAGAAAACTGATTTCATTGTATGGAAAAATATTTAAAAAAATTATTTCTCGCGATTTTCGCCTATTTTCAAAATTTAATGACAATTATAATTTTTAATGACATATTTTCTAAATATCACCCAAACATACTTACTACGCCAACCAACGCCCTTTGGAGTTCCGAGGCAGAATATGGGTTTTCCTTATGTAATGTTTTATTTTTCGATGTCGCACTGCCACAAAACGTGAACAAACACCACATACTTAGGCAGAATGTGCACCTACAGATACCTCGTACGTTTGTTCACGTTTTGTGGCAGTGGGACATCGAAAAATAAAACATTACATAAGGAAAACCCATATTCTGCCTCGTAACTCCAAAGGGCGTTGGTTGGCGTAGTAAGTATGTTTGGGTGATATTTAGAAAATATCTCATTAAAAATTATAATTGTCATGAAATTTTGAAAATAGGCGAAAATCGCGAGAAATAATTTTTTTAAATATTTTTCCATACAATGAAATCAGTTTTCTTCAAATATCATTCAAAACTTAAGTTTAATCGCAAAATGATGTTAGAGTAAGAATGTTTTCGACGGGAATAATTTATTAGAATACATTGGCATCATTTGTTTTTGAAAAATAATGAATTCATGTTTTTAGAATCCTATGTCCGATCGGTTGTATGGAGTCGATCCACTGTGCGCCGCCGTAGGCTTCGGTAGTATAACTCGGTCGACTTAACTCGGCACCTGGCTCGATCGGCTTGCACACAGGGTTGCTAGATGCCTTGCTGGTCAAGTAGCCACTTCGCGGTTAAAATATAGCCCAAGTCGCCCAATTTACACAAAGAAAAAAGTGTTACCACAATAATTAAATGAGAATCATACATAACATAACCTATCATAAGAAATAAAAAATTATTTAAATAATAAAATTTGGCTTTAATTAATTTTTAAAAATAATTAAAATCTGTATAAAAAATCGGACATTTACGGTGGTGGTACTGAACCCTCGGTGCGCGAAAAACATTAGGTCCGGTCGGCGAACCGCCGCACTCTGGTTCGAAAGTATTATTGTAAGCGGACTTTGATTTTTTTTTTCCGAATGTTAATGTTTTTTCGATGGAATCATATTTGTAGGCGAAATATAAGACGTTCTTACACGTTTTTCACTAAAGTTGATATTTCCGGAGAAAAAAATATATATTATATTATTTTTTTGTATGCGACACAATATGTTTTCGTTAAATTCTCAAAACAATAGCACTTGATAGAACTTAGGCATATAGATCCTTAAACTATGAGAGAATCTGAACGAGATTGTGAAAAGATCCTGTCCGAACTCGTCCCCCTTTGCCTAAAAACAAAAGTTGCGCGAGAGTGTCAAAAGTTGCTAAAAATGTAAGAAATTGTAACCATCTGGCAACACATGACGAAATGTCATCCGAGCCAGGTGTCTAGTTAAGTCGACCGAGTTATAGTTCCTAACGGACGGTTAACTATTTATCTATTTTTGCTCTATTATCTATAGGCTCCCCGTACGGGTACGGAAACCTAAAAAAAATCGGGGCGAGGTTTGCGGAGCGGCATCGTGTGCGGCCAAGTGCGCGAACCATTCTCGGAGCTGTGCAGTGGGAACATACCTAGACGGTAGACCCCCACACCAACCCCCCAAAGGTTCACGGTGATCGGTCCAGCAGTTTCGGAGTCTATCGGTGTGCTATCGGCCTCCAACAAACAGATCAACAAACAGATACCAACATCCATTTATTTTATATGTACATTTACATATGCCGAGAGATATGCATACCATACTCCTATAGACCAATCGTATTTAGCATACACCGGATTTCACCGGAAATAGAGAAAGAAGTTCGATCTCTTTTCGTCTGTGTAAAAAAGAGATATGAATTTCATCTCTTTCAAGTATTTTGTTAAAAAAGTGAATGCTGTACCTACAGAATGAAAATGCCTAACAATTATATACATTAATTACTTACTGGATAATGTATGCATACCATTCATTTTATAACTCCAAAACCAATTATGCATACACAATCTAAAAAAAAATATTGTCGTCTGTAGCTAGACAGGGTGTCCCGGCTGCATATTTCCAAAGTCTATAGGATGAGTTCCTCTGATTGGTCGATGCCAGTTTGGCGGGAAATTTAAATTTCGGAAGTATTTGAACTGCACTATGCGAGTTTTCTCCGTTTTGGTGGTTTAAAAAAAATAACCAGTGTTAAATTTAGAAGATGCGTCGCGTAACCTAATGTTGAGGCGGCGCATGTCGTTTTTGTTACGTTTGTATTTCCGAAAATAAAGCTTTTAGGTGGTTATAAAAAAAATTAAACAACCTAAAAAAAATTTAAACAACCTAACATTGCTTAAAAAAGAATAAAAAGAAAAAAAAACCAGAAAGATTTGGTGGGATTCGAACCCATGGTCAAAAAATGCAAACTCTACACCGTACCAATGCGCTACGAAATCACTTAGACGAGCTAACGAATTTCGGGTTCAGTAGGTTCGCTGAGTGCCGGAGGCGGAGCCAGACGAAATTTAATTTCCCGCCAAACTGGCATCGACCAATCAGCATAACACACCTATAAATAGATTATGGATTTAAGCGTCCCGGCTTGCATAAGAAATATTCAAGGTCGTAGCGTAGGTACTCCATATGGCGTTGAATACGAATATGAAAGAATTTTTCAGTGTAGTTTAGAATTTTTTTGATTGTCTATGTCTATAAATAAACTTTCAATATTTACTTCGGCCAAAATATATCTATGGGGACAGTAAAAAAAATCTTAACCAAACTGAAAAATTATTTCATATTCGTGTTTTACACCATGGAGTAGTAAATATTGAATATTAAAATCAAATATCTACACCAGATTTTAATGTTCCCTACGCAAACTGGGATACCTGTATATGCACTGATATAAGATATAAGGGTCTTTTCATAACGTTTTTTTCTTATATTTTGTCACTCTACACCCTAGGGTTGAGACTTGGGACAGACGGCCATGGCCATGGAGTCCATGCACGTTCAGTAAAAAGCAGCTTAGAAGGACGCCACCTGTGGACGCCACCCAACTCCCAAGAGCCAAGGGTGCAACTTCCAATACATCATAAGTACCTATACATTTTATTCTTAAATAAGAGTATTTTTTGAAGTAAATTTACGTGCATACCTTAACCCACTGCTCCATTTCGGATTCCATGTAAAACTGGAGGTCCTGCTGGTTGACTGGAGGAGATTGCCTAAGGCAATAAGTGCGCCCTTGCCACTATTTGCGACACATTAAGTGGCATAAAGTGTACCTAATTATTATATGCATTTATTCACACGTTTCTTTTTATATACATTTTACATATTATTTACAAACTTAAAATCTAATAGGTACTTACAAGTATACAAATAAAACGGAGTTTCTACCACCGGCGGCGGCGCGGCTGGGCGGCGGCGGCGGCGCCGGCGGGGGTGGCGCCGCCGGCGCGGGCGGCGGCGGTGATTTATTTCCAGCTTACTATAATTATTATTATGTTTCAGGTAAGAAAAAAATGCTTAGGTAATTAAAAATTATTGACATGCTTAAATTACGTAAGTACCTATTTATTTTACGTCGTCAACTCTAAATAACTGCCTTTTTTTTTTTTTTTTATGGAAACTGACACGGTTGGCTACATCACCTACAACATCCGTGATGTCAGCCCATAACACCGGGTGAACTTGGTGCCACGTCAGCCTTCCCTTCGGTCGTGCCGGCTATACTGAACTGGACGGAAAACACAAACTATTTACATAGCCGTTTCTACCGACCTTTCATTCAGTGCGGTGGTACCAACCCGGGCGGGTTAAACCCTACCACCTAGTAATATAAGAAGGGAGTCATATCCCTTAGTCGCCTTTTACGACATACACGGGGAGAGATGCAGTGGGGCTATTCTTTTAAAGTACCGGCCCCACACGGTACAAAACTATGCCTAAAACAATGATTCGGTAAATCTGTAAATACTGCAGTAAATCGTTAATAAATTATATGGCAATACTAGATAGATACCTACCTTTTTTTCTAAACTAGTACCGTGAAATCTTTAATGTGGAAAAACTTCTTTTACATTTATTTTAATGTAGGTAGTGACATCTAACAGACAATACATGAATCAAACTAGCAGACTAATAAGTAAGCTTGAACATGCTGATAAGTTGAAGAGAGATTGCTACTTCCCGGTAGATGTCGTTAATTATTTATTCGACACTACCCAAAGTACGGCGCCTCGGCGTACTCTAGTCCATCGTATTTTAGGTCCGATAATTTGGGTCATGCCTAAATTATCGTGTACCAAATTATCGGACCTAGAGTACGCTGTACTAGAATACGGATGCCCAAAATAAGATACCTCGAATACGATGTACCAAAATACGATGAACCAAATTATCGGACCCAGAGTACGATGGACTCGAATACGATGTACTAGAATATGGTACACCCTACTGGCGTGTGCGTGGGTGTGTCAGTCAACTGTCAGCCAGCCAGCCAAAGAATATAATACTACTAGGGCGTCAGCCAGCCTACAGAGAGAACCATCGGGCAGAGAGAGAGAACTGACAGTCAAGTGACTATCTATGCATTTAGGAATCAATAAGGTAAGGATAGCGTACTCCCCTACTGATAATAAGCGCAGGTGAGAGAGCATGCAGTAGGGCATTGTGTCCCTTTTAACAGGGTGACCTCGCCAACCTACATGCATGCCAATGAGGATCAGTAAAGTAACAGCAAATTCAATAGAAGTTATATCCACGTTGTTCTTTATGGCATAAGAATGGCATATCTTTTTGAATTATCAAAATCGAACCATTAGTTACGGAGATATTATCAATAAACTGAAGCCGTTTCTGCCGCTAAAACTCAGTGCGCCGCGGCTACGCGTGACGTCACTCTATCTCAGACCCGCGCGCTCGCGCTAGCCAGCCAACACGCACTCATTCGTCGAGGGCTGTATCTCTTGAACCGTAATAGGTAGCCCGTTGAAATGTTCACAGAATATGTGTTATTATGGCCGATATAACAACAAATAATAAAAATAAGAAAAAGTAAAATATTCACGGGGGTTCCCATAGAAGAAACCAAGCGAGTTCAACTCGCACTTGGCCGGTATAGATAGTATAAATATTGCATTGTGCCGAAATGTACAAATACGTCTATCAAAACGCCAGAGAAACTGATGTACCGTGTGGGGCCGGTACTTTAAAAGAATAGCCCCACTGCATCTCTCCCCGTGTATGTCGTAAAAGGCGACTAAGGGATATGACTCCCTTCTTATATTACTAGGTGGTAGGGTTTAACCCGCCCGGGCTTGCACTCATTTGGTGGGTTTGGACGAGTGTGCCATACTTCCACCAATACACTTGGTGACGAGGGTCTGATGATGGAGACAGGAGGTGGACAGTGGAACTCTTCAACCGTTACTAGTAACCCTCTCGATTTTGGGTTCATTTGGTTGGTTCGGATGAGTGCTCCATACTTCCACCAATACACTTTGTGACGAGGGTCTGATGATGGAATGAGGAGGTGGGTGGTGGAACTCTTCAATCGTAACTAGTAACTCCTCGAGTTTGGACTCATTTGGTAGGTTTGGACGAGTGTCCCATACTTCTACTAATACACTTGGTGACGAGGGTCTGATGATTGGGACAGGAGGTGGACAGTGGAACGCTTCAACCGTTACTAGTAACCCCCTCGAGTTTGGGTTCATTTGGTTGGTTCGGACGAGTGCTCCATACTTCCACCAATACACTTGGTGACGAGGGTCTGATGATGGAAACAGGAGGTGGACAGTGGGACTCTTCAACCGTTTCTAGTAACCCCTCGAGTTTGGGCTCATTTGGTGAGTTTGGACGAGTGTCCCATACTTCAACCAATACACTTGGTGACGACGGTCTGACGGTGTCAGGAGGTTGACAGTGGAACTCTTCAACCGTTACTAGTAGTAACCCCCTCGAGTTTGGGCTCATTTGATTAGACGAAGGGGACCCTCGTCACCAAGTGTATTGGTGGAAGAATGGAGCACTCGTCCGAACCAACCAAATGAACCCAAACTCGAGGGGGTTACTAGTAACGGTTGAAGAGTTCCACTGTTCACCTCCTGTCTCCATCATCAGACCCTTGTCACCAAGTGTATTGGTAGAAGTATGGGACACTCGTCCAAACCTACCAGATGAGTCCAAACTCGAGGAGTTACTAGTAACGGTTGAAGAGTTCCACCACCCACCTCCTGATTCCATCATCAGACTCTCGTCACAAAGTGTATTAGTAGAAGTATGGGACACTCGTCCAAACCATCCAAATGAGCCCAAACTCGAGGGAGTTACTAGTAACGGTTGAAGAGTTCCACTACCCACCTCCTGATTCCATCGTCAGACCCTCGTTACCAGATTTAAATTATCATAATATTATATTGTCACGGGAACTCAATGTGTGTGCAAAGTTTCATAAGAATCGCTTCAGTAGAAGTAGTTGAAAAAGTTGTCGCAATGTTGTTGAAACAAATAAACAAGGGGTCAAGCTAAATAAAACCGTTTAAAAATAGTTTCTCTGGCCTTTTGATACACGTATTTATACATTTCGGCACAATACAATATTTATACGTTGTGAAAAAGTGAAACCAGGCACAAATCGGACACTTAATTTGTTTTAAACACAAATTAACCAAACATAAACACTGCGCGCCTTATAACTTTCAAGAGCTAACTGGCGGCGTGCGACACAGTGACGTCACGCACTACGCGGCGCGGCTAGTCGAAGATCGGCGATTAATTTGATTGCTACTAGCTCATTTTTGGTCGTACGACAAAAATAACTACACCAATGTTTTGGATTTTTCATGGACTATAATAGTGCACTCAAAACTAAAGACCGCGTTGATCCTCATTGCTTCTGAATAAACTGATAAATCTGGAGTCTACTCGGAGTTTCGATTGCGATATGTTCGGATAGATCCGAATATATCGGATGTGTCTCGGGATGTGTCTAACTCATACAAATATCCCACTCTAACCAAATGTTCGGTCGGTCGGAAGAAGTGACATTTATCGAAAGCATAGACAAAAAGTTTTGTTTTTCTCACAATCATGGACAAGCGATTCGAATCCAAGGCCAAAATAAAAGTTGTAATGCTGCCCGGTTGCATATATCCAAAGTCCACTAGGCGATTTATGCTGATTGGTCGATGCCAGTTTGGCGGAAAATTTTAATTTCGTCTGGCTCCACCTCCGGCACTCCCAGCGAACCTAGTGAATCCGATATTCGTTAGGTCGTTTATGTGATTTGGTGGCTCAGTGGTACAGCTTTATTTTTGATGTGATGACGTCACGTCTTATAAATTTATGAGCACCGGCTGCACGTACGAAAGCGTGTCACGTTGATATTCAAAGTTACCATGGAAACGTCTTAAGAAGTAAAACTGTTAAGATCAGACAACAGAAGTTTTGATGGCCAGTCACAAGATGATTAATCTTTCTACTGGAAATAGAAATTACTGATCTTTGATCTATGTACTACGATTATTCCACGTCATCACGTAAAACTATCGTCCGTAAACCGACTTTAAAGACAACCAATTTTTCGATCTCGACCATGGGTTCGAATCCCGTGCCAAATTGTTTTTTGTTTTTTTTTTTGTGAACCAATGTTAGGGGGTCGTTCCGCCATTTCGTTCAAATTGCATTCCCGCGCAATAAAAGCGTGTAAAAATGTATGTTTTTTAAAATAATTTTATTGAAATATATAGGTTTAGATGAAAGAAAAAAGTAGTATTTAACGAATCAGACATTTGTCCATTCAATTAAATAAAAAAAAAATAAAAACCTTCAAAATTCTCATTCCTATCCTCTTCCAAACGAAGGATCAGTATTTAGTATAATTTTTTTTTTAGTTTCTTCAAGTAAAATGAGTATATTAATAAACCCACCTATAGTGTAACTAATAGCGCATGTTTCTTTGGGATTCATTTATTTTTAGAGCCATTATATCATAAAAATAATTAATATTTCATTTTTGTCCGTGGAAAAACGTCATTACCTTCCGCAGAAGTGGTATTACAAATTAGACAGAGTGTGACCCGACTTTAGCCTTCGCTCTACGCTCCGCACGTTGAACGCCCCTCATTGTGTCCCTGGATCTAGACAGGAGAGGACGAGCATCGCTGGGGAAGCAAATACTCACGTTCTTCGTGCTCATCAACTACTTTGTCACCGTCCAGGCATCATTACCTTCCGGCTTTTTTTAACATAAGTTCACGAAATAAAAATTTCATTTAAATCTTAATGAATCAGATTTTAGTCAGAATATTCGTTAAATTAATATAATAAATTTGTAATATCAGTAATAAATAAGGGAGCAATTGAAGAAATACATCAAAATTTCATTACCCTCCTTTTCATTACCCTCCTTTACCCTCAAAATGTTTGCCGGACGGTAATGAAGGGGTTCGGATGGTAATGAAATGTTTACTTGATTTTCCTTCCCTCCTACCTAACTGGGTGGTAGGTTATATCCCGCCCGTGTTGGTACCACCGCAGCACTGAATGAAACGTTGGTCCAAACGGCTATGTAAACGTCCGAATGTCCATGGTCATCGTTGGACACCTTATGGCTTTGCGCCATATGTCGGGCTTTAAATAAAGCAAAATATTTCGTGTTTTCACTCGAGTTCAGTGTAGCCGACACGATGAAAGGAAAGTTCTATCAGGGCACCTAGTTCACCAAGGTGCTATGGGCTGACATCACGGATGTTGTAGGTGATGTAAACATGTCAGTGTTCACAAAAAAAATTGTGTGCACGTAGTAAGTAGTACATAAATAATAAAAATCCAATAAAACTGGAAATTTAATTCTATTTGGCACGTAAAGTATCTACATAACGTATACTGGAGTACGGGGTTTAACCTGACCGGGTCGGCACCAACGCACTGACTGAAGTTCGGTCGAAATGCTATAAAAATTGTTCATGTTTTTGACCGGTTAAGTGTAGCCGGTTCAATTCAGTGATATGTAAGAGTATAGTTGTTTCCACTCAGTGCATAGTGTGTGAGTTCACTAAGTTACTGTATTTTAATTGCGTAGCAAAGGTTGGACTTCAATACAGCGCCGAGTCTAGTGAAATATTCACTAGATTCAGCATAGGTTGTGGCCAGTCCTATTTTTTTCTTTTTCTCTTATTAACCGACGAAAGCAAAAAGGAGTAGGTTCTCAATTCGAAGCTCATATATTTTTTTATATGTATATGACCAATAATTTTTTTATTGGATAGGGTATACTTCAAAGTTAGTCCCATTTTTATTTGAAAAAAAAAATCAATAAAATCTTTAACAAAAAATTTTACCGACGAAAAACTTAAAAGCGAAAAATCCAATTTTGGCGGGTAATAAACCTTCCTAGTCTTACTAACAGTCTCAAAATTAGTCACTTGCGTAGCTATTAAGACTAAAAGGGTTTATTACCCGCCGAAATTATATTTTTCGTTTTTCAGTTTTTTGCTGGTTGAATTTTTTGATTTAAAAAGTTTTTTACAATGTATTTTTGATTTGTTGCTGGTTGTAATGAAGGAACCGGAACCCTCTTGAAGGACCCGATACTGTAATTAGGGGTAAATATATGGACAGGGAGAGCGTTCCAGAGTTTACCGGTTCTTTAGAGGAATGATCTGCAGAATCGATTGGTACGCATCCGCATTGGTAAGTCCAGCGTGTAGGGATGCAATCCCTGCCCAGTGCGCGTGGTGCGAAGGTGGAAAGGGGGTTTGTTATTTCAGTTAAAACTTTTTACACTATGAATTATAAATTACTTAGCTAAAATGTTGATGTTAATAGTGTCGAACTTTTGATAATCTTTAACATTATTACTACCATCAGCTAAATAATGATATCTTTATCATTATCATAATAATAATATAATAAAGCAAATTTCATTAAGACATACTAGCATGCTTCATTACCATCCAACCGCATAAATTACCATCCAGGTGTTTTTCATTACCACCCACACCCTCATTACCTTCCATCAATTTTATCCAAAACTAAAAGTTGTACATAGATGCCTCTCTTATGTTACTACATCTAATAAGTACAGGAACACATATATATATATATATATAAATATATTTCAGAAAATAAAAAAATAAAAATTCGGCCAAAACATGCAAATTTGAACGAAATGGCGGAACGACCCGGATGTTAAAATTAGGTTAAGGTTATTTTTTTATAACCACCTAAAAAAACTTTATTTTCGAAAATACTTCCGAAATTTATATTTCTTCCTTTTTTTTTGTTACGTTATGTTAGGGTGTTAAAATTAGGTTAGGTTAGGTTAGGTTAGGTATAAAATTAGGTTATTTCTTTATAACCACCTAAAAAACTTTATTTTCGAAAATATTTCCGAAATTTGGGTGTTAAAATTAGGTTATTTTTTTATAGCCACCTATAAAAACTTTATTTTCGAAAATACTTCCGAAATTTAAATTTTCCTGCAAAACTGAGAACGACCAATCAGAGCAACTCGCCTAGTGGACTTTGGAAATATGCTGCCCGGTTTGCAGGTTCGAAGGCACCGCAGGCACGAAAAAGGCTTTCAGGTGCCGTACCGTACTGAATACACTGATCTGTCTGTCCGTTCCGTCCGTGTGTGTGTGTTGGTTTTGTTTGCCCATGGCCCATGGCATGCCCCATGCCCACAGACAGAAAATAGACAGATTACTGAAATACAGATTGGTTGGAACAGTTTTGAGGTTAGTTTCATGGGATTTCATTAAATTTTAGTGTAGTGCGGGCGGTGTAGTGTATCTTCAACTTGTGCTTGTTTTCTTTTCGACCACATTTTAATATACATACTTACATAATATATTTAGAGCAGTTTCAACAGTACAGTGTAATTTCAGGCTACACGTGACATTTGTAATAAATAAATTCTAATCAAAGATAATTAATCTCCTTTCGCTGGGAATAAATTGATCAAGCTGCAAAAACATTCACAAGGAGACAAGGTTTAAATCAGTGGTCGAATTGGACTTATTCACGAACCGGAACGCGCCCCCCCCCCCCCCCCCCCCAAGCCCCCAATAAAATTGAAACATACGTAATTCATTAAACGTAAATGTAAAGAATCTTGAAAGAAATTGATCGTAGTGTCAGATTAAGCGAGGGCTGTAGCAAATGATGTCAGCCAAATTAGGGTCTTTGCTTTGATATAAGACCAATCAGCCTCACCTTTAATAACAAAAAATAATGCGTCTGTCATACATACATAACGAAATTTTCGGAAAATTCATTCACTGGTGGTTGGTTCAATGAAACTAAGTAGGTACAAAATTCCCTTTTTCACAAAATGTTTTTGTCTGTATGTCTGTCTGTCTGTTTGCCTGGGTATCACGTTAAAACCGTTGCTTCTATTATCGTGACATTTCATGAATAAATGAAAAAATGTCCAGAAGATGCACTTGCGAAATATCATCACACTCAATTATCAAAGACAGACAGAGCAGTGACAAATAATATAAAATTATGTATGACGATATTTTATATTATCGCAAAGAGCACCACCCATATTGGTCAAATTATAGCTTTTTTGTTATGAAAAACGGGAGCTGTGTAAATAAAATCATCTTTGCGAGCCGGAAAGACTGAGGAAAACTTTTACGAAACGGAACGGTGATTTCACGAACCGGAACGGCGTTCCGGTGCGTTCCGGTTCAATTCGAGCACTGGTTTAAATACATAAGAAGATGATTGAATAGTACACGTCATAAACATATTTATAACCTAAAAATTTTAACTTTCAACCATCCGCACTGAATGAAACGTCGGTCGAAACGGCTATGTAAATAGTTTGTGTTTTCCGACCAGTTCAGTGTAGCCGGCACGATCAAAGGCGGAAGCACTGACATGGCACCTAGTTCACCCGGTGCTATGAGCTGACTTCACGGATGTTGTAGGTGATGTAGCAAACCGTGTCAGTTTGCATAAAAAAAAAAAAAAGAACTAAAATTGTTTGTCTCGGGCTTACAAAGTTGGTTGCCCTGTAGTTCCACTCGCTTCACTTGCATAGAGCCTGCTCGTCACCTTGCCTAACAACGGATAGCGTCGTTAGTGTACAGGATTCCAAACGTTGTTTATGTTTAGTCAGTTTGAGAAACCCTTGCAACGTGGGCTGGTGCCGTGACGGAATGTCGTTGCCGTCGCGGGCGAGTGTAAAACCTGTTGATATATTTTGATACATTGTTGTATGGTCTGCTGCCGCACAGTGCTGGTTGCTGTGCCGCTATCGTCTAATGTTCAAACAGTTCAAGACAGCTATAAAAACCTACTTTAGTGTCTAATAAATAGCAGACTAGGTTTTTAGTCTTTATTTTATACTTATATTTAGATTATTATAAATAATAATGTTAACTTGTCCGGTGGTTCACTACGTAGGCTAGTATCGACTGAAACTACTTATAAATTAATACCTATGTCCTCATTGCGTGTCGACATACCGAGTCGAGTGTTTCGGTCGGTAATGGTTTACGTGGTGGACCTCCATGTCCAAATTCTTGTACAATGATGTAACTGCAACAAAAGAAAACAAATGTAAAATTTTCTCATAAAAGTGAATGTAATGTTCTTTTGGGAAATAAATATTCTTTAAACTGAAACTGAATGTACAAGCGGTCAATGTGTGTTGTTTGTTTGTTTGTTTGTACTCGAGAAGGCTCGGCTCGTCCCAGGATGGTTGTGTTCACGTGCGCGCACTGCGGTGAGTCGGTGAGCAAGCCCAAGGTGGAGAAGCACTACGTGAGCCGGTGCCGCGGCCGCACGCCCAACCTCTCCTGCATGGACTGCTTCAAGGACTTCATGTGAGCCCACAAACCCACACTTTATACTAAACAGGATGGTTGTGTTCACGTGCGCGCACTGCGGTGAGTCGGTGAGCAAGCCCAAGGTGGAGAAGCACTACGTGAGCCAGTGCCGCGGCCGCACGCCCAACCTCTCCTGCATGGACTGCTTCAAGGACTTCATGTGAGCCCACACACCCACACTTTATACTAAACAGGATGGTTGTGTTCACGTGCGCGCACTGCGGTGAGTCGGTGAGCAAGCCCAAGGTGGAGAAGCACTACGTGAGCCGGTGCCGCGGCCGCACGCCCAACCTCTCCTGCATGGACTGCTTCAAGGACTTCATGTGAGCCCACACACCCACACTTTATACTAAACAGGATGGTTGTGTTCACGTGCGCGCACTGCGGTGAGTCGGTGAGCAAGCCCAAGGTGGAGAAGCACTACGTGAGCCAGTGCCGCGGCCGCACGCCCAACCTCTCCTGCATGGACTGCTTCAAGGACTTCATGTGAGCCCACACACCCACACTTTATACTAAACAGGATGGTTGTGTTCACGTGCGCGCACTGCGGTGAGTCGGTGAGCAAGCCCAAGGTGGAGAAGCACTACGTGAGCCGGTGCCGCGGCCGCACGCCCAACCTCTCCTGCATGGACTGCTTCAAGGACTTCATGTGAGCCCACACACCCACACTTTATACTAAACAGGATGGTTGTGTTCACGTGCGCGCACTGCGGTGAGTCGGTGAGCAAGCCCAAGGTGGAGAAGCACTACGTGAGCCAGTGCCGCGGCCGCACGCCCAACCTCTCCTGCATGGACTGCTTCAAGGACTTCATGTGAGCCCACACACCCACACTTTATACTAAACAGGATGGTTGTGTTCACGTGCGCGCACTGCGGTGAGTCGGTGAGCAAGCCCAAGGTGGAGAAGCACTACGTGAGCCGGTGCCGCGGCCGCACGCCCAACCTCTCCTGCATGGACTGCTTCAAGGACTTCATGTGAGCCCACACACCCACACTTTATACTAAGCAGGATGGTTATGTTCACGTGCGCGCACTGCGGTGAGTCGGTGAGCAAGCCCAAGGTGGAGAAGCACTACGTGAGCTGGTGCCGCGGCCGCACGCCCAACCTCTCCTGCATGGACTGCTTCAAGGACTTCATGTGAGCCCACACACACACACTTTATACTAAGCAGGATGGTTGTGTTCACGTGCGCGCACTGCGGTGAGTCGGTGAGCAAGCCCAAGGTGGAGAAGCACTACGTGAGCTGGTGCCGCGGCCGCACGCCCAACCTCTCCTGCATGGACTGCTTCAAGGACTTCATGTGAGCCCACACACCCACACTTTATACTAAGCAGGATGGTTGTGTTCACGTGCGCGCACTGCGGTGAGTCGGTGAGCAAGCCCAAGGTGGAGAAGCACTACGTGAGCCGGTGCCGCGGCCGCACGCCCAACCTCTCCTGCATGGACTGCTTCAAGGACTTCATGTGAGACCACACACCCACACTTTATACTAAGCAGGATGGTTGTGTTCACGTGCGCGCACTGCGGTGAGTCGGTGAGCAAGCCCAAGGTGGAGAAGCACTACGTGGCGCGGTGCCGCGGCCGCACCCCCAACCTCTCCTGCATGGACTGCTTCAAGGACTTCATGTGAGCCCACTTTATACTAAGCAGGATGGTTGTGTTCACGTGCGCGCACTGCGGTGAGTCGGTGAGCAAGCCCAAGGTGGAGAAGCACTACGTGAGCCGGTGCCGCGGCCGCACGCCCAACCTCTCCTGCATGGACTGCTTCAAGGACTTCATGTGAGCCCACACACCCACACTTTATACTAAGCATGATGGTTGTGTTCACGTGCGCGCACTGCGGTGAGTCGGTGAGCAAGCCCAAGGTGGAGAAGCACTACGTGAGCTGGTGCCGCGGCCGCACGCCCAACCTCTCCTGCATGGACTGCTTCAAGGACTTCATGTGAGCCCACACACCCACACTTTATACTAAGCAGGATGGTTGTGTTCACGTGCGCGCACTGCGGGGAGTCGGTGAGCAAGCCCAAGGTGGAGAAGCACTACGTGAGCCGGTGCCTCGGCCGCACGCCCAACCTCTCCTGCATGGACTGCTTCAAGGACTTCATGTGAGACCACACACCCACACTTTATACTAAGCAGGATGGTTGTGTTCACGTGCGCGCACTGCGGTGAGTCGGCGAGCAAGCCCAAGGTGGAGAAGCACTATGTGAGCCGGTGCCGCGGCCGCACGCCCAACCTCTCCTGCATGGACTGCTTCAAGGACTTCATGTGAGCCCACACACCCACACTTTATACTAAGCAGGATGGTTGTGTTCACGTGCGCGCACTGCGGTGAGTCGGTGAGCAAGCCCAAGGTGGAGAAGCACTACGTGACGCGGTGCCGCGGCCGCACGCCCAACCTCACCTGCATGGATTGCTTCAAGGACTTCATGTGAGACTTTATACTAAAAGCTTATTCAAACACCTCTTGGCTCCCAGAAGAGCCGGCCAGCCCCAAACTGCTTACATGCATTGACTTCGGGAAGGATCGGCCGGCCCCCAAACCGCTTACATCTGTTGACGTCCAGAAGGGCCGGTCGGCCCAAAAATAAAATAAATCACTAAGTGTGATTTCTATGAATTTTTCTTATGAGAAGGAATGAGAAGGACAGGCTGTACGTATAAAAAAAATCCTTTGCCTTTAATTTTAAAATATTTCCTGGTAACAATTATTTTGACAGAGCTGTCAATTATTTTTTCTTTATTACCTACATAATCTCTGCCAGGATCGTAAACTGGTTTCTAGTCTTAACGTTATGATTCGAATAGGGTAAATTGGGAATTTTATGTTAGAAAAATTCAGAAAAAGTATCTGACGTGTTTTGTTTTTCCTGGATTTAAAAAATCCATCTGTGCTTCTAAATAAGTGAATCCTCACTTGTTGTATACTGTTTTGTTGAAAACTTCATTAGTTGTCAAGAACCCATAGAGGTTAATGTTCTGACTTCATTACTTTACGAAATATTTGAGTTTACAATTTTCGTACAGCGAAAATGGCATGGAAGCCAAGGGGTGTAAGCATATTAAATATTTTGGAGGCCAAGTGGTTAAGCAAATACAGACCGCACACACTGTATCCCGACAATCATGGTAGGTAAAGTAATCGGTGTTCTGCTGCAACAGCTCAGATAAATTAACATGGCTCTCGCCCTTTAACATGGCTTCTTATTCCTTAGTCATCTTTTACAACGAGCATGGGGAGAGAGGTACAGGGGCTATTCTTGTTAAGTACCAGACCCATACGGTACCACCTGCCACCTTGAGCGACGAGATCTACTCTCGCTGACTGCCGGTGCGAGCGAATAACATTCTACATCGAGAGTATCGCGAGCCGCACTGGAAGCGTCATACAGAATTTGGATCGGTAGAACACGGTCTCCTACTTGCAATGGGCCCTCTTGTGTTCAGTGAAGACATTGAGTGCTGAATTTGTCATCTACGTTTGGGTTGGCGTTCAATATTGCTCAACAATAATTAAACCTCACTGCTGCTGCTGCTGTTTCAATAAATGTATTTGTTTTCAGTGGTACGGATCACGAGGCTCACACTAAATGCATTTCGGAAGAGCAAAGATATTCGGCCAAGGGCTTCATTCCCAAAGTGAACAAGGGCGAGGAGAAACAAAACACTTGGGTGACGATGGTCCAGAGCGTTCTCAGTGAACAGAAGAACTTACCGAAGAGCGTCATCCGGATCGTAGAGGAGATCTGCAAGCACTCCAACACACCGCGCAAGAAGCCTAAGTTCATCAACTTTGTCAAAAATGTCTGCGGACACAGAACGATGCCCAATGACATAGATGCGGCGTGGGATCTTATTTCTGTGAAGCTTAGTGCTCTCAGGAGCGCTAACCAGAATAACCGGGAACAAAATGGGAATAAAAGTAAAGATAACTGTGATGCCGAAACTGAACATTTGGAAGGATCAAATGCAGATGAACCAACAAGTAATGGCTCAACTGCTGCAGAAAATGTTGATGAAAACGGTGTACAGGAAACAAAAACTAAAAAGCAGCGCAAAGAAGAGAAAAAAAGAAAAAAGTACGAGGCTGAGCTGCAAAGTGTAGCCGTTCTGCCGACTGAAGAAGAAGAAGCGGAGGCTAAGCTCAGTAAGAAAGACAAGAAGAAGTTGAAGAAAGAGACTGAAAATGGAGGAGAACCGAAGCTGCATAAGAAGCGTAAAATGACAGAGGACGGCGACGGAGAACAGACTACAGAGAACACAGACGAGCAAGTGCTGAAGAGGAAGCGCAAGAAGAGTAAAAACACTGAAGAGAATGGTGTGGAAATAGCTGAAGCGGCAGACGGAATCAATGATGAATCTAGAAAGGGAAAACTCACTGAAGAAATAAACGGAACTGAAGAAGTTGGTAACTTACACGAGCAGAATGTAGCGTCAGACGAACCGAAGAAGGATAAAACGGAAAAGTTTGACTGGCATGCGACTATACTGTCCCTGCTGCAGAAAAAGGGGAATGAGATGCCGTTCAAGAGGCTCCAGAAGAAGGTTCTAGCGGAGTACGCGGAGGCGACGGGGAGGCTCGCCGACGACAGGATCGTAGACAAGCTGTGTAAGAAGCTCAAGAGCGCACCTAACGTTAAGGTTGATAAAAATAGGGTTTTGTTGGTTGAATAACGTTTGATAATTATGTAAATTACAATAAACAACATTTAATGGGGAAATGTATTTTATTAGATACTAGCTGAGCCCGCGGCTCCGCTCGCGTGAAATTCGTATTTCAAAGAAGACATTAAGTAACTGAGGGCGAGGCCGAAAGCCGAGCTGCGTTCAGGAAGACTATAAACCTTCTCGAAGAAAGTAAGTAATTAAGGGCGAGGCCGAAGGCCGAGCTGCGTTCAGGAAGACTATAAACCTTCTCGAAGAAAGTAAGTAACTAAGGGCGAGGCCGAAGGCCGAGCTGCGTTCAGGAAGACTATAAACCTTCTCGAACAAAGTAAGTAACTAAGGGCGAGGCCGAAGGCCGAGCTGCGTTCAGGAAGACGATAAACCTTATCTAAGAAAGTAAGTAATTAAAGGCGAGGCCGAAGGCCGAGCTGCGTTCAGGAAAACTATAAACCTTCCCGAAGAAAGTAAGTAAGAAAGAGCGAGGCCGAAGGCCGAGCTTCGTTCAAGAAGACTATAAACCTTCTTGAAGAAAGTAAGAAACAAAGGGCGAGGCCAAAAGCCGAGCTGCGTTCAGGAAGACGATAAACCTTATCTAAGAAAGTAAGTAATTAAGGGCGAGGCCGAAGGCCGAGCTACATTCAGGAAGACCATAAATATTCTCGAAGAAATTACGCAACTGAGGGCGAGACCAAAGGCCGAGCTGCGTTCAGGAAGACTATAAACCTTCTCGAAGAAAGCAAGTAACAAACGGCGAAGCCGAAGGCCGAGCTGCGTTCAGGAAAACTATAAACCTTCCCGAAGAAAGTAAGTAACAAAGAGCGAGGCCGAAGGCCGAGCTTCGTTCAAGAAGACTATAAACCTTCTTGAAGAAAGTAAGAAACAAAGGGCGAGGCCGAAAGCCGAGCTGCGTTCAGGAAGACGATAAACCTTATCTAAGAAAGTAAGTAATTAAGGGCGAGGCCGAAGGCCGAGCTACATTCAGGAAGACCATAAATATTCTCGAAGAAATTACGCAATTGAGGGCGAGACCGAAGGCCGAGCTGCGTTCAGGAAGACTATAAACCTTCTCGAAGAAAGCAAGTAACAAACGGCGAAGCCGAAGGCCGAGCTGCGTTCAGGAAGACGATAAACATTCTCGAAGACAGTAAGTAACTATGGGCGAAGCCGAAGGTCGAGCTGCGTTCAGGAAGAGGATAAACCTTCTCGAAGAAAGTAAGTTACTGAGGGCGAGGCCGAAGGCCGAGCTATGTTCAGAAAGACGATAAACTTTTTCGATGAAAGTAAGTAACAAAGAGCGAGGCCGAAGGCCGAGCTGCCTTTAGGAAGACTATAAACCTTCTCGAAGAAAGTAAGTAACTGAGGGCGAGGCCGAAGGCCGAGCTCCGTTTAGAAAGAGGATAAACCATGGGTCAGGCCGAAGGCCGAGCTGCGTTAAGGAAGAGGATTAACCTTCTTGATGTAAGTAAGTAACTATGGGCGAGGCCGAAGGCCGAGCTGTATTCTGGAAGACAATAAACCTTCTCGATTTCTCGATTAAAGTAATGGCGTGTAGATAAACGATAAAACTTCTTAAATAAAGTAAGTAACTAACGGCGAGGCTTCAGGCTAAGCTGCATTCTGGAATACAATAAACCTCCACGAAGAAAGTAAGTAACTAAGGGCGAGGCCACCGTCACACCCATCTTGGATTTTATTAAACGTAAGGAAGAAAGGAAAGGATAAGGATAAGGGGGATTCCATCGCTCTACCTCCACCTCCCCTCCCGCCCCCCCCCCCTCCCTATATGCCTCTACTTATCCCCCCCTCCTCCCCCCCCCCCTTCAGGATATTGTAATGTCATCTGTTCTTACTCGGGCTGCTAACCTCATAAGCCATTTAGCGTGATAGTAAGTAGCCTATAGTTGATGGGAAGAATCAAGCTATCCGTAGAATTTTGTTTTATTAAAATCGGTTCAGTGGTTCTCGAGTTATAAGCGGACAGACAGACACTCAGACACTCAGACAGAAAGCAGACGTTGGATTTGTAAGTAACTGAGGGCGAGGCCGAAGGCCGAGCTCCGTTTAGGAAGAGGATAAACCATGGGTCAGGCCGAAGGCCGAGCTGCGTTAAGGAAGAGGATTAACCTTCTTGATGTAAGTAAGTAACTATGGGCGAGGCCGAAGGCCGAGCTGTATTCTGGAAGACAATAAACCTTCTCGATTTCTCGATGAAAGTAATGGCGTGTAGATAAACGATAAAACTTCTTAAATAAAGTAAGTAACTAACGGCGAGGCTTCAGGCTAAGCTGCATTCTGGAATACAATAAACCTCCACGAAGAAAGTAAGTAACTAAGGGCGAGGCCACCGTCACACCCATCTTGGATTTTATTAAACGTAAGGAAGAAAGGAAAGGATAAGGATAAGGGGGATTCCATCGCTCTACCTCCACCTCCCCTCCCGCCCCCCCCCCCCCCTCCCTATATGCCTCTACTTATCCCCCCCTCCCCCCCCCCCCCCCCCCCCCCCCCCCCCCCTTCAGGATATTGTAATGTCATCTGTTCTTACTCGGGTGAATGATTCCGTGTCCGTTACATACAAATATTGCCAAGTGCTCTCATATTTCACTTCACTGCTACCCTCATAAGCCATTTAGCGTGATAGTAAGTAGCCTATAGTTGATGGGAAGAATCAAGCTATCCGTAGAATTTTGTTTTATTAAAATCGGTTCAGTGGTTCTCGAGTTATAAGCGGACAGACAGACACTCAGACATACAGAAAGCAGACGTTGGATTTTATTATAGGTAAGACTAGCTGTGCCCGCGGCTCCGCCCGCTCTCATATTTGACTTCTCTGCTAACCTCATAAGCCATTTAGCATGATAGTAAGTAGCCTATAGTTGATTGGAAGAATCAAGCTATCTGTAGAATTTTTTTTGTATTAAAATCGGTTCAGTGGTTCTCGAGTTATAAGCGGACAGACAGACTACATACATACAGACAGAAAGCAGACGTTGGATTTTATTAAAGGTAGGAAATATATACCTAGGTAGACAATACCTTATTGCTTCAAGAAACACTCAACGTAATGAAACACATTTGCATAAGGCGTCCTTAGACACCATAATAAGTGGCTCCACACCACATGTCGCGCTTTCAATAAAAAAAGGGACTTATACAAAGAGATTAAAAAACCTAATGTCTTTGGATTTATCCTACATATTTTATTATTATGGAAGCGAACAATGAAGCGAACAACAGTTTCTGTATCTTTCGCTTGTGTAATGTATAAAATTTTTACTTCTTTTATATAAAAATATCAACAAATCTAATGAATGTATTTTTTAAATGATGTTACAGGAGGCCAAATAATAGTCCGTATCGATAGTATTATTTCAATTTAGGTCTTCTCAGTACAACGAGATAATTAGATTAAATATCCACGTAGTGTTGGTGGTGTCCCGGCGCCAAAGAGATTAGGGTGAGTTTAATGTCTTTGCCCGGCGCGGAATGTGTCGACCCTAGAGTTGTAAAGATGCCGTTTTTTGCACTTTGATACGGATTTATTTGACTTAGGTACCGTGAAAAACGGAAAAATACGAAACGTATTTTCATATGAAATACTTGCTCTTTTCGCATTTTATTCCTGTTCTTTGCTTGAAACCAAAAAGTGAGTAGGTAACCAAAGTTCGCATCGAACACCGTAAAACACGGAAAGATTCAACAGGAAAAGGGAATAGAGTCGCGAACAGCTCTATCGCAGTGAAGCCTATCATTTAAAAATTATGTAGGTACTCACAATACTTCTTTGTTTTAATTCAACTGTTTATCTATGCCGTAACATAATTTCATAACATTTAATTATACGGTATTGTTTACCTTTTAGTAAATTGGTTGGTTAACTACTCAATAAATAGGAATATCTTATAATATCATACCTAATCATAAAACATATTTACTTACTTGCCTAACTCAAATAGGTATCAGATCGATGGTCTACCTGCATGTGATTTCCGTGCTGATGCTGACTAATGCCAGTTAAACTTTATTTATGTGATGGATGACTGATGAGATGACAGATTAGCTGTCACATTTCCATCAATACTAAAGTCGCGTAAAAGAAGAAGATGATTATGTATGACATTTCCGATTTCAAAATAATCATAGAAAAATAATATACCAAATAATCATTATTAAACTTTAAAACAATCGTTTCCATTAATATTCTGTTCTGAACTTGTATAGCATGCATGCGTGCAACAAACCTAAAGTTCTAATGTCACTTGAATTTGACTCTTAAAATGAATGTTTTAGGTACTAAAATACGGCAGCACCGTGATTTGCCGACAAAGGAATGGGCTTAACGCGCGGTTTTCTTTAAAGACGCACGGCTTCCTTTGAAGGCGCGCGGCTTCCTTTGAAGGGAAACAGAGAGCGGTGCCGACTGCCGCACAGTGGTTCGAGAATCGCCTCTAGTGGACTTAGGCATTAATGAAGATCAACTTGTGTTTTTCGATGTTCTAATGATGCAAATATTTTGCTAAAGAGATTTCAATGACTTTTTATTCTTTGAAAATTTTCGCTTAGACTAATATTTTTGGAGATATTACACATAATTTACTTTTCACATATGAAAAAATATATAAAAATAGCGATAAGTCGAAAAGTACAAACGAGAACAATATAATATTTCAGGGTGTTAATAAGGTCACCGCAACGGATATTTTTACGGTGGCGCCCAATCTCGCAAGTGCTCGCAACTTTAATAAAAAATCGTTGATTTTATAAATAATGATTAACTTCTATTTTTCGATGTTTTAATGATCCAAATGTATTCCTAAATAGATTCTAATAAATCTTTATTCTTCTGTATTTTTCGCTTAGACTAATATTTTTGGAGATATTACACATTATTAACTTTCATGTATGAAATAATCCATAAAAATGACGATAAGTCGGAAATCACAAGCGTTCACAATATAATATTTCAGGGGTTCAATAAGGTCACGGTAAGTGATATTTAAGCCGTAGTCTGAAATCTCGCAATTGCTCGAAGCTTTAGTATAAAATAGTTGATTTTATAAATAAAAGTCAACTTGTTTTTTCAATGTTTTCATTATGCAATTGTGTTTGTAAATGGATTGTAACAACGCTTTATTCTTAGATATTTTTCGCTTAGACTAATATTTTGAGATCCAAAAATATTGTTCTTTAGATTACTCGTCAGCCATTTATCATTTAAATTCTAATGAAGCTACTCTATTCCACACCACCCTTGAGGTTGAGTGAAAAGAGCGTATTTTTTTTGTATATTTTCGCAAGGGGACTCCTTGCGAAAATACCCACTAGGCCAAACCAACATCCATTTGGTAATTTTGCCAATAGAAACTTAAATATTATTTTGTTCATTCAAGATTTTCCATTTTTTTGGCTTTGCGCTGTGATTCCTGAAGTTTGAAAGTAATATTATAAATCTGAACAAAATATTAAACATGTAGGCAGTAGACTAATGACTCAGAAACTAGATACATATAATCTCTACTGTCTATCATTGTGTTAATGGATTTGGAAATTCCTATAAACTAGTTTTGTTAGGTAGTTCTCTAGATAATACCAACGCTCCATGTTGGATCGTTACGCTCGTCACTAACGAGGGGATTATAATTAGACACATTTATTCATTAAGAATATATCTATCGCACCTTCATAAGGTTGAGAAACAAGGCGAAAGAAAAGGATAGCCACATTTTAACAGTTTTGATTTTAGTTGCCCTCAGTGATACAGATCGCTGTGGTTTGGTAAGCTGTTCGGTCATTCGCTGCGAGTTTGTATTACCGGGCAGACGTATTCGAGTGTACTTGGATTTATTTTCGATATTTTCATTGTCGTTGTAACCTTAACTTTGTAATATTCGTGCGTGTGTCTTTTCTAACCATTCTGAAATCGTGTTAACCATGGAAAGTCTGTGTACAAATTTGGATCTATATGTTATACTAAAAGAAAACAATAATTTAAAAAATCACGAACTGCTGCATAATCTGATTGTTTCCAAACTATCCGCGAACTTGACAAGTGAGAGTGATTCAGTCCTCCGCAATTTCTGCAAAAACTTCTGCTTTGCTCTTCAAAGAAGATGGGTGAGTCTTGGTTCAAAAGTAGAACGATTCTTTGAGAAATACAGTGCATGGCTACAATCACCAATTGAGTGGCCCGATTGCATAACGTGTGTTCTTCAAGGACAATATATCGATCCCGAGCAGACTGACGTAACATCTACTATGTACTCTGAAATTCTCCCTGAAGATAAAAGCCTCAAAGAGTCGGAGTCGATCGCTATAGCGTCTACTAGCGGAACTGCATCCATTTCAACTCCTGATCCACGGAAGCCTTTCTCTGAAATTGGCTCTAAACAAAAGAAAAGAAGAACCGAGCAGATACGAGAACAATATGCTTCTCCTGAATTGGCTTTCGCTACGTCAATGCGCTTGAAAGCCAATGGAAATCAAGACTTGGCCGATATACTCGATTATCTATTGAAAAATCCCAGCGAAGTGCCACGAGTCAAAGCATTTATTGAGAAAAAAGAAGAAAAGCGTCAGCTCTGTCCAGAAAAAGCCTTAGGGGGCATACTTTCTACAAATATGACTAGGTGGCAGTACAATTCATGGAGAACAATAATGAAAGAAGAAGGTCTTGATGTACTCCCTTCGTCATATAAATTGCAAGCAATCAAGGAGGAATGCTATCCAAAAAAAGAAGATCTTACAATAACAGATTCGGAAGCTGAAATCAAATTGCAGTCTTTATTGGATTTAACTGTAAAACGACTACTAAAACTTGTCAACGCAGAACAGGATTCGTCACAGTATAAACTAGAAAGTAAATGGGGACTAGACGGTGCTTCAAACCAAAGCAATTACAAACAAATTTTAGACGAGCATCACGATGATTCCAGCGTCTATATTGCAAGTTTGGTGCCCCTTAAGCTCTCGTGTGGTGATGACGTCCTTTGGGAAAATGAAAAGCCCAATTCGAGTAAATTTTGCAGGCCAATATTTTTCAAATTTATAAAAGAAACAAGGTTCATCGTAGAACGTGAAGTATCCAAAATCGAACCGGACATAGAAAATCTTGTTCCAACACAAATTGGTGGGAAACAAATAAGCCACACCTTATTTTTAACGATGGTGGATGGAAAAACGTCGGCAATTCTCACAGAAACATCAACACAGCGATGTGATATATGCAATGCTACACCAACCGAGATGACCGATTTAAAATTGTTAGAAAATAGGCACATAAACACTGAAAAGTATAAGTACGGCCTATCTACTTTACACGCATGGATCCGCATGATGGAGTGCGTTTTACATATTGCATATAAATTGGATTTCAAAAAGTACTATGCAACTACCAACGAAGACAAAACCAAAATGGAACAAAGGCAAAACCAAATTCGTGAAGATTTTAGACGCCAAAATGGACTATTAATAGATGTAGTTAAGCAGGGTCATGGAACCACCAATGATGGTAACACCGCTCGAAGATTTTTTGAAGACCCGCACACTACCGCCACAATAACAGGAGTTGACAAAGACCTGATACATCGATTCGGAGTCATACTAGAAGTCCTATCGTCCGGGCAAGCTGTCCAGATCGATGAGTTCAAGAGGTATGCCATGGATACATATCAATTATACGTAAATATGTATAGTTGGTACTTCATTCCATCGAGTGTGCATAAAATATTGGCACATGGAGGGGACATAATACAGTCATTCGGACTGATACCCATTGGTCACCTTTCAGAAGAAGCATCTGAAGCCCGAAATAAAGATTTCAGAGAATATCGCAACACACTCGAAAGTTTTCAAGAGTAGCTACGAACGAAGACACTCTTCGGAGACTTTTATTAACATCAGATCCCTGGCTGTCCACAATCAGACCCAAATTGGAAAAGGTCAGAAAACCCCATACAGACGAAGTAAAGGACTTGTTAATAATAAATGAAAGCCAAGAAAAAGAAAACGTAGAATTTATTGACGTCGAAAACATCTCATTTTAGGATTTTACGAGCAATATAGATAAATTATATTAAAGAGCTTTGTTTGGACTAGTGGATTAGGGCTCCTGGCGAAACCACATTAAAAAAAGGCGCTTTGCACTCAACCTCAAGGGTGGTGTGGAATAGAGTAGCTTCATTAGAACTTTAAATGATAAATGGCTGACGAGTAATGTAAAGAACTAATACTTACTTATATACGTCAAAATATTAATCTAAGCGAAAAATATCAAAGAACAAAGCGTTATTACAATCCATTTACAACACAATTGCATAATTAAAACATGGAAAAAGCAAGTTGACTTTTATTTATAAAATCAACTATGTTATACTAAAGTTGTAAGCACTTGCGAGATTTCAGGCTACGGCTAAAATATCACTTACCGTGACCTTATTAACCCCCTGAAATATTATATTGTGAACGCTTGTGCTTTTCGACTTATCGCCATTTTTATGGATTATTTCATACATGAAAGTTAATAATGTGAAATATCTCCATAAATATTAGTCTAAGCGAAAAATACAGAAGAATAAAGATTTATTATAATCAATTTAGGAATATATTTGGATCATTAAAACATCAAAAAATAGAAGTTAATCATTATTTATAAAATCAACGATTTTTAATTAAAGTTGCGAGCACTTGCGGGATTGGGGGCCACCGCAAAAATATCCGTTGCGATGACCTTATTAACACCCTGAAATATTATATTGTTCTCGTTTGTACTTTTCGACTTATCGCTATTTTTGTATATTTTTTCATACATGAAAAGTAAAGTATGTGTAATATCTCCAAAAATATTAATCTAAGCGAAAAAATTCAAAGAATAAAAAGTTATTCAAATCTCTTTAGCAAAATATTTGCATCATCAAAACATCGAAAAACACAAGTTGATCTTCATTAATGCCTAAGTCCACTAGAAGCGATTCTCGCACCACTGTGTGCCGCGTAGCATGCAATTTTGTGTTCTATGTATATCTGTCTAAGAATCATATTGCAATTACTTGTGAAGGCACGAAGCAAGAAGTCCATTTCGTCAAGCTAAGATGAACCTAATAATTAAGACAAGATGATCTAAAATTCGCTGTACTTTTGAAGCGTTGACGCCGGCCGCTGTTGAACCTACGTAAAATTAATTTTTTTTTACGTAGGTTCGGTTCGACTGTGCAATTTTATTTTTCATTCGTTTCTCGTCTGTTTTTACGTTCGGGCGGTTCGAGCACGTTTGTATTTGTATTGTAGCACTCACGACTACCAACCCAGTCGGCTGCAATTTGAGCCTACCACCTAGTAAGGGGCAATCTTTGTTTTAATTTGTGTTTTATAGGGTTCCGTATCCGTCTGTCTGTCTGTTTGTCCGTCTGACCCCGTGAAAATTTTCACATAATAGGTATGTTTTATTATCAGGGATCGGAATTAGGTAGAGTGATTTGGTACCAAAGTAGGTATAGTTCGCGAGAGGATATAATATGGAGTTGTTAAAACCAGCACTTTGTATGGGAATTCTGAAAATTTCCTGGGAAATTTCCGGGACTGGATTTTTCTTCGGGATCGTATTTATTGACTAAATACAAGCTTCTTTTGTTCTTAGATGATTTTCTCTAGAGTGGCCGCTTATGGAGATATAATTTTTTTCATAAATTTTTATATCTACTCAATTTACAGGAAAACAGATGTGATAAAATAATCTAAGAGTGTATTGAACTGCTTACAAAACAAGACCTAATTTGTTGTACCATCATTGGTTCTCGGTTTATTGCTCGCCGCGATTCTGAATTATCCAAGGACAGCATTTGTATGGAAAGCTCCGCCCCCTTTCCTGATTTAATTTCTCGAATGTTGATATTTTTTCGCCTGAATCTTATTTATAGACGAAATATAAGACACTTTTATTCTTGCACGTTTTTGAAAAAAATCGATATTTCCGAAGAAAAAAAAATGTAAAATATTTTTTTTCCAAAATGTTCTCGATTGCTAATGTTTTTTGGCGGATTCTTATTTCTAAACGAAATATAAGACACTTTTATTCTTACACGTTTTTCCCTTAAGTCGATATTTCCGGAGAGAAAAATAAAACAACCTATTTTTTCATATTTTCTCAAATGTTGATGTTTTTTCTCCTGAATCTTATTTCTAGATGAAATGCGAATCTGTAGTTTCAATCATTTAAATTATTTTCAGAATCATTTAAAAAAAGTGGCCGCCATTTTGAACTTTTTAGTTACTAGACCAATTGCTTTCAAAATCGCTATCTGGGTGTGGGCTCTGAATACGAATCTGTAGTCAAAATTTAAAACAAGTTGCCGCCATTTTGAACTTTTTAGTTACTGGACCGATTGCTTTCAAAATCGATATCTGGGTGTATGTGTGGACCCTGAATACGAATCTGTTGTCAACATTTATAAAAAGTGGCCGCCATTTTTAACTTTTTAGTTACTGTACCGATTGCTTTCAAAATCTATATTTGGGTGTTTCTGTGGGCTCTGAATACGAATCTGTTGTCAAAATTAAAAAAAAATGGCCGCCATTTTGAACCTTTTAGTTTTTTACTACAAATTCATATTCAGAGCCCACACAGACACCCAGATATCGATTTTGAAAGCAATCGATCCAATAACTAAAAAGTTCAAAATGGCGGCCACTTTTTGAAATGTTCACTACAGATTCGTATTTCGTCTAGAAATAAATTCAGGCGAAAAAACATCAACATTCGAGAAAATATGAAAAAATAAGTTGTTTTATTTTTCTCTCCGGAAATATCGACTTAAGTGAAAAACGTGTAAGAATAAAAGTGTCTTATATTTCGTTTAGAAATAAGAATCCGCCAAGAAAACATCAGCAATCGAGAACATTTTGGAAAAAAACATTTTAGATTTTTTTTTTCTCCGGAAATATCGATTTTATTGAAAAATGTCTAAGAATAAGAGTGTCTTATATTTCGTCTAGTAATAAGATTCAGGCGAAAAAATATCAACATTCGAGAAATTAAATCAGGAAAGGGGGCGGAGCTTTCATCGCGGCGAAAATTTCATCCAATATTGGTATCATGCATGAAAGAAACGGAAAAACCCCGTGTTTTTCGTTTTATTCAAAATGTATTTGTCGGTATTTTTCTGCCTTTACAACACTCGACCCACCGCGCCTCCTCTCCTGCCTGCCTGTGCTCTCAAGTGCCGTGTCGGTGTGATGTAGGTGTGCGTGCGTGTATGCAGCCGTATGTATGTGTAACAATGTACAGGGTGTTCGGCACATCGACCAACACCATTTTTTTGTATTTAAGTGGGGTTGTGGGGTCATTTGCAATGTTTTGACACATGATACCTTTTGTCAGATGTCGCGTGGTATCGAGATACGATTTTTTTTCTTTATTTTTGAAAATGACCAGTTTTGAAAGTTTTACTCTTACATTTGTAAAAATGAGCTCTAATGGTCGATTAGATAAAAAGAGGATGTCTGATTTTATGATCTCATACATACATAACACACTGTGCAATAGAAAAATATCTGTCTCGCAGAGGATTTCATATTGAAAAATATTTACAACATAACAGGTTTCTTTAAAATATCTAATTATAAAACAGCTTGTTACATTGACAGGCAGAGGGCTCGGTAGCTATTGCCTTCTTGCACACACGACGAGTGTGTGCGCCGCCCGTGAGACCTCTACACTCACAATTATGTGATTTTCTCTATAACTGTTGTTGTTGTTGTTGTTGATTTGGGGTTGGCTCTAGGCCTGCAAACTAATCCCGCTTCGTGCAAAACCCCTATCCCTTAGTCGACTTTTACGACATGCGACGGGGAGAGATGCAGTGGGGCTATTCTTTTTCTTTTATTTTTTTTTTAAGTACCAACTCCACACGGTACTCTCTACAACTGTTTAAGGTACAAACTTCAAAAATAGTTTCCATGCTGTAAGTATTAACTACTTCAATATTTTTTTAAGCATTTCGTTTTGGATCACTCGCCACGCATAGAGCAAATTGTACACTGTAGTTACTAAAATTTTTTATAATATTTTTTTTTTTCAGAAAATAGTACTTAGTAATAATTTATGCAGACATATCTTATTTATTATTCGAAACAATTTTCGTTGAAAGTGTTTTTTAATTTTTACCACCTTAAATTTGGTTTTTCTATTAAATTTCAATTTTTTGTTTCATACTGACCTGGATGGACAAGTATGTATGTATGTATATAATATTCTATATATTTATTAACATGTATGGCTTATATTTTACTAGCATGTACTTATATGTATTAACCCTGCAGTGCACGCGCGCGGACTCAGACTCCGCACTTTTACTATAATAAAAATATATTCTTTCGTTTTCATCTGACGCCCCTCGCGCCTTAGGTACATTCCTCCCGCAGGAGGGGCTTTCGCTTAGTTCAATGATTCGTAAATTAGCGAGCCCAGGGAGTTTATGAGTGAGACTTACGGAGTCCGCGCGCGTGCATGGGTGTTATGGACTGCGGAGTGTGAGTGAGTATGTGTGGGTGTATGTAAAAAACAGACCCACTAGATATCGGTGCCATAATGGTAAATTGTCTAAAATCTGTTTGCCTTGAGCATGTAGATTCGCTAAATTGAAAAAAAAAACGCGTTGTTCGTAAACAAAAACAAAATTATCAATGTAGATGTGTGCTTATGTTTATGTATTTTTTTTCTTTGTGACACTATAATTCTAAGAAGTTAATTGTTTTAGTTCTAATAATACAATAAGTACTTTATATGATAATATTTTTGTTTTTAATCAACACTAACCAGAGCCTAATAATAGAAGGGGGGCACCCTTGCGGAGTCTGAGTCCGCGCGCGTGCGTCCGTGTGACTTTTAGGTGCGCGTGTACTGCAGGGTTAATAAGTATTCTTATTATTATTTTATCTTCAATTGTCACTCTCAACTCTTTTGCTACTACCTACTTACATTCCAATATATTATCGAATCTCAAACATCCAAAGGTTGACTGTAAGAAATCTCTGTAAGGGATAAGTCCGCCTTTGCACCTTATGTAAATTTTCGAATGTATTTGTTACTGTTTAATGTTTACTAGAGCAATAAAGAATTTTCTATCTATTTCTATCTATTTTTTCAAAATAGTTGAAAAGTTAGGGGTGGAGACACACTTTTGACGACTCTAGAAGTGCATATGCCGGTACTTTAAAAGAATGGCCCCACTGCATCTCTCCCCGTGTATGTCGTAAAAGGCGACTAAGGGATATAACTCCCTTCTTATATACTAGGTGGTAGGGTTTAACCCGCCCGGGTTGGTACCACCGCACTGAATGAAAGGTCGGTCGAAACGGCTATGTAAATAGTTTGTGTTTTCCGTCCAGTTCAGTGTAGCCGGCACGACCGAAGGGAAGCACTGACGTGGCACCAAGTTCACCCGGTGTTATGGGCTGACATCACGGATGTTGTAGGTGATGTAGCCAACCGTGTCAGTTTCCATAAAAAAAAAAAAATTCACCAATAATAAACTTTAATAAAAAAAGTCATTTTTAAACTTCTTTATGATTTTTTAAGACCTAATTAGGTATTTATTGATATGATATTCCACACGCAAGCGTCCACAGAATTTTTTTTTCATCCCTCATTTACATGTACCTACATACAGTGTGCCATCTCTAATGTTTGTTTCTTAATTTCACCACAGTATTGTATGTATAGCGGTTCATAGAACATACCTTTCTTCCAAATGCCATCTATATGCCTACATATAGTGCCAAATGCCAATAGTCTCGAGTAAAATGGCTGTAACATACGGACGAACGGACAGACGGACTGGACGTAATTATAAGGGTCCGTTTTGCCATTTGGCTACGGAACTTAAAAATAATACGTGTATTGTTTTTGGGACAGCTCTGAAATAAAATAAAAGTAACAAGGTACACACAGTGGCGTAACTATAGTAGGGCTAGGCGGTGCAGTGCACCGGGGCCCCCAAACTCAGGGGGCCCTCCTCGGCCCCCTGAGCTTGGGACACAGCAAATCTCGAACTGACCTCACGAGAAATGCTACCCCGAGGTGCTACTGGTCGTATGTGGATACTCCCTAGAGACTATTGGTACCTATTTAGCGATTTATACAAATCAAACATGAAAACTTGGAATAATTCTTCAAAAAATCTCCTAAAATGTTAACTGGATGAATTTTTTTATTTTCCTAACAATTTTCGGTAGGTACATTCCTTTCATATTTCCACCGAGTAAGTTATATAATTTTGAAGAAAATTTCATGGGTTTTTCAATGGAAAAGGCGTTTTTACAATTATCGGCAAGATTTTTGAATAAGTTTGATTTGTATCGATTTGCGGCCCAAGCCACTTAGTCCAGCAGTTATGTACTTTTTACCTGAAAAGTATTCCGAAGTTAATGAAATTTTTACAGGTTATTTGCGGGTACACTAGGAATACTATCCTAAGTTTTCGATCTGGAGGACCCTGTGCTAACTTTGGGGTGGGCAAAAACCTCAAAAATTTTCTGATTTTATTCAGCTTTTCGCTTATATCTCTTAAACTAAGGATATCTTGTTAACCATATTGCATGACAATCTCCAACTGGAGAGCATTAAATTTCCTAAAACTTCGTTGGTAAACCAGATTGTCAGGCCAAATATTAACGGAGATACAGTCTATCAAAGTTAAACAAAGTTCCTTAAAATGTAAAAAATTGCAGAAAAACGAAGGTTTTGACCCTATAACTATTTGTTACCATCATTTCCATGTTAATTATGTTGATCACTCATCAATATCAAAGTCTTGGAAAACCTATGACCCTCCCTTCGCCTTCCCCCTCCCCCTCCCCCAAGGTGGTTTGTGATGGTTATCCTGTTGGGATAACCTATTAAAGCACCGAAGCCGCTGAAGGTTATCGGCGTTCGTTGCTTCACTCCTCAACAAAGGTTGTTTTTTCCAAGACAACTTCGATCAGCACGATTTCGCAGGCGAAATTTATTTCCAACGATACCAACAAGATGAACTTCATAACTATGCTGACGAGGGAAATGGAAGCCAGGGGGATCCAAGTGAAGCAGGCAGTAGAAGACGCCGATGTAATGATTGTGGAGACTGACTGCTGTCTCAGCTGCTGACAAGTATGATAGTGTCGTCTGGTCGGCGTGTATAATGCGCGGGACGGATCTCGGCGTGTCGTCGCCGCAGCGGGCGACCCGCCACGCGAATACACTATACAAGTACGGTGCGGGTGCGAGGGAGAACACTGACGAGCCGCTGCGGGGGCGACACGCCGAGATCCGCCCCGCGCATTATACAGTCGTAACAAGTTTTTTTTTATCTTATAATGTTAGTCTGTATTGTAATAGGTAATATGTCTTTTAGTTAGTAGAGGTTCACTGCTGGAAATATGCCTCTACCATTTTTTTATATTACAAATTTTGTAAAAAAAATCGATTATCATTATCATACAAATGATAATCGATTTTTTTTACTTATTTTTAAAATAAAAACATGGTAGCGGCATCTTTCCAGCAGCGGACGTCTACAGGCTAACACTGTCATAAAGATAAAATAATTCCTTCACAATTAAAAAAAAAATCGTAGATAAGCACTATTTTTTTACTTATTTTATATTTTAAACCTAACCATTAGATAGGGCCCCAATATTTTTTTTGCATCTGGGGACCCTTGGTTACCTAGGTACGCCACTGGGCACACATAGGAATCAGGCATCACCTGCGCCCGAGCAGCCTTCGAGCAGCGACTCATCATCATCTCCCTCACTCCCTGCTCTCTCTCTGTCTCTCCCGCCCGCCCCGACCCACCCACACCCGCACGCTCACACAATCAATATACTCACGCACACTCAGTCAGGTCAGTTACGCCCTAGTAGTATTATATTCTTTGGGTCAGTTCTTTCTCGTCAGTCGGCGTGTGCGCACGTACGTACGTCGCGCCCCGTTGTCAAGTGACGTGACACACTTCCAAACAAACAAATAACTTAACACCTTGACGGCCTTGTAGGTGAGATAAGTTCGCCGCTCTGTAGGCGGCGCGCGCAACACGCGCTATACTAGTGTCCCGTAGGACTTGTGGTCGCAGTGAGTGAGGACGTGGTCGGTGGAACACTAGCTAGTGGAGAGTGCCGCGTCTGTCTGTCTGTCTGTCTGTCTGTCCGGCGGCGGCGGAGCGGCGGTGGCGGTCGTGCGTCAACGCGTCGCTGCTCGCAAATTGGATACAGTACCCACCCACACAGGTAGACGACCTTTTTTAACATCTTTTACCAAAGCCGGCCAAGTGCGAGTCTGACTCGCGCATGGAAGGTTCCGTACCACCATGTAATTGGCTGGTTTTTTTATTATTAATTGTTTTACTTTAGTTTGCCAGCCTCGGTGTCTCAGTGGCGCGATCGGTCTACTGTCGGATCATGAGCACACCTCGGCGCGGTCAATGGATGGATGGGTGACCGCTCGACCGTTGGAGGGTGACCGTGGTTCGCATTCCACGTAAAACTGTAAGTCCCTTCCCTTCTTATACCTTACTAGGTGGTAGGATTTAACCCGCCCGGATTGGTACCACCTCATTGAATGGAAGGTCTATTGAAACGGCTATTGTAATAGTTCGTGTTTTCCGTCCAGTTCAGTGTAGCCGCCATGACCGAAGGGAAGCACTGACATGGCACCTACCTAGTTCACCAACGTGTTATGGGCTGACATCATGGATGTAGTAGTTAAAGTTCGAGTTAGCTAGCGTGACGCGGAGTTCAAAATATAACCAAAGTAATGGCTATGAGAAAAGTACATACATCCATAGCGGCACGCCTGTTTCGCGGTGGGGTAGGCAGAAACAACGGATCTCCACGTGCCACGATCCTGAAACACCTCTGACGCCTGAGAAAAGTACTGAAACTAATTATAGAACGAGAAGAGGATGGAAGCTCATCCATCGAATATAAACCATCGAGCGCGTGCTAAGTATTGCGGATCCTGGCGCAGAGATTAGTCTAGGTGAGAAGAAATTGAAAACCCTTACTGTTTCAATATCGAAAATTACAGTAAACGAGACACAACCAGCGCCAAAAATTAGGTCCAGGCTACTATCTACATCTGCTACGTAGAATTAAACTTTTGCCAACAAACGAGGAGCAAAGGGCAGACCAGGTTAGGATCACTATTGAGGCTAATGAATGTCTACGTTCTGTTCGACTATGGGAAATTGATTTTGAAAAGGGAAAACGGCAATTTGACAACCGACGACAAAATTATTTTGCTGGAGTCACTGGGTGAGGAAGCATTCAATATCATCGATAACATTATTTTATTTTATCGATGTCTAAATATATTTTTTTTAGTTTTGTTTATTTCCACTTACGAGAATATGTGTGGATAGGTCGTTGTAGGTCTCAGTCTAGCTTCGTTTCAATAGGCTCATTTTCTTAATACGTATTTACAATGTCGTAAGTTCAATTTCCCCGGTCGCCGTACAATAGACTTCAACGCCGGCGCCGAGGAAACCTCACGCGTCCGTCCCGCGTACACCACGCGCACGCGCTCTCGTGACCGCTCGGTCCAAGCTCTGTGTACTCGGCTGACCTTGATCCCTCGTCTATGGCGAAGTACGTCGAATTCTTTTCTCGTGTCGATGTTATTTGTACCTACCGGTGATATCACGAAAGCTTTATATAAATTGTCACCCTCAGGGCCGCCTATAGTCGGTCGGTCGGTATCCTGGCAGGGCGCTTCGATCACGTGTGGACTCCAAATGACATTTGAAAATATGCTTCGTGCTAACAAATGCAATACTTAAGTAAATACGTAAGTTTGAAGATGATATTCTGTATTCTTTATTCATCATTAGTATGCTAGTTTTTTTATGTAAACCAGCATGGGTGGCTGTGCCCAGAGCCAAAATCACCTCTCCTCGCGAAACCACGCTCAGGTGCCATGCCAGCAGATTTGCGGACTGTTGCTAGTACATTGTAGTTGGTAGTACATTACGCTTGAATTTGTCGAATGTTATTTTTACAATCCGGTCCGATTACACCCACAAATAGCCGGCAAGAAACTTCGCAGGGTTTTTTTACCTACCTACTTAGGTATATCCTCGAATAGGTATATATAGGAACCTTTCTAATCTGTGAGGGATTTCATTGATATGGTTTTGTTTATTTATCATTGGTCTCTCAATATGTGTACTTCCCGTGACTGGTAATTGCACTTTGTGGTTAAAATTCCAATATAGTATGTAATTTTTTTTTTTATTTCGTACTGTCACATTCACGAATAGGAGAACAACCAATCCTCTGTGAAACTACCACCTGATACATTTCTTACTCATTTCTAAGTACCTAATTGTAAATTGTGACTTTTCAAGACAAGGTTAAACTCCTATGTTCACTTCAACTCCGCAGGGATGCTCATCGGTTATTCCATATGGGGAGTGCTCGGAGGAGCTGTTCGACGCGATGCCAATGCGCCCTGCCTTTTCCACCGCCGTACCACCCGCACTGGGCAGGGATTGCATCCCCTACCCGCTGGACTTACCGCAGATGCGTAACGATCGGTTCTGCAGATATTTCCTCCACTGAACCGTTAAACACTGGAACACCTGTTAGGCCGATGTCGCATTCGCAACCTCCACACTACGCACTAGTATCTCATAGTAGCGCAGTTAAACACCTTTCTAAAAAAAAGTGTCGCGGGACGCTCGAGCTTCTTACGCGATGTATATTTAAAATACAATTAATCATTTAATTACGATCTGGATAGCGTCATCTACTCGTATGCGATATTCCTTTAAACTTATACAATGGTTCGACTTCAAAATACTCATAGGTATGGCGCCGCGCCGCGGTGCCTACTCAATGTGAAGCGTTGCAACTTCCGTTCGTACTTTCGTGACGTTAAAATGTTTCTGAGTTAGATCCTCAGCTTCAACAATAGTATCGACGACAGTATTTAACATACTTATTCCGGTTTTGGCAGTGTAAGTAAAATCGCACTAAATAAAAGTAATAATTTCCATTTGATTACAAATATAATGTCTGGCTTCAAACACATCTTATTACAATAAATAGAAACGTGTTTTCGCGATTTTGTTTGTAGAAACTTTAAAACTAATAGAGTTGGTACGTAAGCACCTCTCTCCATCCACATCACTAATAGCCCACTGTTCGCAGTTAAGAGTTTCTGCCCTCTACTTAATTGGATTGTTTAGACAAAACTGGCTCACTTTCTACTGTTCTACTATGAAGGCACTTATTTACATAACCTCTTATCTAACAACACGGGCCCTAAACTGACGGAAAACTTTGGAGGTGTCACACGCGTCACACTTGACCGGTTAGTTTACCGGAAAGGGCAACTTGACAGGCGAGTGAATTGCCCCTAAGTACCTAGCAGGTCGACTGCCATTCTCTTCCGCGAGTTCTTGTGTCATCTTCATCTGTAACTGATTGGTTTTTAGGGTTCCGTGTATTAACCTCGCTCGTTATGATGTCTTTCTGTCCGCCCACCTTTCCAAACTGGCATAACTACAATGGCTTTTACTTAAAAAAAAATTATTACCTAGTTACTTATGAAAATTAGGAAAGACTCTGCACATGCTATACAGGTTTTTTAGATATTTTGCTACGGAAATAAATGTCTAGAACTTATTGAATAATAATTAATCATACAGTTAAAAAGGTAGCCGGGAGTGAATGGATGAGAAGAGCGGAAGACCGCGTGTGGTGGCGTGCCTTGGAGAGGCCTATGTCCAGCAGTGGACCGATACAGGCTGATGATGATGATGATGATGATGATACAGTATTTTGTTTTGTCTTATAATAATGTTGAAAAAGGAAAATGTCTTCGAGACTGCGTACTAGTGCGTGATACTCGTTACACTTTTTAGTACAAATAGATGCGTTGTCTGCACGCACCGCCCACCTCAGTCTCTCTCATCGCTCGGGCGTTGTGTGTGTGTCCGATCACAATCAGGTGCTGTCAGTATTCAGTACACAGACCACTTGCGCTATTCATCACGAAGCAGCTGATGATGTGACTAGGTATACCACAAACCAGAGTATTATAACTATATGGGCCGTTGAGTGCACTTTATATGCGAATACGTTATGATGAAAAAATACTCCTTTGGCAGGACGCTCACCCCACTCTCCCCCTCCCTCTACCCACTCTCCCCCTCTCCATCCCATCAACTTTCGCCTCCCCCCTGTCCCCCTCCTCCCCCTGCTCTCACCCCTATGCCCATCCACTTTCGCATTCCCCTCTCCCCATCTTCCCCCTGCCCCTCCCCCTCTCTCGCCCTTTTCTACGCTTTTCTATCGGGCAGCACAGCAATCACCTAAATCGCATACCAATAATTAGTATGCGGTGACGATGACGATGAAGTTTTTTCTGAATTTACTCCCCATTTACATATAATATTTTCATAACGCCCCTAAACAAGTATAACTTAAAAAAATCCTATCAGAGAATATGCCGACACTCAAAGATAGTATGCCGACATCTACACAGCCAATGAGATTTCGCAAAGATCCCGATATCTTCTTCCATGGTAACTCTGCATAATGCAGCGTTACCTGCGCCCATCTGGCCTTTATCTCTCTGATCTGTGGTGTATTAGCCCACATATTAGAGTACGCAGTGGCGGTGCTAGACACGTCAGCTTTGCGAGGCCTTTTTCATTTCCCGTCAGAAAGAAAACGATCAATATAATGAGACTGATGTATGAGTATGAGTTTTATTGCTAATCAAATGTTGACAAAAATTACATGAACAATCACAAATTAAAATAAATAACCCAACAAGCAATAGACCAAAGTGTGCGACCATACTTTTGATGAGAATTTTTGGGATTGCGCGATCACAAAGGAGTCAGCTAGGGTAAACGAATTTTTGCGATGCCCCCTCAGGCGCGAGGCCGTCGCCGACGCCTCGCGCCGCCACAGAGTACGAGCACTTGCCGCGCATAGCTAATGATCCGTTTCTACACAATCCATTTACAATAGTTTCTCTGCAAACATTCTACTCAGCTCCGCAAAGCCGATGCGTACTCGCAGCTCGTGTGGAGGAGGTTGGCACACATACGATAAGTGGCTGCATATACACAATACAATGAGACGAACTCATAGAAAGAAAGGCAACGGACGATCTCGATTGGCGATGTATGAGAGAGTATGTGCTTTAATGAGGAGTGCTCGGAGGAGTTGTTTAATACTCTCATTCTATATGTATCTATCTAGGTATTGTTTACGTTAAAGTTTCGCAAGCTTTCTCAATCAATAAAAGAGCTTGCCTGTAAAGTATGAAAGTACGAGCAAGTACTTACGGGCTAAATATTTCAAAATGTTCTAACTATACTAATTGTACAACCGTTGCGTTACCAACACAAAGTAAACATGTACCATTTCACTCAAACTGACACCTAGTTTCCCTGCGCTGCTCTACAAGCGGCTCTACCTGACTCAGCGAACCTAACCGGAACAGTGCGGCGGATCCAGCCTTCCAGTTTGGGGAGGGCTCAAACTCAAAAAATACAGGAGCGAGCAAAAAGTGATTTTTTTTTTAGGATCGCACGAGATAGGTTAGGTTAGGTTAGGTTAGGTTAGGTAAGTTTAGGCACAAACATGCATTATAACGTAGCTATATACCCGTTTCAAGCTACCTGCAATCCTTGTTACAGTGCCAACGTTCTGACCTCTTTGGTTTCAACGCAAGAGGTCAGAACGTTGGCACTGTTACGGCTACCTGTATTAGCTACCGAGGCTGACTAGGGATTCAATCCCTTGTCAGCTTCGGTAGCTCAGTGGTGCGGTTGGGTGACTGCTCGACCGTTGGAGGTTGACCGTGATTCGGATTCTACGTAAAACTGTGTAGATCCCTTCCCTTCTTACCTTACTAGCTAAAAAGGGAAGACGGGTTTGTCCCGCCCGGGTTGATACCACCGCACTGAATGAAACGTCGTCGCTCGAAGCGGCTATGTAAATAGTTCGTGTTTTCCGTCCAGTTCAGTGTAGCCAACATGAAATGAAGGGAAGCACTGACACGGCACCTAGTTCACCCGGTGTTATTGGCTGACATCACGGATGTTGTAGCCAACCGTGTCAGTTTCCATAAAAAATAAATAACAAAAGCACAACCAACACCACATGTAGGTACGTACTGTACCAGAGAGGGCCAACATTTCGTATGTGTATGTGTGCAACCGCTACTCTTCACTATCTTCGTAGTCAGGTAAACATCTTGACTTAGATAAGCAAATGAACGCTGAAAATATGCTTTTCGTGCCATTTTACAGTCGGAAGTCTGTATTTATCCGTATCGTACTTGAGCAGTCGCTGAAATGTACACAATCCCCGAGACGACACAGCCAGCTAGCCAGCTAGCACTGTGTACGCGACGCGGATGCGGAAACCGTATCGATCTTAACTCGATCTTAACTCGATCGCAAATCGATCGTAATCCAACCAGACCGCACTGTTACGAAACAAGCCCCAATTCACTTTCCATATCTTCACTGTTTATTCATTATGCAATACTTGTAACAAGTTGACAAACTACTTAGAGTGCCTAATAAACATTTTATTAAAATCTTTATATTTTCATTTATGCACTCTGTGCTCGCAGATAAACAAATATGTATGTCAAAGAGTTATTTCGATATATTGTACACACCAACAATTATAGCGAGCAAGTTACGACATGCGCTACCACAATAATCACGAAGAAAACTAATTAAAAATTCCCGCAGTAAATGCCAATACTAACACTGATACACATAAACTTTGTTTCAAAGTCAATACAGATTGTAACTTAATATTCCATTGCTCTTTCTCGTACTTCCTTCACCATTTCCTATCTCAGAAAATATATTAAGTTTAATTCTTTCGTCGGTCGAAACCTCTATGTAAATAGGTAGTTTGTGTTTTCCGTCCAGTTCAGTGTAGCCGGCACGACCGAAGGGAAGCACAGACATGGCACCTAATTCACCCGGTGTTATGGGCTGACATCACGGATGTTGTAGGTGATGTAGCCAACCGTGTAAATTTCCATAAAAAAAAAATTCTAAAAAAATTAAAAAAATCTTTAAATTTGCCAATTGAGTATGCTCTCAGTTACGACATTTAATGTAATTTTTATTTTTGTAATTTTGTTTTATTTATGTTATGTTGAAAATTGCACAATGTCCATTTTTTTATTAATTTTTTATTTTATCTCTTTATTTCAGCGAACTAGGGCCATATTGAAAATACATATTAAAGTGATATCAAAGATTTTAAATTTTTATATTATATTATACAAAGAAGTGACAATTTCAATCAAATACAATGTATTCATAAAGACAAGTTATAAATAAAAGATTTCCTCTATAGGGGCCAAACACATTGTTATATTAAATGTCTTAACCTAAGAACTAAAATTACTTTTAAAATGAAGGCAACCGCGGAGTCACAAGCTCGTCAGACATCCAGTATGAAGACAACCGCGGAGTCACAAGCTCGTCAGACATTCAGTATGAAGGCAACCGCGGAGTCACAAGCTCGTCAGACATTCAGTATGAAGGCAACCGCGGAGTCACAAGCTCGTCAGACATTCAGTATGAAGGCAACCGCGGAGTCACAAGCTCGTCAGACATTCAGTATGAAGGCAACCGCGGAGTCACAAGCTCGTCAGACATTCAGTATGAAGACAACCGCGGAGTCACAAGCTCGTCAGACATTCAGTATGAAGGCAACCGCGGAGTCACAAGCTCGTCAGACATTCAGTATGCGTCGCGCGCAGCACCGACCGACACGCGGCAGCGACACGACGCGGCCAGCCGGGCAGGGTCGCAGCGTGAGTCACCACACCCAGCCAGCATCGCATCATCACATCCTCTATCCAACCGACTTCTCAGCTTTCCAATGATGGGGTAGGCAGAAATAGCGGATTTCCGCGTGTCACGGTTCTGTCAGACACAACTGTGACGCCTCTCCCGCACCTGTGCACACCTACTCGTCCGTTTCGCACTGCGCACTTGACGTGACGTGCAATTAATATTCTACCTATCTATACATATAATAAAATCGTAGAGGTAAGAAAGTCTGTACATTGAATGTATTCGGAAAAAAACTAACCAGGGTGGCTTAAAATGAGATACTGAACATGTTAGAACAGTTTTTAAAATTTTTGTTTGTTTGTTTGTTTGTTTGTCTGTACGCGCATCACGCAAAAACCACTGAACGGAATTAGACGAAACTTTGTATAGTGGCAGTTTATATGCCGGGTTAACATAATACGTAAAAAAAATTAACAAAAATAAAAAAAAATTAACAATTATAAACATTATTGCGCGTTTAAAATCACGTAGTCCAAAGTAAAGGTAAAAACAATTTTAAATGTCATGTTGACAACGGAGAACTGTCATCTCGACGTGAGCTGGCCGGTGACAAATTGTTTGATAAATAAAAATATAATTGAAAGTCGAAGTTATGTCGCTGTCATTGGTGCAATAAAATTTATATATCTGTTGCTCGCGGCTTCGCTCGCGTGAAATTCGTATTTAAAAAAAAGAAAGTAAGTAACTAAAGGCGGGCCCGAAGGCGGATCTGCGCTCACGTAAACAATATTCTTTCTCGATGAAAGTAACTAAGGGCGAGGCGAAAGGCGGAGCTGATTTCAGGAAGAAGAAAAACATTCTTGAAGAAAATAAGTAACTAAGGGCGAGGCCGAAGGCCGAGCTCTATTCTGGAAGACCATAAACCTTCTCGAAGAAAGTAAGTAACTATGGGCGAGGCCGCAGGCCGAGCTGCGTTCAGGAAGAAGCTAAACCATCTTGAAGAAAGTAAGTAACTAAGGCGAGGCCGAAGGCCGAGCTACGTTCGGATAATTGAAAAACCATCTCGAAGAAAGCAAGTAACTAAGGGCGAGGCCGAAGGCCGAGCTGCGTTCAGGAAGAAACTAAACCATCTTGAAGAAAGTAATCAACTAAGGCGAGGCCGAAGGCCGAGCTACGTTCTGACAAATGATAAACCATCTCGAAGAAAGCAAGTAACTAAGAGCGAGGCCGAAGGCCGAGCTGCGTTCAGGAAGAAGCTAAACCATCTCGCATAAAGTTAATTAATATTAAGATTGAGTTAATTTAATTTAAATTTTATTATAAAGTCCACGCTTCTAACCTCAGCTTCTAACGGCAAATATACCGTGCATCCTAGAACCTCGCGGTTATTCCCGGCTGGATGGCAAGAGGCCCGATGCTAGAGACCTTAGTGCCATGGACTAAGGGTAGTTCTTTGATGTGGGACGCCACTTTTGTTCTCACATTGGCTCCAAGTCACGTTAGGACATCTTCAAGAGCGGCTGGCGCGGCCGAGGCTGGGGCGGAGAGCCTCCAACGCAGCAAATATAGAAATATAATTCAAGATTTCGAATTTGTTGCGTTTGCGGTTGAAACCCTCGGTCCGTGGAGCAGTGAAGCCAAAAGAGGCTTGAGCTGGTTGACGCAACTGGTGTCCCGTCATCAAGAGCTTATGTACTTCATTCAAAGGGTAAGCCTTGCCATCCAGCGGGGTAATGCCGCAAGTGCTCTAAGAACATTTGAAAATGCCCGTTTTGATAGTTGTTTTAATGTTTGTTAGGTAGGTTTAATTCTTTAGTTATTAATATGACTTTTTTATTTATATGAAATAAATAGATTGAGTAAACGATATTATATTCTATCGAAGAAAGGAAGTCTTTAAGGGCGAGGCCCGAAGGCGGAAGAGGGTTTTTGGTTTACCTGAACGCAGCTCGGCCTTCGGCCTCGCACTTAGTTCCTTCCTTTCTTCCAGAAGGTTTGTCGTCTTCCTGAACGCAGCTCGGCCTTCGGCCTCGCCCTTACTTACTTCCTTTATTTGAAAAAGGTTTATCGTTTACCTGAAAGCAGCTCGGCCTTCGGCCTCGCCCTTAGTTAGTTACTTTCTTTAAGAAGGTTTATCGATTACCTGAACGCAGCTCGGCCTTCGGCCTCGCCCTTAGTTACTTACATTCTTCTTTGGAATACGAATTTCACGCGAGCGGAGCCGCGGGCTCAGCTAGTACTATAATAACACTGTAGAAGAGAAAATTAGAGAAAAATCATTCAAATTAACTATCATCCTTAAATTATTATCAACGGCGCAAACGACAATTGTGAAGGTCGAGCCTTCACCACAGAGCTCGTGGAGCACGCTTCGAGGATGACCGGACAAAAGCGACAGTTAGATTCACGGTCATCGCATACTAAAGCGCGTATTACCCGGGCGGGTGCGCGTGAATGGTCTGAGTGTTACTTGTAGATAGATAGGTATTAGTTGGTGCAAATGGTGAACGGTTGGAGTTATTAGCAGTAATGATCGGCCGCGGACTGCGGACGGACGAGGCTGACATAACTGCAGACGGTTCCGAGCTGTGAGCGGAGCGCGCGGCCGCGGTCACGCGCCACTCGCCCGCTCCTAGCTAGCTGGCTACTGCTGAGAACAAGCTCTGGTGATTATTGAGCGAGACACTCTCCCTGTTCACCCATAAGGTGTCTAACGACGCCCATGGACATTCGGTCGTATGCGGCACAGGTGCCCTATTCATGCTCCTCTTGAAAGACCTGAGACTGTAGTTTTTATGTATTTATATATTATGTATTATGTCTAAAAAAACACAATTTTTTTTTTAAATTATACTTTTTCACGCAAGTTCTGAAATAAATTGAACATGAAAATCGGAAGTAAACTCAGAAAAAAACGTCCTCATCGTCACCGCATACAAAATAATTGTATGTACGTATTGTGCCGTGCTGCCTTCGAGAGGGTGGAGTGGAGGAGGTATAATTCCTAAACGCACGTTAGGAATTATACCTTCTCACGCACCCATTTCTTACAACTTCTGTCGACGGACCTAATGTGCATCGACGCAGTCAAGTTCACCTCACCTCGCGGAACAATGCTGATTGAAGTGCCGCCAGCCAGCCAGCCAGCCAGCCAGCGGGTTCACGGATTATTGAGATAGTCTTTGAAGACTGGATAATTGCAATGTTTTTATTTAAAAAAATCTATAGATATTGGTATGAACCACAGAATACGGAACACGCTCCGACAGGCGACGGGCTGGAGGAAGAAGCCCACTGAGCAAGCGAGCCAACCAGATCGCTGTTCTGTGGTATGGACAGTGATGGCAGTAGCCCCAGATAAGAACTTGCAAGCCATACTTGCAAGTAGCGCCATATTCATTTTCGACATACGAGACACAATATTAGACTCGCACCGCACATTACATAGTTCGCAACGCGGTTCCGAAACACTGCGCGCAAGCGCAGATGATGATGAGCATAAGCATTGTGCGCCTCGATACGATCTCGTCACCCAGCCACCCAGCCGGCCCGCAGACGACAGCTTGTCATAACGACAGGTGAGTACGCAAGTTGGCTGCGTCGTCGCACTTTCAATTTTCTATCTCCGAAAGTGAAACGAAGCCAGTTTGGGTGATCATCGTGTCTGTCGCTCGTTGAGCATTGGAGGATGTTTTAGGTTTCCGTACGCGGTACGGAAGCCTATTACTACGCTTACTCCATCTGCCTGTGCGTCCATCCGTCCGATCTTTGGAATCGTAATAGTTAGCCTGATCACAGAATAAGTTATTATAGCGGACATAACAGGGAACTAATAAAATATAGGAAAAGTAAAAAATTAAGGGCTCCTTACAAGAAACGTGTTTTTTCATGTTTTTTTTGTGGTGCGGAAACCTCGGTGCGCGAGTTAGACTCGCACTTGGCCGGTTTTTTTGCAGTTTGAATAATCGCAATCCGCTCATTCTGCTTGACTGAGGCTCGCGGCCTTGGTGCTTGTCGATCTTTAATCTAAAAGTACCTACTCTACATTCCTAGCTCTACATTATTATTTCGCTTTGCAGCGTTTTATTGCTTCAACTTTCCTCTGTATTATTTTATATTTTGAAAAAAATTCTGCTCTTGTTGCTGGCTTTAATCGACAATAAGTTAGGGTTCATTCTGCCGGTTGCTTGTCCAGTAACCGAGTGGGTGAACACGGGTTTGCGGCCCCGGACTCCTCCAGCTACTATAGTCACACTCCCATTACCTATCCGTGACAATAGCATCCCTTCTTCCTTACTGCCGAGACCGCTACTATCCCTTCTCATTTCCGTTCCCGTTATCCGCCGGTTGCCACGTCTTACGCCAATCCAAGGTTGCCGTGCCGAGGGACGCGTGGCTAGAAGAGGCGAGTCTAGTCTCGCTCGAGCGTGCCACTGAATCCTGAGGTTTGGCGCCACCAGGCTCTATATAGCCTTACCCCGGTAAGCGGCGCTCTGACGGGGTTTTTTTCCCCTTCTTTACTAAATATGGCTTTAGCCACCTAAAGACTATGGCAGCCCCATCGTAACTACTAAACAATCCACCAACTTTAGCCTCTGAGGGCTAGAGATGCTTGACAGGTTGTTTCCCTAGCTAGGTACTCGTGGTACGAAAATGCAATATATCAACTATCCAATAATAGCGGCGATGCAGCTCACCACTGCGCTTCTTAATTAGAATATTATAATCTTAATATTGCACTATTCCAATTTGTTTTTCATTTTGTGGTCATACATAACAAACTTACTTAAAACTGCAACACCTCGGTGAATGTCACACCGCCGACATTTTGTCAAGGTTGTTTATTTTCGACAAATTGCTCGTCAGCTAACACGTAGTAGAGTAGGTATTATGAATCAAGTTTAAGTTGACATTTAGCACGTGCACCGCACCTACATACTATATGTAGAGGCAAGCGATAGATGTATATCTCATTCAACTGTATGTATGTATGAACGTGTGAAGACGGAGAAAGTGTTGGGCGTCGTCGCTGGTGGTCGTATATTTAATGTGGAAAAGTTTTTAGTTTTGGCTTTATTCCAGCTCGTATAGGCCGCATCTCGTTCTTCGGGCTTCACTTGAACGAAACCGGCTGAGCTGGTATGCGGCGGCGAGGATATTAGGAACTACAGATCCAATCAGTGGTGAATGAACGTTTCCGACCTGCGTTCAAGTAGCTCGATACATTTTTTTTATGGAAACTAACACGGTTGGCTACATCACCTACAACATCCGCGATGTCAGCCCATAACACCGGGTGAACTTGGTGCCACGTCAGTGCTCCCTTCGGTCGTGCCGGCTACACTGAACTGGACCGAAAACTATTTACATAGCCGTTTCGACCGACCTTTCATTCAGTGCGGTGGTACCAACCGGGGCCGGTTAAACGCTACCACCTAGTAATATAAGAAGGGAGTCATATCCCTTAGTCGCCTTTTACGACATACACGAGGAGAGATGCAGTGGGGCTATTCCTTTAAATTACCGGCCCCACACGGTACAACTACTGGGAAGTTTTGATTAACTAAATGACGGATTGTTTTCATACATACATTTTGATTGATCTGTAAATAAGTAAAGATTCCTCAGGATGTTTTCTTTCGCAAGAGTTGTAGGCGCCGCGCCGCCCTCAAGCTAGGCCACATGTCACAATAAATGTTATTCATAGTTGACGTTATTTAGTCATTAAGTCATTATTTAGATTTTTACGCGAGTGAAGCCGCCGACAAGTACTAGCTCTACTCTACATAAAAAAATACGAGCGATGGGTTCTACTTTCTAAACCTTCATCAGTATACTTGACGCGTTCTGTCTGCTGGCCACTGCTTACATTAGACAGATGGGTATAGTTGTGTATGTGTGTATGTAGGTAGGTATGTGTATGAAGCCGTATTAATATGTTTTCGGCTTGCCGAGTCGAGTATAGCGCATAGATAGGGGGTCACACTTGGCCGGTTCGCGACTAGCCGCTCGGCGCGCGGGCGGGGCGCTCCGCCGCCACCGCCGCGCGCGATGCTACCAATATAAGGTCACTTTGGTTGGAACGGACGGGAAAACTTATAAAATTACTATTTAGCTTTTAAAATTACATCTCCACATTTCAGGCTTATCAATACTATTAATAAATGTGTAAGGGATGGGCATGCAGTAAGTTACTTTGTTTTATGAGATTTATGAAACTAAATTGACGATTTTTGGAAATCTTTTCTGTATGTATGTCCGAATCCGATGAAACTTAGTACAAGCACACTGAACTACACGTGACACAGGATAGGCTAAATAAAATTCAGTTCCGGTTACGCTAAGATATGTATGGCTATCATACAAACCGAATTGTTGAGCGCGCCGAAATAATGGTATGGTAACGGGCTTACTTATGTACTTCACCCGAGCGAAGCTGCGGGCAAAAGCTAGTGTCATATAAATTCTCAAAATATGTACCTACCTCCATCCAATCATACAAGTTGGATGAACATAAGAAGATGCAACAGTTGGAATTTATTTAGGTCATAAAATTATTACATGAACTTGGAGATCGAAGCTTGGAGGCCGGAGAGTTGGCGAAAGTGTGGAATAGAATGACAGAATTCGAGGTTACAATGATGATTGTGGGGGACGAATGTTCTGTTCATTTAGTTAGGGCTTTGCATCTACACACCTATTATAAACCTACAACAATTACCTATATACTTACACCTTCACTTACACCCCTTGGAGGGTCATATTATAATTGATTCGTGACTACATTCTGTAGATTGTAATAATAACAATAGTGGCTCACCTTCAGACAGGCGAAGCGGCCGTCGTGCATCAATACCATCACTATTCTCACCTAGCCCGTGTGACATTTGACACTGCAACTCAAACATGCCACAAGACGAGTGACCTTTACATATACAAACAATAGAACTTAGCTTCAACTCACACCTCACTTGGAATCATTCGTGCTCTGCGAACGAGCTCATAAAATGTCAAAAGCAACATAATATTTTGTTTGCAAAAACGTACACACACGTACACACACTCACCCTCTCTAACTCACACACGGCGCACAGAAGACAAACTAGAATAAGTTTTATATTATAGGTTTATAAGATTAAAATTTAAGTTAAACACCAGAGTTATCCAAATGTAATCAATCGCCAATAGTTTGACCGAGCAATGTCGCCTATGAAACAGCCTTAGAGCCAGTTAGGCGACAGTATCCAACAAATATACCATCTCGCGGGTAGAGTCATGTAGGTAGGTACTATTTTAATGCATTATTTGCGTACAAAGCACCTGAAATGGAGTTACTTACATGTAACTGTATGTCTGACCAGGTGACCAATAAACACGGTTTTTATTAGATGTTTTGACATTTTCGTTATTACTAAGAATACAGTTTCCTCATGGTAAATAGTAAATACTTAGTGGTTAAATGGAAGGTTATCTCATGCTGGAGGTATGGGATTCAGAACCTAGCGAAAACGATGTGTATTTTAGTTTCTTTAATATCGAGAAATATCTGCAGTGGCATTTATTTTCATTAGATGAGACTGATGATCCCAACAGTGATTTCCTGTTGGAACCAAACCAGTCCTACGTACGCATCTTCTCCTTCCGGCCTGCAAGTGAGATACCGGCGGCTATAAAGGCGTAGAGTAGAGAACTAGAGAAATCAGGTGCGCGCGCGCAGCGATTATCTCAACACAAAGTGGATATGAACAATTAGGTAGATCTCTTAGATAGATTTTATCTCATATTGTATATATAGCTCTCTTTCCTCGCCTGCCTGGAGCTGGCCGCGCCGCCGCGCCGCCGCCCCCGCCGCTCTTTACGCCTGCATAGAGATGCAATTAGCTTAGACTAAATTAATAAAGTAGAATTATTATATGTGCACATCTGTTTTTGTGGAGCTGCCTACCTGCGGTTGTGCTTCCCGAATAATTCAGCCTAGTCTTCAAAGGTAGATAGCTTCACAAACAAGGCGGTATGAAAGTTTGCTGAGCATACTTTGATGGAGCATGGTGAGGTGGTGGATTTGGCTGTCGTCGAATACGGTCGAGCGCACTAATAGTGCGGCACATCCACTCATTTCAGTGTTTAGAACGAAACATTTACAAACTTAGTTTCGTCTTTATTTGATGCTAATAATGTGAAAAGTGTCAACTAAGTAAATACCAGTATATAGTTATGAAAACAATCAAGTGAATAGATATTGTCCTCGTTGGAGAGAGAGAGTGCTAGCTAACTAGGAGTTTAGAAAAGTTGAGCGGTTCCGCCGACAGGTCAAGTCAGATTGTATATTCTTGACGATATCAAATAAAACGTCTCGAAGTAGGTACTAGCGGGAGTGAGTGGACAAACTAGTCTAGATAATTACGTAATGAGCTAAAGAAATGACACACTAACTTACCCAACACGGTAACCTAACGAGTCTAGCTAGACTAGGAACAACAAGTATAGGAGGTTGTCACGCCCGGCGGCGCGCCACCGCACCGTCAACGTCTGCATGCGTCCACTATTTGTGTAGTTAGGTATGTTTTAATGACCTCGATGAGGGCATTATGCCTGATGCTGCAGCATCATTCACGACCTTTATAGTTGCTGCTAAATATTTTGTATTACATTCAGGTAAACCATACATTTTCTCGTAAACACTAAGTCACATATTTTGCGCTTTGAATCAGATTTGCTATTGTATCGACTTTACCGCGAGCACAGCTAGTGTTTTAGTAAGAGAAAGGTTCTTAAGAAATTAATAAAATAATGCATTACTTATTGTTAAGTTATCTTTATCTTCATCTTGAAAATAGTTGCATTCCAACGACATAAGTCTGGGTGAAGTAAATAAAGAGATGTTCAATGTTTTAGTTTTCTTCTAGTTAGTAAAGCCGAAATCGAATTGTTGCGCTAATAACAGTAGAGTCCTGAATATTCAGCTGAACCGCAGAGCGGACACAGAACCGTATATAGTATAACGTTGTTTGTACGACTGGCCGTTCTCTCAAGTTATACATAGATAGAAGCTTTTTAAATTATAGATACGCGTATGTTAGATTAACTCACAAAAATAGAAGTAGAAGGGAAGCCCTTTTTGCAAACATTATAATTTCTTTTCGAATGTCTCAAAAGAATAAATTTCTTTGTTTCAGATATAAGCAGTGCGTGCAGACAATTCGAAGCGCGAGTTCTAAAAAACTCGTGAGAATATCAAAAGCTGCTACGAAATACTTGTACCGACTTGAACCCCACACCGCATTGTCTCAGCCTCGCGCTGTTGCATACCTACCACCACGCCGCCCCCGCCGCGTCGCTCCGAGACTGAGAACACTATTATCTTTTTAAAGCAACTTATTGTGTAAGAAGCATCAAGTATAATATTCACAAGTGCGAGTATTTTAAACATATTTCATTAATAATAATAATAAGTGAAGTTACTAAATAAAGTGGTCATTTACTCAAGGGGTCAATATGAGCGATACAAGAAGCTAAACAACAATATTTTATAACATTAACAAAATACCAACAATGATTGATAGATTCAAACATCTCAGCAGATAGACACAGAAACAGCAGCAACATGAGGCTGAACCTATTCAAGCGTTCGATGATATTCGCGACGTTCTTCGGCTCGTGCCTGTGCGTAGCTCTGATAGTGGCCTCGCTGGGCACCGCGCGCTGGATAGACGCGAGAGCGAAGCGCACCTCGAACCCGCTCGAGTCTGAGGGGAGGATCAGCTTTGGACTGTTCGAGGGACACAAGGATCTGAACCCTGGATACGGATGGAGGAACTATGAGTTCAGTGGTAAGTGTTATCATATCACAATATAATGAGTCCTTATTCCATACAGAGTGTTCTTTCTTTCCCTCCATCTCTCTCTCTCTCTCCCCCCCTCGCAATAGTTACCTACTTATTTAACTTACAAAATAAGCATCACCATAATACTAGCTACGCCTACGGCTCCGCTTACGTTAAAACCGAACTTATAGCACATCCAACTTCGCTTCTCTCCAACTGCTAGACTGCTGCTCAGACAAGAGAGAGATGCAGCACAGATTGCATTTCATTATGTACAGATTATACACGTGTACCTAAATAAAAAATTCGTCTGTTTGTGTATAACTCGAGAAAGGCTCAACCGTCAACCGATTACCATTGCGATCTAATTTAACGCCCTCGATGGCCAGGCTCGACCGCTCCCTGAGGTGAGGTATCCACTGGAAGGAAAATCTCCAGAGACCATTGAGTAGGTAATACAGAGTGCGTACTTAAATCCAATTCTACTTGCAGACGGCTCCAACAAAACATTGCGCTTGAGAAGTTTGTTTATCAGTTCTTCTTCGCATTGGAACTTTCGACGTGTCCAAGAGTAGGTTATCTAGCTATGGATGGGCGAAGTCGCTGTCAAAAGTTAACTTGCGGTGTAAGATGAATATAATTAGAGCTGACCAATTCATAGTTGCTTTGCTTTAGCTTCTTAGGCTGTAATAACATATCCGGTTAGTCTGCTGGATGCCGATGTATTTACTGTCGTGTATAAGTGTCATGTCTGATTCGTGTAAAATTACTACGTGCCACTTTCACTTTCCTGGCTACATCGCCTTCCATGCTCCGAGGCGAGCCTCACTTCCCGAGATGGATAGCATCACATAATGACAAAATAATATCTTCATCACGAAACTTTGTCATCCGTGTTGGCGCATGCACCGTGGACCATGTACAAAGTATTTTAACGCTATGTAGCAACAAACGAATTGTCAAAAGAATTGAATAAAGTAACTTTTACAATCTAACTTCTACAATGTATCTAAGCTAGCAACTAGCAAGGAAAGCTTTTTTGCTACAATACCTAACCACATATTTCTCCCCAAGTACAGTCTCGGGTCCTTCAAAATAGGCGTGAAAACCTGTCAGGCAAGCATGGCATTCGCAACCCCTGAATGCGACCGAATCTCCATGGGCGTCGTGAGACAGCTTATGGGTGGGTCGACGCCACCATACTCAAATCCATCACTCTAGTTATCTAAAGTATCTCGTGCAAAGTTTTCAGGTTAAGGTGGTATTAATATCGCGAAAGTAGGTAGATAGGGGACGGACACAATGGGGTGAAGTTGTGCGTGAATGTGTACCAATCAGTTCTACAGAAACGATATGCTCTCCTTGCCAATGTATTTCCCCCCAAGTACAGTCTCAAGGTCTTTCAAGAGGGGCGTCAATACGGGCACCTGTCAGGCCGACACGGCGGCGTGGCATTTACAACCCCAGATACATAGATGAGCTCCGATTAAAACTCGTAAAAGCGAATAAAACGCCTCGCGAGTCACGAGTGTCACGAGATCTTCTAGCAGAAGTTGACAGTAAGCAGATAGTGTGACGCTCTACCTGCAGTGTCACTTTCTAATTCTGTTCATTCCCCTCACGCATTGTTCCACCGATAGATTTCCCACGTCTCCTGCTCGACCTCGACCATCGATGAGATTCTAATCAGGCCTTTAATCATCAGTGACGGCTTCAATTAGTAACACTTTTGCGTCGTCGGTCATTAATAATTATGTACCTGTATACCTAATCGTACATTATGTAGATATGTGTTGCATGCAACACTTGCAGTTGATGTTCCAGTTCAGGCATTGATTTTATCCCATTCAAAGCTCAAGTAGCTAGTGAAAATGCTTGAACTGGCGTTAAAACAAAGGCATGTAATATTGTAAAGCATGAAAAATATGGACTTCGTCTCTGTCAGTCACAATAACACGACTAAAGTTCAAAAACTCATAACTTCGGGAAACGCATTCTTCCGAAAAAATGTGTCTCGTCTGATATTTGTATTTATCCTTGCTCTTTATCAGGAGGGTTACTCCAACATTGTAAGTAATACATTGTCTCATGGGGGCTCGTTGACAATGTGTGGTCAGCTCGGACGTTTCTGAAGAACATCAGTTTGTTGCTCCTGTAATGAACCCTACCCCGTTTTACCTCCATCGAAACACTCAGTCTAACACTTGCTGACCTGCTCGTCTGGTCAGCTCGTGATTTCTGAGGAAGTTCTGTTTCATCCCGGAGGTCCAAATTAGTTAACCAGATTTAACCACATGATTATTCTTGATCTGAGTAGGTTTTGATTAGCTCCTGAAAGTATGTGATAAGCAGTCAGATTCAGCCATATCATTATGCGTAGATGCTGATATTGCTACATGTAACGTTGCAGTGAAGGCCGGTACTCACCCGGCGCGGCGCTGGGCGTGGCTCAGCACCGCCGGCCTCCTGGGAGCCGCGCTGGTGGCGGCCGGCGGCGGAGCTCTGCTGGCCGCTCTCAACTCGGCTGCCAGACCTCACTCCCGCGCCGCCGCCGTGCCAGCACTCTACGTCACTAACGGACTTGTCGGTGAGTATTCTACACCCTGAGCACTTTTGCTGCTACACGGAGGAGTTCCTGGGCTCCAAGCGCACAATACCGGTAACATACCCAAACAGTCGGCATTGTTTAATCTACATCAAGAATGTACATTATACATAAGCAACATAGGCTTTGCCAGATTCATTTTCTCTTTAATACTCGTATTTATCGATTCATGTACGTCGTATAAGTAGATTTTCCATCGACTTATATATCGCTGACTTTTTTAAATAGGGAAAATAAACATTATTTCTTTCTTTCTTCTCCAATATTTTGCCAATATTCCCAACCTTCAGCGGAACGAAACCACTGCTTGCATACGACGTACTTAATGTCGTCGTCCCACCTGGCAGGTGGTCTTACCATTTTCCTGTCTACAGCCGCCAGTGCAGGACACGGTTCGGGTTCCTTCAACGGATTAGTAAAATATTGAAAGGCTCATGTTGTGTGGTTGTGGTTTGCAGTGATCCTGAGTTTGGGCAGTATCGCCGTGTGGCTGACGGAGTACTACCTGCGGCTCCAGCACAACGTCATGTCAGATGACGACCTCAACAACATGTGGACATCGGACGGCATGGCCGAGTTCGGGCTTTCTTTTTGGTGAGTAACTGTGAGAGATCCGTGAATGATGATCTTCAAGAGCGTAATCCCTTGATACCAATGTGTTCACCGTGTCATACTGCAGTAGTTAACAACTCTTTATCCCGCAATCCTTGATGTGTTGTGTGTGACTCGTTGGTGTGATTGTGCAGTGCACTAAACCGCTACAATATGTCTAAATTCATCAGTGAAAACCGCACGTCCATATTGACTCTAGCCAGTGTAAATCTCACGTCTTTATTGACTCTGTCAGAGTGCCACCACGTTTCTATTAACTTCGTCAGTGTAAATCTCACGTCTGTATTGACTCTGGCAGTGTAAATCTCACGTCTGTATTGACTCTGGCAGTGTAAATCTCACGTCTGTATTGACTCTGGCAGTGTAAATCTCACGTCTGTATTGACTCTGGCAGTGTAAATCTCACGTCTGTATTGACTCTGGCAGTGTAAATCTCACGTCTGTATTGACTCTGGCAGTGTAAATCTCACGTCTGTATTGACTCTTGTCAATATAAATCTCACGTCTGTATTGACTCCGGCAGTGTAAATCTCACGTCTGTATTGACTCTTGTCAATATAAATCTCACGTCTGTATTGACTCTGGCAGTGTAAATCTCACGTCTGTATTGACTCTGGCAGTGTAAATCTCACGTCTGTATTGACTCTGGCAGTGTAAATCCCACGTCGGTATTGACTCTGGCAGTGTAAATCTCACGTCTGTATTGACTCTGGCAGTGTAAATCTCACGTCTGTATTGACTCTGGCAGTGTAAATCTCACGTCTGTATTGACTCTTGTCAATATAAATCTCACGTCTGTATTGACTCTGGCAGTGTAAATCTCACGTCTGTATTGACTCTTGTCAATATAAATCTCACGTCTGTATTGACTCTGGCATTGTAAATCTCACGTCTGTATTGACTCTTGTCAATATAAATCTCACGTCTGTATTGACTCTGGCAGTGTAAATCTCACCTCTGTATTGACTCTGGCAGTGTAAATCTCACGTCTGTATTGACTCTGGCAGTGTAAATCTCACGTCTGTATTGACTCTGGCAGTGTAAATCTCACGTCTGTATTGACTCTGGCAGTGTAAATCTCACGTCTGTATTGACTCTGGCAGTGTAAATCTCACGTCTGTATTGACTCTTGTCAATATAAATCTCACGTCTGTATTGACTCTTGTCAATATAAATCTCACGTCTGTATTGACTCTGGCAGTGTAAATCTTACGTCTGTATTGACTCTGGCAGTGTAAATCTCACGTCTGTATTGACTCTGGCAGTGTAAATCTCACGTCTATATTGACTCTGGCAGTGTAAATCTCACGTCTGTATTGACTCTGGCAGTGTAAATCTCACGTCTGTATTGACTCTGGCAGTGTAAATCTCACGTCTGTATTGACTCTGGCAGTGTAAATCTCACGTCTGTATTGACTCTGGCAGTGTAAATCTCACGTCTGTATCGAGTCTGGAAGTGTAAACACGTCTATTGCCTCGTCTGTGCGAAGATCACAACAAGAGCTCACTGTCGCGTGCGTGTGGTGTGTGGTTGCAGGCTGGTGGTGGGTGCGGGAGTGTGCGGGTTCGTGAACGTGGTGTGCGTGGCGATCGCGCTGGTGGACGAGCGCGAGGCGGAGCCGGCCGCGCCAGCGCTACAGGAGAAGGTCAATGGCGCTATCATGCTCTACTGATCATACATACAACGCTCTCATACTAGTTCACTATTCCTTCCTGGAGTGAACTGTTTTACGAAAATAAGAGGTGTACCGAATTGTGGTGTTTTGGTGTTCGAATGACGTGTTTTAGAATTGAGGTTTAAAGCTAAGTGGTAAAGTGAACTTAAACGTTGGTTAATCTGCGGACCTCGTGTGCAGATTTGGGATCGTGGTTGGGCCTGAACGGTGGGGTCTGATTGGTTGTAAAGATGGTTACGCAGTGACTATTACTTAGCTATGTTAAGTTACTTCCGACTAAATAGATCCATGGCCGTGTTATGGAAGCGCAAACGCACCTTAACACCTGCTACAACATTATTTTTAATCGGAATATAGAAACTGTGTGGTAATTTTTTTACATCTTAGCTCTCGGTGTGGGCAGTAATTTAGTGTATGAAGCGGAAATGCGTTAAGGAAGTGACGCAATTTTGCGAGTACTTCACTTACAATTTATGATTGTTCGGTGCGGCCTCCAGTTGGCGCATGTCGACCGACAGCTGCTGTCAACCGTGCTTTTACACAGTACGAAATGAATATTACACATAATTGGCGGCTACTGTGTTTTTTTTCATTATTGTAAATTACTTATGGCCTTTTTACCACATCCGGTCAAGTATCACATCTATTTGTCAGTAAAAGTGACATTCCTCACGTTGATACGAGTAAACCGGCAGCTACATTTTATCCAAAAGTGAACGTAAGACCTGGTAACGAAATTTTTTAAAATGATTTCCACAGGATATTCTGTGGTGCAGAATCCATTGTTTTTACACTACAACTAGATTTTTACACTACAACTACAAGGATATGGTATAGAGCGGGATCCAAGTGAAATTGAGGTAATTTCCGTGGGACATACCTCGGCCATACCAACTACTGATATGTACGTGTTCGGGCTGTTCTCCTGAACACCACAAGTGCGGTAGTCACTTTCTAAAATAGTGGAGGGGATAGTTATGACGTCATAAAGATGGCGGCCGGGCACGTCATTCAAGGCGGTATATCTCGATAGTTACTTGACCGATTTCCTTCATTAACGTTCATTACGTTTCCAGTCATTATGAAGTAATTGGGGCAGAGTTCAATATATGTATGTACAGAAACACACAGATTCACACTTTAGACCTTAACACGTTACACTCCTCCTCCATGTCGCCGTCGTCGGGTAAAAAGACAGAATTGTCGAAAAAAATTATAAAATTTAGTACAGAAAGTCTTTACATACATTAGGTACTCAAAACTTACACAGATATATCCTAATTCAGAAACAAAAAAATTATATGAAAATCTCAATGGACGGATGGATGGTGATCTTCGGTATTGGTTGGTATATTTGCGGTCGGCCGAGTCGTCAACAGTAGGTACTTACTTACGTTACCGCGCCGAGCTTGACGCTACCAACGCTCACTTAAATGACTGTAGCTCCGTTGTTTATTACTCTATCGTTATGATTTAAAGTTCACTATGATCCTCTTGAATACAGCTATGCGCTTTATTATAACGTAAATTTCCAAAATCCTGATGGTTACCGAGCTATTTAAAAAATAAAAAAATAAAAATTTTCGAATTGTCAGTTTTTTGTAAATATTTAGTTTCGTATTAGTTTAACATAAACTATTGTAAGAGATCAAATAATCCTCATTCTATTAGCTTTTTTTGTGACACCTTAATGAAGGAAATCGGTCGAGTAACTATCGAGATATACCGCCTAGAATGACAGGCCCTGCCGCCATCTTTATGACGTCTTAACTATCCCCTCCACTATTTTAGAAAGTGACTACCGCACTTATGGTTTTCAGGAGAACAGCCCGAACACGTACATACCAGTTGTCGGTATGGCCGAGCTATGTCCCACGGAAACCGTTATTTAAAGGCTTTTTCAGAAATGGATCTTGTTCTAGTATAAATCCGTTAGCAGCTAATAAACAATGTTTGCAGGTATTTGCATAATTATTTTGACACAAAACTTTGTATTATTTAGCATAACCTATGGATGTGTGTGACGTGACTTTGGTCTTGTAAGTACATGAATGTGAAAAGTAAGTAGGTATGTTTAGGTAAGTTTTTTCGTTTTGGAAATTTGTAATAGGCACCTAGTGTTTAACGTATCATGCAGAATTAGAATAAGTCATGTGGGAGAGTTTTTGTAGATAATATTTGTATAAAGTTCTTCGTACCTATGTACTTGATGTATAAATTCATACTCAAATATTGCTCATAAGAATGTGGTGTTTATGACGAACTTACATGTACATATTTTTAAATCTCTGTGAAGTAAATCAAGAAAAAGAAAACAATAAATGGTGAGATGTCTGCATGTACATCAGCTGTATAAATACTTAGTTAGTCGTGCCATTAGGAGTATCTTCATTAATTCATTAATTTATGAATAGTACCTCTACTGTCATTTTAAATACATTTTATTTATTTATATTGTATTTTCTTTCGTTTTTATTGGTATAGTGCTTCAGTGGCGGCAGCCGCCTTGCGACTATGCCAGCCCCACTGTATCTCAAAGACATGTCTGTTATAGTGAGGATAAATATATTGAATCGCAGAACAGCGACGGGTGGCCGCGAGCGTTGCGTGTTCTTGCTCTCTGCTTGTCGATGGAGTCGATATTATATCGTCAAATTTCCCCGTTATTTTGGTAGCGGCAAAAACATTGAAGAATTGACGGAAATTGTGTGTTAATTTCATTATAATAAATTTCATGTTCACAATGCTTTATTATGCGCCAGAACTTCTCATTCGAGACGAAGGTTTCATGTTTACATTTTAATATTCAATTAATATCATGCTACATATTTTGAAAGAGGTCGACCGACTCGACACAACTAGCGTCATCTGTGTATATAATAAAATTACTGTTTATAACGTTACGATCGTCAGCAGGTCGTCGGAGAAAAGCATAAATAAATACAACACTCTCCTTACTTACTCCTGTGTCTAACAGATGGCGCTGGAGACACCGTATTTTCATTTCTTACTTAATTTCATTGATATAAAATCAATGCTTAATTTTGTTGTCAGTAGAAAATCCTAATTGAAAAGTGTTTTGTATCTTGCAATCGTTTTAGAAGTTGAGTACCCAAGTTCAAAGTTTTCACGATTGGTTTTTTTATTGTGGTAAACTTACAGATTCATTAGGTACTTATGTGCCGGTGCCGACCTACATAAATATAAGTTGGAGCTAGAATCGTACTGGTACTCATCTTTTTTTTTATGTAATCGGCATGGGTGGCTGAGTCGGAGGGGTCAAAGCACATGCTCACAGTCAATATCACCTCCGAGAATGTAGGTGCCATACCGAAGACTTCCCCGGATTGCTGGCTATACTAGACTAGAGGAGAACACAACCTAGGCAGCTATGCGGCCATCTTACATCCAGTACGGTGGTACCAACCCAGTCGTCTACAATTTGAGCCTACCACCTAGTAACCCCTTACCAAGGGGACAGTTTTACAGTCCTACAGTTTTACACCGGTTCCGGCACCGGTGTAGAGTTATGCACGTAAATTGTTTTCGTCCGAAAAAACTCATGTGTACACGCAGCCGACCGGATTCGAACCTCGGACCTCTCGCATGAGAAGCCGATACCCAAACCACTCGGCCAACCGCCGCTATCTGATTAGAACCGCGGCGGCGCTATATACCCGGCTATTGTAACAGAACAACTCAACAAATTAATTAGATGCGGGCTTGAGTGGTGGTGGTTTTCGATTTTCAGATTCCGCGGTACACTTCGAACTTTGCTCGGCATCCCCCTTGTCCGCCATCGCTCTTCAGTCGGCCGCCTCTGATATTCTGGGCCCTGAGAAACAATTTTCTACAGTGCTAGTATAGTTAGCACAGAACAAATTGTGACAAGTTCGAGCGCAGTCTTACTGCCATGAAGCCTCACAGTGATCGCCGTGGATCGATACAGGTTTCGGAGTAGCTCGATGTAGCGGCGGTCGATTCTGCACCTCAGGCAGGAGGGAGTTCTCAACGGCCCATTTTGCAACCGAGTCGAACGCCTTCTCACATACATCGGAATCCGCGGGGCACGAATGATTCAAGGTTGTTTAGTGATGGGACAATGTATCCACAAATATCGAAAATCGATCGTTATTTTAGAATAATATGGAATAATGTCGATTATTAAAACTGAGAGTATTTCTATAGAAAATAAAATATAATAAACAAATGTTGTATTTATTTTGTAGGTACAATACAAATCTGTTCAAACCACAATATTAGTTTTATTAGTATGGAATAGAAAGACTTTGATTTTTTTTACCAACTTACACGTGTTACATCATAATGATATTGAAGACTTTTTTGTTACTGTTATGAAACTGAATCGATTAGGCTATAAAAATCAACCACCTATTTTTTTATTTAAAGACATAAAAAAATATTTTACATAATAAAAAAAGGCCAAGGTCCAAAAAAATAGGTCTTACAAAATTAGTTCATAGTACGCTAAGGGGGGGTTCTGTATCGGAAATAGATCACTTTTGAAGAACAAAGAATTTTTTTTTTACAAAAATTTTTTTTTTAATTTTAAATGCAAAACAAAAATTTTTCTTAATCGTTTCGGTTTCATGCCAGGAACAAAAAAGTCTTCCAACACGTATATCTCTTTCTTTCAGAAATTGTGAAAAACCACAATTTCAGTTTTATCAGTATGGAAATAGAAAGAATTAAATTTTTTTACCAACTTACACGTGTTACATCATAATGGTCACGAAGACTTTTTTGTTACTGTTATGAAACTGAATCGATTAGGTTATTAAAATCAAACACCTATTTTTTTATTTAAATACCTACATAAAAAAATTTTTTACTTAAAAAAAGCCCAAGGTCCAAAAAATTTTATATAGGTTTTACTCCCTATATGATACAGAAACCCCCCTTAGCGTACTATGAACAAATTTTGAAAGACCTTTTATAAATATGTATTATATTTACTTAATTGTTAACATAAAGTATACATGTTTATATAAGTACTGTAGGTATATAAGTATTCAGGTCTGAAATATGACATGAATAAAATACAATAAACAAATAAATATGAGTATCGATAACGGTGTCGATTGTTTATTGATCGCCGTAGTCAATCCCTAACAAGGTCGTATTCGTGCCCCGCGGATTCCGATGTATGCTTCTCATAGTCGATCGAGGACTAGCGGAAAATTGGAGAGGCGTATGTCCAGCAGTGGAAGCGTACACGCCGACTATCAATTTTTAAACGTAGAAAAAAAATATTTACAAAAATAATTACTAACCTATAAAAAGATTACTTACTTTAAAATTAATAATTTTTATTTTAAATTTATAAATAATTAAACGAAAGAGAAGAGAGTTTAGTAGTTAAGAATGAGTAGTGAGTAGTGAGGAGTGAGGAGTGAGTAGTGAGTCTGACTACTGAGTAGTGAGGAGTGAGTAATGAGTAGTGAAGAGTGAGTAATGAGTAGTGAGTAGTGAGGAGTGAGTAGTGTAGTGAGGAGTGAGTAGTGAGTAGTGGTAGATACAGACGAGTAGTAGGTATCAGTAGGTTGGAGTAGAGTAGACGAGAGAGTATTAGTATGTAAATCTGCTTTATGAGCCTCCGGGCACTATTGCGGGGACAAAGCAATTATGTTTGTACACCGAGGGGCTATTTTCATAGTGATTAGCTACAGACCGCGGCTCCGGGCGATGCGTCCGCTTTGCTATATTATTACATTACAAGATTAGAAGAGATTCGATTTAATGAGGTTAAACGAATACGCCCCGTATAGAGTTTCCAACTATATAATTCATGTGAGTTAAATTAATGTATTAAATGGAAGGTGAAACGGCTAAAACTTTGCGTTATTGGATTAGACAAGTTGGGTTGTTGGTCATTTGAAACAACTCTGTACCTACTCGGATTAGTAGGTACCTAGTTAGTGGGGATTACTTAGAAGAGGCCAAGATGGATATAGCAGTGGATCGATACAGGCTGATCATGATGATTATGATGATGAGGATTTAGAAGCTAGTAGGTACATAACAGAGATTACATAAATAGGGAAAATCGTTCGAGAGGTCGGCCAATCACGTCGCATTGTTTATTGCAACCGAATTGGCTGACTGAGCTTAAGGTCGGAGTCTCAGGAGCAGCCAATGTCACCATAGTGCAGGTGGAGTACTGCGTACTGCTGTTAGGGCTTGTAGGCGGACTAAAAGTCGTTGAGGAATCTTCATTCATTGTGCGCGACTGGAACATCTCTATACTGAAGGATTAGGGAAAGATATTCCACGGAAGCCAATTCCACACCTTTGCAGTGCGACACCAGAGCGATTTTTTTTTATGTAATATTGAATGGGTGGTTTTGTCAGAGCGGCCAGAGCACATGCTCCGACCGGCCAATATCACCTCTGAGAAAGTGGGTGCCATACCGCGCGGAGACTTTCTTTGGATTACTGGCTACACTGGACTAGATGAGAACACAGCCGAGGCTGATATACGAATTTGACACGTGCTACGTCACCTACATACAACATCCGTGATGTCAGCCCTTAACGCCGGATAAACTAGGTGCCATGTCAGTGGTTGCCTTCATTTCGTGTCGACTACACTATAAACTGGACTGAAAACACGAACTATTTACATGGCCGTTTCGACCGACGACGTTTCATTCAGTGCCGTGGTATCAACCCGGGCGAGATAAACCCTAAACTACCTAGTAAGGTAAGAAGGGAAGAGACCTACAGTTTTACGTGAAGTCCGAACCACGCTCAGCCTCCAACAGTCTAGCGGTCACCCACCCAAGTACTGACCGCGCCCAGGTGTGCTTAACAACAGTCGACCGGCGCAGTCGGTTGCAGAGCTACCGAGGCTGGCAAATGCGGTCATCTTACATGCATTATGCTGGTAAGGGGCTAGAGAAGGATTTAGGCTGATATATGTCTGGTTACGGACACCGCCACAGACGCGTCACACATTGTGACTTGTAGTTAGACATCGTGGAGATATCACAAGATTCCAGGTTTCGTCGTACCGAACTTGGAATAGATATCGTACTGCATTTAAATATGCAAGCTTGCCCGTCCTCGGACGCGGGCGGCGTCGTCGTCGCGGCGACGACGGCGGCGCGGGGGAGGCGGCGCGTCGCGACGCTTCTCTTCGCTAAATAAATAACAATAGATCCTGTAATGGATGCGCCGCGCCGGCGCGTCCGGCGACCCGTCTCCTGTCCACCTCTCTACATTATGTACTCTCATTATCTATTCATTTACATTTTCCTAATTGTATTTAATGTTGATGCTGTATTTTTATTATTTATATCTAAACAACAGCTGTTAGTGGACGCGCGGGCAACATTTGACTGCGGCTGAAACTAAAAGTAAGAAAATATTCTAATGCTTCAACTAGGCGCTTTATAGAATTCTGAAAACACTCTGACTTAGTTGGATTAGTGGACAAGTGAACATCAATTAATATGTACGTTTAGTATAGAGAGCGCTTAGTTACCTACCTACGTAGTAAAACGACCGGGCACTTTCGTAGCTTTCATAATATATCAAATCGCTTGCATATATCAGAATGTCTATGGGCGTAGTTATAGTACACCTGCACGTAGAGTATGCCACGTCATGTCGCGCGTTCCATAACATACCCTGCGAAGTTTCTTGTCGGTTCTTCTTTGTGGGTGTAATCGAACCGGATAGAACGAATTGTGACAAGTTCGAGCGCAGTCTAACTGCCACATGAATGATCAATAAACAATACAGCAATACAATACAACAGAAAATCGATGTACTGCTAAATCAATACATACGACGGGTCTATTTAACCGCACTGATAGCTAAATATGCGTCTACTTACATAATGTAACGGTCGCCTCATACTCAGCAGGGGCGAATCTAGAATCTGTAGACACCTAGGCTGAGCCTGTGGTGCAGACCCTTCTGGGGAACCATAAAATCGAATTTTAAAGAAATTTGTATTGAGTACTAAAAACCTGAAAGAAAACGGTTAATGAAATTGTAGAACTTTTTTTTTTACTATACTGTATTTAAAAGTTTTTATAATACTACTTCAATTACGTACGTAACTACATAATAATGTAGGTAAGAAAAACATAGAGGCATCATTACACCATGCAATTAGTTATGTAGGATTTCGGTGTGTCATACATAAGATTATATGGGGGCCCGCACCACAGTATTTGAAATTATTTTTTTTACCCATTTTCTTTTTGTGGTCCGTGGCCCCTTTGTGGTGGGGGGCCCTAGGCTGCAGCCTAGGTAGCGTGCGCGTAAAAACGGCCCTGGTACTCAGTAGGAGTCTTCTCGCTCGTGTGAAGTGTTATCGCATTCCACCCAACACGTATAGCTATACATCACTAGGTATTAGTACGAGGACGTAGGTAACTACATGACACAAATACAGAGCAAGCTGTACGTCAAACAGCAATACGTCAACATTACCCGACTCCTTAGATCCTTCTAATGCCGGTAATGGCACCAGGTAAATGGCTAAATGCGAGTGTGATGGCCTGAAGGCTAAATGTTAGGGCCATTAAGTGCTTCTTGGTCAATTAAGCTTGTTTACCTTTGTACTGCCTTGGGCTGTTGTGTTCCTAGTACTTTTAGGTGGATTAATAAAAACTAAAACCCGACTACGAAAAACGTTAGATATGAAAAATGTGTACTAACTAACAATGGGCAAACTTCGCGGACAGTACACGGATGACGGGTTGGAGGAGATATTTTATATTCTTTAGGCATGTATGTATATATTTAAAATTTTTAATATTAGTTATATTGTATGATTGTATGTCATGATTTTAATTAATAAATACTTATTCAGTCACTAAAAAGAACAAAATAAGGTTTTGCATACAATTTATCCGAACAAGCGAATGTTTCATGTTGCTTTAATTTCTTCTATTCCACAATTAGTCAAGGTGAACATTTGATTAAACTCGCAAAAGTGCGTCGGGCGTTCTCGCTGTACAATGGACCAATGCAAACATTCATAAAATTTACACCTGAAGCTGGTTGCTCTGAGCGGCCGGAAGGAGATTTGCATAGAATGCTCCCTTCCGCTTACCCTGCTCACTTGCTGATGCTGCTGCTGTATCATGTCGGTCTACTGAGACCTACATACGTATAGACATTCGGTACCTACTAGAAAGTACTAACAATTGTTAGATGGCCTATCGACTCGTCAAGCGAGTGAAAAGATCATTAAAATTTGAGGGATTGGGGGGCATAAATATATATATATAGTATATATATATTTTTATGTAAACTGACACGGTTGGCTACATCACCTACAACATCCGTGATGTCAGCCCATAACACCGGGTGAACTAGGTGCCACGTTAGTGCTTCCCTTCGATCGTGCCGGCTACACTGAACTGGACACAAAACACAAATTATTTACATAGCCGTTTCGACCGACCTTTCATTCAGTGCGGTGGTACCAACCCGGGCGGGTTAAACCCTACCACCTAGTAATATAAGAAGGGAGTCATGTCCCATAGTCGCCTTTTACGACATACACGGGAGAGATGCAGTGGGGCTATTCTTTTAAAGTACCGGCCCCACACGGTACAGACATACACGGGGAGAGATGCAGTGGGGATGTGAAATATGAAATTATAATCCATCCATACCACACGCTTTATCCCGCCAAACGCGTGAGCAGAGTAATCGGTGTTGTGCCGTAAGGACTCTAGTCAATTACAGCACAACATGGACCAACACGTTTCGCAAAGTATTCGTACAAGATTGGGACTATCAATCAGCAAGTAAATACCTATATACAAGTAAGTACCTGTTCTGCCCGAAGAGACACTCACCGGAATTCCCGGTTGGATTATCAGGCCGACGAAAATTGGTACGGGATGTGAATCTGGATAAGTACGTATGTCTCGCACGGCGCACAGGGACCCATAAACTATTCGTTAATACTAATATATGCCCTTATGTATACTACTCAGCTTCCGACTGCAGGAATAGTTAATTTCGGGCTTATTTGGCGCGAGTTACATACAAATGTACATAATATAGGAAGCGTTCCACAGGGTAAGGCCCACTTGCACCAACACGAATTTAACTATAAACCAGTTTAACTCGTTAAGCTAGCACCCGTTGTATGTGGGAACCGCGTTTAAACCGCGTTTAAATCCATAACTCGCTACTTAACTCTAAACTCGTGTTGGTGCAAGTGGGCCTAAGAATGTCGGAGGGTTATCGTTCACTGTCGCACACTTTCTGTATTCACTGAAGCGTCCGGGTCCTGTTCAGTTTCCGCGTCCGCGCCTCTGTACACAGAGTGAACTCGCTACTTAACTCTAAACTCGTGTTGGTGCAAGTGGGCCTAAGAATGTCGGAGGGTTATCCTTCACTGTCGCACACTTTCTGTATTCACTGAAGCGTCCGGGTCCTGTTCAGTTTCCGCGTCCGCGCCTCTGTACACAGAGTGAACGCAAGGGACGTGTCAGCCTCATTGGCAAGATTTTTTTTTAATCGACCTTTTTCATCTACATCTTTGTTGAAAGTTTAAAAAAATAATGATTTATTATTTTTGTTTAGAACGCGCAACATGTGGCGCCAGCCATCCATAGGGTGTCTAACGACGCCAATTTGGTGAATTCCGTGCCGACCAGCCGCTGTACCGGCGTTTCTCACTCGCCGATATGAGTATGAGAAACGATCTCACTCAACCAATCAGAAGGCGTTCGGTGAGGCATCCGGCCCGGCTATTGGTTTAAATATGCGAGTATTTGTGTGAGTTAGGGATTGAGTTTACACCGGTAGACCCCCTGATAGTTGCCTATAAATGCCCCTCTTGAAGGACCCGAGACTGTACTTAGGGGGAATATGTGGGCATAATCATAATGAAGAAAATATAATTTTAAAGGATTATTTGTTTTCATAAAATATAATACCTACATTATTAAGTAAGTGTACATAAATAAGAGGTACTTCTACCGTAAGTTTGAATAGTCTTAATTATAACTTTAAAATTTAATTTTATTACGTAAAGTAAGAAGGTAAGTTTCTTTATGAAATCCGACATGCTTGGCTGCAGTAGCACCTGTGATGACTAGGTACCTTGTCAGTGTTTACCTTTTAGTGCACAGAAAGCACGAAGTATATTCATAGCGGTTACGACAGATTTTCAGTCAAAGCGGTAGTATCAATACGAATGGGTTAAATCCACAGAACACCTAAGTAATAGCTACTTCTATGATCTGTGGTTAAATCATAGAAGTAGTATCACCTAGTGAGCTAAGGGATGGCACTTACAGTTTTAATTAATTCCTAACGAGGAAGCAATTCGTGTTCCAGAAATGCACTTATCAAACTCGGAAAGATAAACTAATTGGTGCACGTCAAATGGGGATCGAACTCCATAATCTTTTAATTACGAAGTAAAGGCCGTTACCCCATGGGCCAGAGAGCCTAGTCCGAGTTTACGTGACAGCTACGTAAACGTTAAATACCGATCGAATTAAGTTTTTATGTATGGAGCTCTCTAGTGGCGCCGCGGCGAGCGTATTGTGCTCCCATACATAAAAACTAAATTCGATCGGGATTTGACGTTTACGTAGCTCTAGGCCCTCAGGTCACGAGCCGCCCTGTCGAGGTACGTAAGCTGTGGCAAGTAGCTTGACGGCACGAGAGCTTCTAATAAATATCGTTAAATGAAACGGTTAGAAAGTGGAGGGAGGAGGCGCGGTGCCGCGGTGGTGGGTATCGACCACTGAAAATATAGTTAGAGAGAAGATGGGCTGAGAATACTGGCCACCAACTATGTACACCACCACGCATGTGTACGTCATCGAAGTGAGCGTTAAGCCCACAGAGCATCAAATGCGCCCCCCCCCCCCCCCCCCCCCCTCCTAGAGGCGCCCTGAGCGCGATTTTCCTACAAAGCCGTTGAAGCCTGTGGGCGTGGCCTATGACTTACATATCATGTGTGTTGTGCGTGTGAATTTGTTTTGTGCGTGTGCCTAACTTGCTTCTCTTTGTGTGTAGTGTCGATACTAACACACACACACACACACACACACACGAAGCGCTAGCAGCACTGCGTGTAGTTTTTGGGTTTCAAATATTATCGCTTACTCTGGGAGAAATTTTTATGGTTATATAACTCTGAATGGGAGCAGTAGTTACGTATTCTAAATTTTGAGTTAGCCTTAACTCTAAATGCCTTAACTTAAAATTATGGTTATGAATAATTAAGTTACGTAAAACAAAATGAAGGTTGCCTAAGTCAAAATTCTAACGTTGGGTCCTAGCCATGTACCCATATTTCACAGTTGAGACTAACTCATTATTTGAATTATCAAACTAAACATTTTAAATAGGAATAAGTTTATTTTTGCGTTGCATAACTTTGATATGTGAGCAAGCGTAACCAACTTGTAAACTTGTTTTATTCCTATATCATGCGTAAGCCTAAGCCTAAATCTTGGTTATCATAACCTTGAATCCAGAATACCCTAATTGTATTTCATGGTTATAGTCACTAATGAATCAGGGTTACGTAAATCTGAATCTGCGTACGTAATAATTTTGATATATGGGTAAGTTTAACCTACTTTTACTAAATCTTGGTTATCCATAACCTTGAATTCTTCTTGTTTTATTTCTGTATCATGCGTAAGCCTAATTCTAAATGTTGGTTATCTATAACCTTGAATCCATCGTACCCTAATTGTAGTTCATGATTATGTTCACTAATAAATCAGGGTTATATAAAACTGAATTTACGTACGTATATACGTACGGTAGGTAGGTATAGTGGTAGACGACAAACTGAAAAAAAATTACTTTGTACTTTTAACACTTTTATTTTTAAACTTAGATCACATCAGATCAGCGATGAACAGAAGACATCAGATAACATTTACACTTACATTAATTAGAAAAAATGTCATCAGATGTCATCTGTTGTAGGTATAATGCCATTAAACGACATCAGATGACAACAGAAGACATCAGATGACACTATATCAGTAAAAATACACAACAGTTACATGACTGTCATGTAATGTCATTACATTATACTACATCAGATGACATCTGATGACATTATATCAGGAAAAACTAGTTGCATTACTCAGAACAATGTCATCAGATGTAAACTGATGTAGTATAATGACATCAGATGACAACAGAAGACACAGGTCACACTATATCAGTAAAAATACACAACAGTTGCATTAGTTAGAGCAATGTCATCAGATGTCATCTGATGTAGTATAATGACATGAGATGACATCAGATGACAACAGAAGACACCGGATGACATTATATCAGTAAAAATATACAGCAGTTGCATGATTGTCATGTTATGTCATTATACTACATCAGATGACATCTGATGACATATCAGTAAAAATACACACCAGTTGCATTATTCAGAACAATGTCATCAGATGTCATCTGATGTAGTATAATGACATCAGATGACAACAGAAAACACCGGATGACATTATATCAGTAAAAATATACAGCAGTTGCATGATTGTCATGTTATGTCATTATCATCTGTTGTAGGTATAATGCCGCCTTTGCGCCACGTGTACTGTTCTAAAATGTTAGTTATTTAAATCTGTTTCTTGGAGCAATAAAGAGTTTTCTATCTATCTATCTATCTATCTATCTACTACATCAGATGACATCTGATGACATATCAGTAAAAATACACACCAGTTGCATTAGTTAGAGCAATGTCATCAGATGTCATCTGATGTAGTATAATGACATTACATGACATCAGATTACATTATATCAGTAAACATTCTCAACATTTACATTCGGTACCTATACTTACTAATAGTATTACAAGTTAATTGAAAGGCGTATGTCAAGCAGTGGACGCAGACACGTAGAGAGAGAGAGAGAAAGAGAGAGAGCCGGTTTAGTCACTAGAATCTGTGCTAATCTAAAGGGTATCTGACGGTCACGTACAACTCTAAAGTAGGCATAACTGTTAAGGTATTAGGTAAAGGAGCTAACAGTTTTTTATACGGAATTATATTGAAGGTACCCGTTCGATGTACCTCATATGCAAAGTAATGTTCGTGAAAGGTTTCAGTCTGAAAATATTCACAAAGGAAATAAACCTCATTATCAACCAGAAATATTGTTTCAATTTCAGCAAATAGTGGTAAGTAATCATTATCATCAGATATTTCTACTGTGACATTGTATGAAGGTTTAAAAACGGTTCCTTCAATTTTGACCCAAGATACAACACTTAGAGAAGTTCCTGCAGGTAAAGAATCATATTTGCTATACAAATCTAAAATTCTAGCTTCAGAGAGAGGTCTTTGGTTGCCGACTAAATGCTTAGAAAACGGTATATTTTTAAGAAAGATGTTATTTAAAATTAGTTGATTTCTGAGGGCTAATGTTTTACAAATGTTTACCCTACCTGCGACGGAGTGCGCAATCATTTTAGATACTCTGTGACGGGCTTCAAATCTAAAAGTGGATAAATTCGCCAGAGGTCCGAACTTTTTCATCATTTCGGGATAATGTAAAAGAAAATGAAATTTTGGTTTCAGATTTTCCTTAGTTAGTTTCAAATATTGTGATAGAAGTTCAGCAATATCATACTTTAAACTTTCACAAGTATCATGGTACACTCTACGATTGATTAAACGGTCAGTGATACGCCGTACCAACAAAAACAGTTGCCATATAGGTTGTTCATCAGGTATATAATAACCGCAGATTAAAGCAAAATACCGAACAAACGTTAACATTTGTGACGCAGAAGTCCTGAACTTGACTTCTTGACCTTCAATGACAATTGATGCAGAAGGTTTTGTATTACTGTCAGGGCCATAATCAAATGAGGAAATTTTTTTTTGCAAGAGATCAACACTTATAAATCTAAGTTGTTTTATAAGTGCAAAAAGTATATAATTCAAAGTGTACTGGCAAACACCTTGGCACCAGTCATGCAAAATATCAGTGGGTACATTTTGGAAAAGATCAAATCCTTTCAGATTTAGCCAGACACATTTTTCTTTTACACCAGTTTTAGATACATCATTAATTTCGAGATCCGTGGCATATGACTGTTTGGTACGCATAAGCAACTTGTCCTCAAACGTCATGGTGTGCATGATGTTCTTGTGTACATGGCAAATTCTGCAGGAATAGTTCGCAGAGAAACTTTCAACAAAGCCAAGTGCACTAGCTAGGCCAAGGTTATCGCCTACAAATGCTACTACATGAAATTTTATGACCCCCGTGTAAACATCCGTTTCCACATGTATGCCATTTTCAGAAAGATCATTTAAACACTCTATTATTTTTTTAAAGATAATGTAATTGCCAAATTTAACTCGGTCAGATGAATGAAAAATACCCAAAAGAAATATGTTTTTTAGAGATTGCATATAACACTGGGGCAAACCAGGCAGAGAAACATACACCCCTCCCATTTTATGAATGCCGGCGTGTGGCCCTAACGGGTTTCCTATCTCAAAGTCATCCCAGTATACAACAATAGGAAAATGCTTTTCGTTTTCATTAATAAATTTTTCTTTCATGTCACACCAGACAGAACCCTGTGTAACATTCTCAATACAGTCATTGCCTTTCAAAAGTAACTGAGTATTATAGTCAATTGTTTCTCTAAGGACTTGAGGAATAGAAAAAAACTTTTCAAAGATAGCCTTTAAGGGTACAACTTGCATAGTACACTTTGTGGGAACCAAAGAATAACCTATTCGGGTTCTTCTATGCTCCATCCTTTGACCAACTGTAATTTCCGTTGAATTAATGAGAGTTCCAATTTGTTCAAAGAAACGAATACGTAAAAATTCAGAGGAAAAACTATTTAAAGCTTTAGAAATTTGGAGATCAGATGGCTGTATGTGGCTTGCAACAACATTATATGTATCAGGTGGCAAAAGTTCACGTAAACGCAATTGTAGAGCACACTCAATGTCAGAAGATAAAATATTTTGAAGTTCGTTTACAACAAGCTGAACTACATTGCGGGGTATTATAGGATTCGCATAAAGCGATGCAAAAAAAATTGATAACTGTTTTTCTAGTAATCTCAGAGCTGACAATTTGTTGTGCACTTTATTTTCAAATGTAGATGAGCATTCGATTGGTTCACTGCTTGTGCTTGCCAAATTTATGTTAACATCAATATTTTCAGGGTTTGTGGAATGGAATTTCTGTAAATGTCTTCTTAACGATGGAAGAGATGAATAATGACGGAAACAATTGCCCTGCCCACAAACAAAGTTACCATCTGATACACAATCATGTCTTATATGGTTAATCAATTGAACAACACTTGGAAATGTCTTCTTGCAATTGTTACAAGATAACATCTTAATAATTAATAATTACTATTAAACCAATCGAGTTGTATTTGAAATTAGAGATATTAAAAAAAACCGCCAAAGTGCGAGTCGGACTCGGTACCGAGGTTTCAGTAACCACATAATTAGTAGCTTTTTATTATTTGTTGTTTTGCACACAACAGTCTAACGAAAAAATCTGAAGAAAACATATTTCTTGTATGAGGATCACAAAATTTTTTAAATTTACTTTTTTTTTTATTTGATATTATTGACAATTGGCTACCTATTACGGTACAAAAGATCGCGAAGCTCCCGCATCACTTCGCAAAACGCAAAAACTAATAATTCAATTCCTATTTTAGACATATGAAGTTGCAATTTAAAGAAAAAACGCGAAAATATCATCAAGTGACATCTAAGGTCTGGTGACTTTAGGTGCAGGTTGGAAAGACGGACAGACGGACGGTCAAACAGACAGACGGACAGACAGTTTATTTTTAGAAATATGCTTCCGTATGGATACCAAAACCTGAAAATTACAATATCAGATAAAATGTATCTTTATTATAATCTACATATTATATAAATAAAAATCCAATGCCTCATGTATGACGGAGCATCAATAACCATTTTTTTTATGTTGTATTCGTAATTTTCCGGACAAGGTTTGCATGAAAGAAATTCAATTTCTTCTAACAATTTCTTCTTTTGTTTTACACGACGGCGGACGACCGCAGGGCGAGGGATAGGGGAGGAGGGGGAGGGGCAAGGAAGGGAGTAAGGGAGGGGGAACGAGCGAAGGGAACAAACCGTGAGCCGTGAGCGGAGACGCGGTTAAAAGCTATAAATAAAAATTTACGTGGTGGTTCGTGGTACGGAACCCTCGGTGCGCGAGTCCGAATCACACTTGGCTGGTTTTTATATTATTCAATTCAAGCCTAAATCGCTTAATACACCAGAGATAGCAGAAGTAGTTTTTTTAATATCTCCAATTTTATAGAACAATAGTGAAATTAGTGTCCAGATTGAGCGGCATTCGGGAGGATATTCAGCTCCAAGAGCAAAAAATATTTTAAAAAGGGTATCAACACCTTCAAGGAGGGACGGCAGCTTGTAAACCGTAGAGTCAATGACAATAAAGGCGCAATTAACATTACTAGCGTCCCCCACACCAAACAGTGAAGGCTGGAGTGCTCTGCCTCCAAGTGCTTCCTTTCGCTGTGCAATTTTTTCTTCTACGTGTGATTCCTCCTGGACCATTGAGATAAATCCATTTCTAATTTCGGCATTAGACGGCTTCCAGGAGTTTCCCTTCTTGTAATAGACCTTGCCGGGCGCCGGGGTTATAAAAGGCAAGAGGAAAAGAAGACTGGTTATGCGGTCTCCATCTGTAAGGAAATAACATGAAAATTACCACTAATACCAGTATTCTCAACACAATACATACAGTGGGGTTTTATTCCGCTTGCAAACTGATGTTAAAAAAGAAGTTATCATAATATGAACATGGTAGTCCAAATTACTTTAATCAATAATTATAATATAAAAGCGTAACGGTGGTGGAACTTGACTTGACGAATTTTTTTTACATTTAGCATTGTACCAAAAAAATACTGGTTGAATACTTTCGTCTGTCTGTATGTATGTCTATCTGTTCTCCATAACTCTTGAACGGCTGATTTGATTAGAATTAAAATGTGTATAATAATTTATTATACACATTTTAATTCTAATCAAATTATTAATAAATAACACAGGAGTTCAGGGCGAACAGGAAATGTTATATAATGTCCAGCTTCGTTCATGTTAAAGTAGGCATCCCATAAAAATGTAGGTACTTTTCATAAAAAAAAAAAAAACACTTACACGGGGCTCCATCGTTTTTTAAGCGTATCACACGCGAGCGAAGCCGCGTGCAAAACTTTATTATGATGATATTATTTTTAATAAATCAGCAGTTTTACTCTGGTGTGTCGTATCAACCTTTTTCTTTATTTTGACATAATCCCACATGAGAATGTTTCATACCTTTGACAGTGTGCAAATGTTGTGACAACAGATTCTTCGTCGCCTTGTCGCCACCTTTCTCCAATTTAGTTGTAGCGATAGAAATTATTTTCTCCCTAAATGCAACTAATCCGGTCGCTAGGACATGCTGTTTATCTGGGTAGAGAGCATTGAAGTCTTCAAGGAGCTAGAAAATTACATAAATAATTTATTTCACTTATATACATGCTTCGGCTCTATCTCCAACGCAAAGAGGTGGATCTTGTTACACATAGACTTATATGTAATTTCAATGCATAATATTTCATATGTATTTTCAAATGGTTATATATTCAAAGATTTAAAAATCTTTGGTTTAATTCATTTATAAAAATTTGTGATGAAGAAATGTTAACAATAAAATAATATTAATTGAAAATGTGTGATGTGTATTTTAAGAAAGACATAAATCATTGACCTTGGTTTTCTATAGCTCTAAATATATAAGTATGAAGGAATGTACTATGTGTCGCAAATATAATGGTCAAATCAAAAGTGAATTGAACTTACCAAGCGGTACCCTTCAGGGGTCTTCAGGGCAGGAAACTTGTTGAAATAATTGAAAATCCCTGCATTCTCGAGTATTGTCTTTCTGTCATGCAATGTATCTTTCCAAGAATTAAGTACTGCTCCCCATGGGCTAATGGTGGTTTCGAGAAAGTTTAATCGTTCTAAGACTTCATCTGAAAAAAAAAGAAATAAAATTTAATTATTAATAAGTATTATTCATAACTTTGCCGCGGGCAAAGGTTTTGCCCGCGGTTCTGCCTTTTTTATCAGAAAACTTCCCAGGCAAACAACAGCCTCCCTAAGTTTCATCGTAATCGTATTAACGGTTTAGCGAGGCATAGAAGACGTACCTATGTACGTACGTACGAAAGAACGAACGAAATAGGCATCCACTTTATGGGAAGCAATTATTACAATCCTTACACCGTAAACCGCCCTGCGCATTAAACAATCTTTGAATTCTTAGCCCTCAAATGTATGGCCTTGTCAATACTTTGTAGAACATACGCAGCTTATTTAGTGAAGCATACATACTCGTACATTCCAATTGAGGTGATGGTGATGGTGACGGCACCGCTTGCACATCAGCCGACGAAGTAGGACGAGTCTGCTCTTCGTTTGAGATACGCTTTATACAGTGGGCCTGAGAGATTTCTTTGTCTTTCAAATTTAGTTGCTTTTATATATGTGGTGAAGAAACTCGCCGGGCTGCATTGGTTGAATATTGTTGCTAGCTCTATAGACCAACGAGTGAATTCGTGGGATGTGATTTCTTTGCGTGGGTTTATTTCCAGAGCCTTCTCTATTATAATTTTGCTCACAGTTTTTCTCTCTGTTTCACTAATAAAGCTGTTCTGTTTTTCTGCCGTTGAAAGTATTGCTTTGCCAACTTGGGTAGTGTTTAAAGTAGTATAACACTGAAACAAAAAGAAAAAAACAAAATTTTTATAAGAGGACGACACCGTGTGGATACGGCGTGAGGTATGTATGTACCTACCTATGTATGTATGTAGGACCGACACCGTCTCACGCACCGATTAATATGTAAGTGCTAAAGGTGATTGAGTTTCATTTTATTTACTTAGCGGTCCCCCGACGCCTTTATGTAACTAAACGAAAATAACTGTTGACTTGGAAAACTTACGAAATTAGATTCATTGCCAGTAATTGATGAAGACGATGAACGACGATCATTATTTACAGGCTCTCCTCTCTCTGCGCCTATAATAGTTCCTGTGTCTAAATTTTCCAGCAACCTGTCAAACTGAAACAAAAAACTACATGTCACATAAATACATCTCTCGGTCAAACAAAGATAAGTATATCAATAACCCTTGCCCAGCAGTGGTACATTAAAAGGTTTTGGAGACTTTAAAATTTTTCACATTGAAGACAAGTAGGTAATATCCTATTACTTTGAGAGAGAGCTTTAATAAAATCCAATGTCTGCTTTCTGTCTGTATTTCTGTCTGTCTGTCTGTCCGCTTATAACTCGAGAACAACTGAACCGATTTTAATAAATAAAAATTCAAAGGATAGCTTGATTATTTCCATAATAACTATAGGCTACTTATCATCACGCTGAATGACTTATGAGGTTAGCAGAGAAGTCAAATATAAGAGCGGGCGGAGCCGCGGGCACAGCTAGTTATTTAATATATTACTAGCTGTGCCCGCGGCTCTGCCCGCTCTCATATTTGACTTATCTGCTAACCTCATAAGCCATTTAGCGTGATGGTAAGCAACCTATAGTTGATGGGAATAATCAAACTATCCGTAGAAACAAATTTTAATAAAATCGGTTCAGTTCGGTCAAGTTATAAGCGGACAGACAGACAGAAATACAGACAGAAAGCAGACATTGGATTTTATTAAAGGTAAGGATATAATAAATACAATTACCTTTTAAATTTTGCGTTTAGGTAGGTACTGTTTTATTTTACAAACTTATAGGTGTCATCCCCGAGAAAACGCCCGAGGAAGCTCGGTCGCCCAGGTACTATGTATTTATTAAATATAAAAATCCTCATCCATGCTTGCGGAATATTTAGTTGAAAAAGAACCTTATCTATATTTTACAAACTATAGATACTACAAGTACAACGTACAGGTACTTTAAACTAACCGAAACGTTTCCTACATCATCTATGACCGATGCGCTTGGTGACTGAGGTGGCTTCTCACTTTCTTCCTTCCATTGTGCCCAAGCGTGTCGAAACCTTATTCTCTCCCCAAGAATGGGGAAGATCGATTTAAGATCGTCCTCCTTCAGAAGACGAAGGGTGGATGAGTCGATACCAGAGTCTTAAAAAAAATTTAATCAAATAAATATATCATTTAGGTATTGTACAGTAAGCGGCAATTTATATTAGGTGTCGAACTTTAGAAACACTACGGCTAGCTTCGACTTTGTAGAGCATCGCCTCTGTCACACGAACCACTAATAACGTTTTATGGCTGATCATATCAGTCGATGTTCAAAATACCGACCTTTTAATGCTTCATGCATTGAAGTATCGATGGCTTCATGCGACAAAGACTCTACCGGTGGTATCAGCCCGGGCGGCTTGAACCCTACCACATAGAAAGGTAAGACAGTTTTACGTGGAATCCGAACTACGGTCTGCCTCCAACCACAAGATACTGAAATTTAATAGTGACTTAACAGACCGAAGAATTAAAATATAATCTTATTTACTTTACCAGCAAAAACTCCGACCCACGTTACGAAGCCCCAGGCTGTTAGCAGATCTGATGCATACTGGTCAGCCATCGATGCAGTCTGTAGCGCAGTCACATATTATTTTTATTTATTTATTAGGAAACTTAACAGCTAACTTATGAACTAATACATACACATAAAGATGAGAAAGATAAAGGTGAGAGTTTATATAGCACGGCAGGGGGGAGGGTGGAGGGGGTAGGGGTATGATTTGTTTGGGGGTGGTCTCTTCCCGCGGAGGGGAAGGGGGGCAAGTGGGGAAGGCAAAAACTAATCGTAATCGATGGATCTTGTCACACTCACCCGCAACCTGCACACACATACGGAAGCATAGGTACCTACTACTTAGCGCGACAAGATTTCAAAAAAGACCTACCAATCCCAGCTATTAGAAATCTTCTATGCCGCGCTATATTCGACGCTATACAAACACCCACTCGTGAAATAGGTTATCTAGAAGATAAAACCGCGCGAACTTGCGTTGTCGGGCGTGGTCTCTCAACAATTCTAAACATGTCGACAACCGCAGGTCCGCGGCGCCCGCTCATCCGCGCCGTTCTACATTCAAAAACAATAAAAAGGTTCAAACTTACTTGTCTTCAACTGCGTGTCCCTCTTCCTGCGGACTTCCCTCAAGCTTCTTCACAAGATTATGAGGTACTGCAAATGGCGACGCGACGCACGCATGCACTCACGCCACGCCGTACACACACCCGTGGCAGAGTCTGCCCGTAGCGAGGCGAATCGCTCGATCCCTTTGCTGCACCTCGCGGCGGCTGGCTGGTGCGCCAGCCGCCGCGAGAGAGAAGCAAGGAATTTTTGTGCAAGGAATGAAATGAATGAATGACAGGTAGGCACAGCACAGGCAGGCAGGCAGGCAGGACAGGACAGAGTACGTATAATACAGACAGTCTTTCATAGAGACCAGAGTTGCCAGTCGTAATATTAATTTTTCCACAAATTTCGCTTCCTCATACGAGTTAATTTTTTTTTTATGGAAACTGACACCGTTGGCTACATCACCTACAACATCCGTGATGTCAGCCGGTAACACCGGGTGAACTAGGTGCCATGTCAGTGCTTCCCTTCGGTCGTGCCGGCTACACTGAACTGGACGGAAAACGACGAAAACACGAGGATGTATTATGTATGATGTAGCTAGCAGTTTTAACATAATTAAAAAATAGGAAAATAAAAATGTGTGTGGGCGTGTGTGTGTGTGTGTGAGGGTGTGTGTGTAAATATAAAGTAAATTTATATTGTAAAATCCATACATTAGTAGTAGTTAAAGTCATAGTTGTAGTTAAATTAGATAATTATTTTGTATTGTGCAGAACAAGGAATTTTTATTAAATTCGTTTGTTTGTATCAGGGTGTATTATGAGCATAGGTCATAAAGCAAACCAGTGATTCCTTGACTAATTTGAAGCCTAAAAGGCCCAGTAAAGTTTTGTCAAATATATTTCTTAACTAGATAAATTAAAAGCCGAAAATGAATAGAAAAAATACGCCCCGACCAGGATTCGAACCCGGACCTCTGACTTGAGCCGCCAGCGCGTTGCCGATTTCGAGTGCAAGTTGTCAAATATGCCTTAATTAAGGAGTTATTAATTAAATAAGTTTTCGCGCGAAAAATACCACGGTAGTGCGACCCGACGCGACGATGCCGCTCTGTGCGCTGTCGGCGCCCGCATAGAAGCGTCTCGGTGGTTTCGGTCTACTACACGGGAGCATTTCGTAAATGGAGTGTCTTTATTTATTATTAGTATGGGAGAAAAAAGTTCACTGTAGAACAAAATGTCATCTAACTTTTTTGCTCCAAATAGGCTTAGGAGTACCTGGTTTGCTTTATGACCTATGCTCATAATACACCCTGTATGAACATACTTATATGAACAATAACTTTTTTAGAGCCGGATTTTTTTATTATTTTTTTCTTTTTATAGATCGTCGCTCCAGTTCGGGAGTTGTCTAAGTGCCACAGAGCAAATTTTACAGGAGAGCCGTTTAAAGTTTTATAGTTTGGTTTTCACTGTGTGATTGCGTTACTGTTAAACATATGTTTGGAAACTGACTAACTGTATTAGAATCGCTAAAAAAACAAAACATTCCTTAACATTAATTAAATAAACAACACAAAAACACTATTTTTGTTTGGAGATAGACAAAACTGACTAAACGGACGTTGCGAATGGCGGACATAGCACAAGTCAGCACAACACACACTGGATATAGAAGTCACTTAGCTGACATCATCCTTAATTCGTATTTTTGCTATGTCCCATTTATGCACATTTTCGTGTACAGGCTGCTTCGTGTTTCACAGTCAAATAAGTTTAGTGCAACTTTCAATCTACGAGATTTAAAAAATAAACTAAACTTGTGACTGGAAAATACATAGATTAAGTAAGTAATTTTTTTTTATTTTCCATTTTATTTTACCATAACATTTACCCAGAGCACTTCCCTTGTTTTTGTATACATTTATATTCAAAATCAATGTTTTCGGGCGTAAAATTTTAAATTTTTTTTTATTTCGTATGAACCATTTATTTTGTATGGGAAATTCGCCCCTCCACCCTCCCCTCTCCCTTTCGGCAAAGGGGGAGGGGAGCATACATACCCACATACCATACATACACACATTCATACACACATATACACACACAATACATACACAAATGCATACATAGACTGGTAAAATCATAACCCTTCCTTTTGGCTTCGCCGTAGTCAGGTACAAAGAGTAACTTTGGGTAAATTCACGTATGTAACTAAATAAAGCAAAGCAGTTAACAGGAAGCAAAACAAGTACGTAGGAACAGTAAAATATTAAACAATGAAAAACATATTTTATTATTTAACTAAAAAAAAGAACGCAGTACAAAAAAAATTCCGCGCACAGTTTAGACAACCTGTATACACATTCAAACGGGTAACGGTTCGGGAAGAATTTTATTGAAAATATCAAATATTTAATTACCTGCGGAGTTTTTTGGCTTGTTCTTGATCCTTACTACAGGTAAACATGTTTAACTTCTCATTTTATATATACACAACTCAAAATATGCAGATTAAAAACAAGAAAAACGTAAAATCTGACGAGCCGATCCACACTCCAAACCAACTTGACGCCGACTAAAGCGGTCACGTGATACGGCGCTCGTCCGTGATTGGCTGTTTGGTCGTTAGACAAAATACGAACTCAGCGCAAGCTGTGGAATCTTAGAGATAGGACGAAAATGTATGTGAAACTGTATGGAGCCATAGCATAATAATGGCTTTAATTTGACACTGTCAGTATGGAGATAGCAATAATATGCCCTAAAATGTGTTTCATTTTAGAGGAGATAGAGCAAAGATTAAAAAAAAACTTCTTTATTAGATAAAATGTTTTTACTTTTTAAATGCAGAAATATGCAGAAAAATCTGCTGAATAGAACTGCATTCAAAGCTCATTTTCGCTAAAAATGTGACATAAACAACTCCCGAACTGGAGCGACGAGATGTGGAAGTGCGTATGCGTAAAAGTTGAATCGAAAGACGTCATACTTCGTATAATATGTATACAATCATAATTCACGCGTTGCAATGATTGACATACCTATTTGTGAGTCATGTTTCTATTACTATAATTTTATTATACAACTCAAAACTCAACGTCAAACCGGAACCAGGGAGTACCTAGGCCAGTTTATGACTTTTTGTTGATTGGTTTTGCTTTAAATGTTTTTATATTGTTTATTACTTTTTGTTCTTTTCATAATAATTATGTGTAATGTAATGTGCTACTTCAATTCTGTTACTTACCCTTACTTTTTTTTTTAAAATAAAATATCATTTTTGTTGTTATTTGTATGTTACCTATATATAAATAATTTGTGTTTATTTCCTTTTTTTTGTTTTAATAAAAAAATATTTGTTGTATTTCTTGTGTGTTGTTATGTAAGGGGCAGACTTAAAACCAGCCGCAATTATCTACACGTAGATTTAGCATCGTGCTGTGTCTGCCCCTATTCAGCATAGACTTAATTACTTGGTGTAAATTCTTGTCTTATTATTTAGTTTAAAATGTTTTGCTGAATAAACATTTTTTCTTTCTTCCTTTCAAATAATTTTCTGAATCTGAATTCGAATCTGAATCATGTTGTGTGAGATAACGCTATTTTTATTACCTATAGCTATTTTTTTTACGTACCTACCCAAAATAGTAGGTGCAAGAAAGTTGCTCTTACAAAATATTCATGATTATTCATGGAGGTAGGGGATGGAAAGATAGTAGTAAAATGTAAAGTTTCTTTTTGCCAATATTTATTCGTCATTCAAGTTCCTTCTTCCAAAATATAAACAACACCCGACAATTTGGGTAAATTATTCGCACGCCGCGCCGGCAACACTAACATTTTATGGAGAAAACAAACAAGTTTGGGTTTGAATTGCATAACTTTGAAATTGAATTATAGTTTAAAAAATTAAGGTTATGTTAAGTCAGTTTTATGGTTATGTTAAGTCAATTTTATGGTTATGTTAAGTCAATTTTTAGGTTATGTTAAGTCAATTTTATGGTTATGTTAAGTCAATTTTTAGGTTATGTTAAGTCAATTTTAAGGTTATGTAACCTTAAATTAAAACATAAAATTGAATTGTGATAACACAATAATATGGTTATGGTCATCGAAATCCAAAATTATGTAACCATCATTGAAGATTAGGAGTCTCTCGATTTCTTAACCATACTTTATGTTTATAATAAGTTTTTAATTTTGTTAATTCTAAGCAACATTCGGAGGTGCGTAATACTAAAAATGACTTCTTTAGTTTACGCAATTTTTTGGATTATGCCTAAGCTATAAACAAGGTTTAATTTTATTTTCTAATCAAAATCGAAGCCTATGTAGCCCTTAATTTGAAATAAATGCCCTTAACTGTAATTCAAAGGTGGATTTAAGCTAAAAAAATTGTCAAAATTTTTCCCAGAGTAGGGCGCCTCTAGTAGGGGGCGCGCGCGGTAGGTATTTGATGCTCTGTGGTTAAGCCTGTTCCACTGTTCCAGAAATTAGATATTCTGTGGCATGCCACAGAATATCTCATTTCATGCGCTCAAAATAGAGACCGTTATGGCTCTGCGGAGTGGGGAGCGTCGCGAGACAAAGCGGGCGCGAGGCAGTTTCCTCTTTACTAGAGCGGGATGGAATTCGCCACAGGGTGCTTACGATAATACAAAGCGAAGGAGAATAACGCGCAAATCTTTTTTATTTTAATAAGTATGAAAAATTGTAGCTTTGTGACTTTTTTAAAATTATGGTTCACTAAAGAATATAAAATTGTATTTAGAAAAAAAATATATAAAAAATGTACATTAATTCTTTATATTTTTACAATAGAAATGCTGTAAAAATAGAGGAATATTCGGATTTTTTTCTTTATCGAGCGAAGTTAAAAAACTTGCTGTTTCAACCTCGTGGTTCACTAAAGATAATCCTGCAGATTGAACACCTCGAACATCTATACTTATTTATAACTTTTCACAGATGTGCATCAATTCGAACGTACAGATGACCCGGTTTGGTGTTCTGTGTCCCGGGAAGTAAGTAGCCTCTTAAGTTGCACCAGTCGCGTCCACGTATCCAGCGCACGCGGAGTTAAATCCATAAATGGTGCTTGATTGGTGGACCACGAAATCGTGCCTCACCCCCCCGCTACTCCGCGCATGACAGATATTTTACTAGAAATTACAGCTAGCAACAACTCCCCTCTTACTATCTTCTCCGCGGTAACGACTCAATAGGAGTTCCTCAACGAGATTCTCCGATCCAATTTGCCGATCAAAAGTTATTTCATTTCATTAGGCTCTTGTGGAAGTTCTCGTTGCCGCGCGCGGAGCGGGGCGGAGCGGCCGCGCGGTATATGCCCACTCAAACAAATTTAAACGGGTAGAACTCCTATTTGGCATACATACATACATACAACACACGCTCTATCCCGACTATCAGGGTAAGCAGAGTAATCGGTGTTGTGCCGCAAGAACTCTGGAAAATTGCAACACAACATCGACCACCACGTTTAGCAATTCGGACAAGATAACTATCAAGCAGCAAGTAAGGCACAAAGACCCACCTGGTGCATGACTCGTTGGAAGGACCGTGCCAAGGTGAGAGGTAGCTATCCTGTCGCCCTTTAGCACGGCATCTCGTCCTTATCCCTTAGTCGCCTTTTTTAAGTACCGCGGCCTCACACAGTAATATTTGGCATACCTACTGTACACAATATGCAGTTCGTCCACACTATACTCCTAGTCAATAGCTAAAAAATTGTTTTAAGCCTCAATGGACAAGTATTAAGATAACATCTGATATAAACTGTATTTAATATGTATACTTTTTAATTAACTAGTACGTACAGTACCCGTCAGTAAGTAATGAACATCAAGCTATAGAAAGAGACAATCCGCTTGTAGAGCGCGACGTCTCGCTCGTTCCGCCACATTATCCATCCTTTGATGTGTCAGAAAACGTCAGTGAAAACCCCACATGAATTGATGGAGTAGTTCTCGAGTTATAAACAAACATAAAATCGACGACGGCGGCGCTTCGGTCGGTCGTTACAGATTTTTTCTTCTATGCACAGAAGATCTCCTCCGCCCCGCCGCGTCTCCCCTCTAGCGTCGCGACTCTGTGCTAAAATTGCATCAGTCAAACTTATAATGACGATGTATGCGCTATCCAATTACTAGTCTTAGTTGCATTTGGAGCGAGTCCAGTTAGTGTAGGCCGGCTGCTGTTGGTAGCGACCGGAAGGCCGGCGCGGCGGGGGCGGCGGGGGCGGGAAGGCTCTCGACCGCCTCCGTCCTCTTGACCTATACCGCGGATATACGCCGGCAAGACGGTGCTCTCCACACACGCCGCCGCGCCGCCGCGCCGCCGGGCCTCCAGCGCGCGGGGATCCACCACCGTGCGTCGACTGCTACGCATCTCGCTTCTATAAACCTTTAATTTAACACTACTTAGGTTCGGTGGGATTAGAATAAACGTAACACACAACAGATCGTGTTTTATAAACATAACTGGAGCCAGTGACAAAGCATATTGGTTTTCTTAGAGGCAGACCCAAGATTTATTTAGGACCTTAGGCTTTTGCCAGCGACTTCGCTCGCATAGCCTATGTCCATCGTGAAGGTTCATTCTAAATATTGGCCAAAGAATGTCGCATGACCTGAACTTTCGTCACCATATCGAGGGGAAGGCCAAGCTGGCTTCTAAAAAGCTGGGCGTACTTAATAAGGTGCGACGGTACTTCACGCCGGACCAAAAGCTTCTTCTGTATAAATCGCAGATCAGGTCTTGCTTGGAGTACTGCTCGCACCTGTGGGATGGCTCTGCCAAATACCAGCTTGCGCCTCTGGACTCAATCCAGCGTCGAGCCGTGCGACTAGTGGGTGACCCCGAGTTCTACAACCTCTGCAACACCATAGGGATGTCGGCTCCCTTAGTGTGTTCTATCGCTTATTACATGGGGAGTACTCGGAGGAGCTTTTTAACGCGATCCCGCCGTCCCCTTTCCACCTCCCCACCACGAGTACAATCGCTGGGCAGGGGTTGCATCCCTATTAATAAAAAAAATCGGATGAGTATTTTCGGAGATTATCTCCTACATCCAAACTTATAAACTTGCAAACTTTATCTCTTTAAGCTGACAATTTATTTTCCAGATCATGGAAGCGCTAAAGTATTTATGGAGCAGCTAGGTCAACTACTCTCCGGTGGGGGACCACCATTGGCGAGCTGGCTGCATAGTGAACAATTAGATAGAAAATACTTTATTGCAATAAGAAACATTCAACAGTAATAAACACATTAAAACATTTACATAAGGTGCTAAAACGGACTTATCCCTTATAAAGATTTCTTCCAGTCAACCTTTGGATGTTTGAGATTCGATTAATATAGTGGAATGTAAGTAAGTAGTCAAGAGTTGAGTGTGACAATTGAAGATAAAATAATCAATTAAACGGTTGTCCAGCCAGTTGATACGAGACGTTTGAAGACGCCGAGGTTGAAGTAATCGGGGGAAACAGTCACCGGCAAACAAACTGGAATTGTAAGCCGACATACTGTAGTGATCCCGCGTCGGTTTATTACAGGCAGGTTGATGTGTGAAGAACTCGGCTGCGCGCGGTCGAGTTTGCTTTGTCGAGCAAATGATTTGTGCCTCATAGTGCCCACCTACTCCTGCTCGCCTGGTACCACGCGCGCACAGCCCGTCTGCTCAGTCCACCTTTACTTTACTTTCTTAGTTCAATTTACAAACTCTTCGTACCTTCTTCTCTTCTTAAAAACCTAGTATTTAATTAATGACCCTTCCTTACCTTGACAATCAAATAGTGGCGGGTAGCACAGGCCGCCTCCCCATATGTTCACTGGAACATATGGGCATAGTTAAACCACACAAGTTAGCCGTCTTCATACAAACGCGCCGATTTCGCACTCACACAAGCGCGCGCCTGCGCACGCTGTCTGTACACAACCACTACATGCATTCTCACTGTCTCTCGCGCGCAGTGTTGCCATGTTAGGAGATTTTCTCCTAGATTCAGGAGAATTTCAGTGGTGCTAGGAGAACTTTTTGCCTGTCAGGAGAGTAGGAGAAAATTTAGGAGAAAGAAAATCACTACAGGAGAAGATTTAGGAGTGAGAAACTCGGCATTAAAATTAAAACATATAGGTATTTACTAGTAACAAACAAATATTTCGGAATGTACGGTGACAACACAATGAATGTACTGCCTGTGAAACAACCAACCAACTTCTCAAGTCACTAGAGTTGTAAAAACACGGTATGATTCAATAAGACACGGTTTAATACCGGTATAATACCAATAGATCACCGTGACTTTGGTGACTAACCACATTCGTGAACTAATCAAGTTTGTGCTCCAATATATGGAGTTTGTACTCACTTAGCTGACAAGTATTATGCTAAATATCACTATCTTGACTATGTTAACTTGCAATATATACTCGCAACATGTTTCTTCCCATTTGAAGTGTTTAAGACTTGAAAATGCTCCCAAACCTCGCACGCAGTGTGCGGCATTTTGATTTTCGCGGGGATGTGTCGCGCGCGTGGCGTATGTATTGCTTTACGGAATGACAGAATCAGACTGACTGGTGGAAACAAAAAAATCAAAGCACAACCGCTCAAGCTGCAAGTCCTTCTGTAAAGAGAGAAACCGAATGCACAAAGCGACTGCCGCTAACGCCGACAAAGGGCTGCGTATGTACGCGGAGCGCTGCGCGGCGCGGCGCGTGCGCTCTTTGGCGGTGCGGCCGGACTCTTTGATTCGGTCGGACGCAACTCTAGACGCAGCGAAGGTGTTCGTTGTATGTATGTATGTGCTCACCAGCAAACTAAAAATCAACCTTAAGGCGCAAATAACAGTGAACGCGGCCTTGAATTTCGGTCACGTCGGTGGGGAAAGGGCGAGGATCCCTGCGAAACTAGTAGGTAGCTGTGAGTCGAGCTCAGCAACAGATACGAAAATTCGGACGCATTAGTAAAGTTGCATGTAGCGCAGCACGAAAGGGTTTTAAATACAAGCTTCTTTTGTTCTTAGGTGATTTTCTCAAGAGTTAGAATTTTTTTCAGAAATTTTTATTTCTACCCAATTTACAGGAAAACCGAGGAAGATGTGATAAAATAATCTAAGAGTGTATCGAACTGCTTACAAAACAAGACCTAATTTGTTGTCGTACCATCATCGGTTCTCGATTTATAGCTCGCCGCGATTTTGAATTATGCAGGACGGCATTTGTATGGAAAGCTCCGCCTCCTTTCCTGATTTAATTTCTCGAATGTTGATATTTTTTCGCCTGAATCTTATTTCTAGACGAAATATAAGACACTTTTATTCTTACACGTTTTTCAATAAAATCGATATTTCTGGAGAAAAAAAAAATCAAAATTTTTTTTTTCCCAAAATGTTCTCGCTTGCTGATGTTTTTTGGCGGATTCTTATTTCTAAACGAAATATAAGACACTTTTATTCCTACTCGTTTTTCACTTAAGTCGATATTTCCGGAGAAAAAAATAAAACAACCTATTTTTTCATATTTTCTCGAATGTTGATGTTTTTTTGCCTGAATCTTATTTCTAGACAAAATACGAATCTGTAGTGAACATTTAAAAAAAGTGGCCGCCATTTTGAACGTTTTAGTTGCTGGACCGATTGCTTTGAAAATCGATATCTGGGTGTTTGTGTGGGCTCTGAATACGAATCTGTTGTCAACATTTATAAAAAGTGGCCGCCATTTATTACTTTTTAGTTACTGGTCCGATTGCTTTCAAAATCGATATCTGGGTGTGTGGGGCCTGAATACGAACCTGTTGTCAACATTTATAAAAAGTGGCCGCCATTTTGAACTTTTTAGTTACTGGACCGATTGCTTTTAAAATCGATATCTGAGTGTCTGTGTGGGCTCTGAATACGAATCTGTTGTCAAAATATAAAAAAAAGTGGCCGCCATTTTGAAAATATGAAAAAATAGGGTGTTTTATTTTTCTCTCCGGAAATATCGACTTAAGTGAAAAATGTGTAAGAATAAAAGTGTCTTATATTTCGTTTAGAAATAAGAATCCGCCAAAAAACATCAGCAATCGAGAACATTTTGGAAAAAAATAATTTTAGATTTTTTTTTACTCCGGAAATATCGATTTTATTGAAAAACGTGTAAGAATAAAAGTGTCTTATATTTCGTCTAGAAATAAAATTCAGGCGAAAAAGTATCAACATTCGAGAAATTAAATCAGGAAAGGGGGCGGAGCTTTCTATACAAATGCCGTTCTGCATAAATTCAGAATCGCGGCGAGCTATAAATCGAGAACCAATGATGGTACGACAACAAATTAGGTCTTGTTTTGTAAGCAGTTCGATACACTCTTAGATTATTTTATCACATCTTCCCCGGTTTTCCTGTAAATTGAGTAGAAATAAACATTTCTGAAAAAAATAATATCTCCATAACCGGCCACTCTAGAGAAAATCACCTAAGAACAAAAGAAGTTTATATTTAGTCAATAAATACGATCCCGTAGAAAAATCCAGTCCGGGAAATTTCCCAGGAAATTTTCAGAATTCCCAATCAAGGTGGTGGTTCTAACAACTCCATATTATATCCTCACGCGAACTTTACCTACTTTGGTACCTAATCGCACTACCTAATTCCGATCTCTGGTCATAACTCGAGAACCACTGGTGCTAGACCCATCGTGTTGGTACTCAAACTTCAGGTCTCGGTGAGATTTATCCATCTGTCACATGAACTTTTGTTTTGGTTATAACTCGAGAACCACTGGTGCTACCCATCGTGTTGGTACTTAAACTTCTCGAGTTATGACCAAAACAAAAGTTCATGTGACATATGGATAGATCTCACCGAGACCTGAATTTTGAGTACCAACACGATGGGTCTAGCACCAGTGGTTCTCGAGTTATGACCAAATCAAAAGTTCATGTGACAGATGGATAGATCTCACCGAGACCTGCAGTTTGAGTACCAACACGATGGGTCTAGCACCAGTGGTTCTCGAGTTATGACCAAAACAAAAGTTAATGTGACAGATGGATAGATCTCATCGAGACGTTCAGTTTGAGTACCAACACGATGGGTCTAAGTTCAGTGGTTCTCGAGATATGACCAAAACAAATGATCACGTGACAGATGGGTAGATCTCACCGAGACGTTCAGTTTGAGTATGTACCAACACGATGGGTCTAAGTCCAGTGGTTCTGTAGATATGACCAAAACTAATGATCACGTGACAGATGATAATTCCGATCCCTCACTCGCATGATCGCATCGCATTTCGCGTTTATATGCTAGCTAGCTAGCTAGCAGCGGAGCGCAGGCGCTATATAGCATTTAGCATTTAGCTGGCAGTGGCAACAAAAAAATTCATGTGATGTGGATGTCGCCCAGAGCGGCAAACAACAAAGGGAAATAAAAAATCAAAGCACAACCGCTCACGCCGCAAGTCCATCTGTAAAGAGAAAGACCGAATGCACAAAGCTACTGCACTGTACCGCGCCGCTAGCGCCGACAAAGGGCTGCGTACGTAGGCACGCGGAGCGCTGGCGCGGCGCGGCGCGTGCGCTCTTTGGCGGTGCGGGCGGGCGGGCTATTTGATTCGGTCGGACGCAGCGCAGGTGTTCGTTGTATGTATATGTATGTATGTGCTCACTAGCAAACTAAAAATCAACCGTAATGCGGCGTACTAAATATACTTTTTTGAATAGCACTGTAGGTTAAGGCTAATTTACATTGAGGCATTTACGTGGCGTGGCATAAATACAAAACATATAAATTGCACCCTGAATTGTATAGTATTAATAAAATTAAATTGCATATTTTTTTTCGTTTGAACACACCATTAAAAAAAATACCATTTAATTCTAACCTAGGTAGGTACCTACTTCTTTCTAGAGATGCCGCACGCCACATGGCGATCGAACCGTCCCATTCCCATACACACGTGCGGCGCGGCGTGCGTGCTTCGATATGCTTGTATTTAGTCGAACGTTGTCGCCAAGAACGTTAGAAGAGGTAGGAACGTCGGACTGTCCAATGCTTATATGAGAACCAGCGTCGCCGAGCTCCGCGGGTAGCGGAGGGGACGACGCGCGCTCTGATTGGGCGGTATCGGGTGGGGGAAGGCTATGTGGCCTGCGAGCGACCGACGAATGTTATCGGTACGTTTTTACTAATATCGTGTAAGGTCCGACGTCCCTACCTCTTCTAACGTTCTTGGTTGTCGCTTTGTAGCGTGTGCAACATCGACCAACATTGTTGCATGCGACAGTGTAGCATGCCACAATGTCGGCCGTTGTTGCCTCAGTGTAAATTAGCCGTTAGTCACCAAAGCAACGGTGACTTATCCGTTTTATACCGACATAAGTGCACGCGCTCTTTGGCGTTACGGGCGGCCTCGCGGGGGGATACTACCTACCTACTAAACCAAGAATCAACCTTAAGCGGGAGTACTAAACGTCCTTTTTTAATGTTATTTATACGCTAATGATTATTTTACGTTAGTCACCAAAGCAACGGTGATCTATCGGTATTATACCGGTTTTATACCAAATTTTTGGTATTATTCAGTGTGCAACTTATTGTATTTAAACCGATCGGCATCTCTAAGTCACACATTAATATACGATAGGATTTGTCTTTTGATAGGAGCAAGGTTCGCCTTCTTGCTCTTTGGATAGGATAACGTGACTCTCTGTGAGTGTGTGCGTGCATCGATCGACCAACCAACCGACTACCGGGCGGGCCAAACCGAACGAACATTTTGTTATCAATCAATGTTATTTATTTCTTTCTTTGTAATAATAACTAGTATGCCTACGTCGAGAGTCTGTCCGTCAGTCTGTGGTCAGTCCGCACTACTTTAAGGGCTGTATCTTTTGTACCGTAATAGATAGCTGGTTGTGATTTTCACAGATTATGTGTTATTTATTATTGGCGGACATCCTATCAAATAATAAGAAAAAAAATTAAGGGCTTTCCCATACAAGAAAGGTGTTTAAAAAAAAATATTTGATTGTTTTTGCTCTAACGTAAAAACGGTAATTCGTACAAGTATCTAACTTGGTGTGGTTAAAAATAAAAAATAAAAATTACAACAGACGAATTACGTGGTGGTGAGAATGGCAATCGTGGCTATAACGGGAGGACAAATCGTTATTGGCGGAGAAGTAATCGAACAGGTTGAAGGAAGAGTAGGTACGTAAATCTCGGTCAAATACTGCTTGGAAGACAAGGTCTCCTTAAGGAGGTCGAGGGACGAATTCAATTGAGTTGGGCTGCCTCGAAAATTTAAAATTCGCCCCGAGGTCTGATCCGTATATATTATGGCCAGTGCGTCCTCCTAGTACGGGTGTGAAACGTGAGCTCTGACTATAGTTGTTTTTAAAGTTGCCCAGCGAGCGATGGAACTAGCCATGCCGGGCTGGGAGTATAGTTACGCGAAATGGTGCGAAATAAATGAGGCAATCCGCCGACGCACCAAAGTAATCGATATTGGAAACCAGGTGGATAAGCTAAAATGGCAGTGGGCTGGGCACGTTAGCCGAAGGGACGACGACCGTTGGAGTAACCATGAACTACATTGGCGGCCGTGGACAGGAAAACGCATTGTGGCAAGACCACCCGCCAGGTGGGACGCCGACATGAAGTAGTACGCTTACACGCTGACTGACTGACAGAGAACTCTCGGTGCGCGAGTTCGACTCGCACTTGACCGGTTTTTAGGCTGAAAAAGATACAGCTCTTTACATGTAAGACAGACAGACGGACGGACAGATGGCCCAGGCTTAATAATATGGTCCCGTACGGATAAGGAACACTAAAAATGCGGTGAAATTTTTATAATTTGAATAACAGGAGAATTTTTAGGAGGATGAAAATTTTCTAGGAGATTTTTAGGAGATTTTCGAAGTCAATCTAGGAGAATTTCAAAATTGGAGTTGGCAACACTGCTCGCGCGTAGTCAGTGATGGTCGCCCCGCCCCCGCGCTCGGTGACGCACACCACGTGACGGCCGCTGCCTGCCGCCTGCCGCTTCCCGATAGAAAGTATTATTATTCGAATTTTATTTTATTGCACTAACATAATGGCTCCGCGTTTCTGCAGTGTGTATGGCAGCCATACTATGGCTGCATGAATAAATCAGGCTCGAATCGCGAGTTAACATTATTCTCATTACCTGCTGCCATCGAAAAGTAAGTAACATAAAAAATATTATTAAAGTATGTAGTTAAATTATGTAAGTTATTAATACGAGTAGGTACTAAGCGAAGGAATTGACTTGAGACCTGGCTCGGTAACGTCAGAGCAAAGTACCTATTAGTATTTAATTATAGTATTAATTAGTTATTAATAGGTAGGTACTAGCTGCAAAAACCATTCGCGAACCCCGGCATCGGGCGCGGCCGCGCGGCGCACGCTAAGGCCGCGCCGTGCGCGGGCCCGCGGTTGTCGACTTGTTCAGACTTGTTAGAGATACCACGCACAACGCAATTTCGCGCGGTTTTGTCTTCTATAAATGGCCACAGCTCCTACCGCGGACACTTTCATGACTGCTAGCGACCAACCAAGTTATTAAGTAATTCATTAAAATAACAAAAATAAAAATATAAGTTCTTAAGTAATAATAAAACAAAATTAATAAATACATTTTAAAATTATTTATTTGATAATTTTTTTATTATAATAATTATATTAATCTATAATTCTAAAAATATTTTCTATAATTTTTATAGTTATAAATTTTTTGCCCACTTATTAATTCTCTTCATCGTCCGCGACTACGAAATGGTTGTCAAAAGACGGACGTGAGTTAAAGTTGAATTTTGACATTGCATACATTTTTGGGAGGTTAAAGTTAAAAAAAATTTACCCGACTGCGCGAAGCAAAAATGAAGAGTTACCTATCTTTTTAGCAATTTATGTGTGTGTATGTTTGTTTTTACGTATGTTCCACCGTAGCGCCAGAACTAAGCATCCGATTATTGAGTGGGGTATCGTTGTCAAGGGCTCAAACATCAAAATAACATCGTTCACTGTCTATCGAATATACAGCTTTCGAAAATATACCTTAACGCCAGTATATAATAAATCTATGACAACTCATATATTCTGTTAGAGTAAAATTTTGGGAGCTGGCTCTTGGTCTATAAATAAAAAATACATAAATGTACATAATAATTTTAAAGAATTGCATTTCCACCATGATGGGCTCACTGCCTGTCAATTGTGTTAGTGTTGTGAGTTGTGACATCCCTGGAGGCTCGGCGCAGCGTAGGTAGTTATTTTAAAAATGGCCTCCAGTTATCTTACTCGTCTTCTTTTACTATGATATGGGGAGGCGGCCTGTGCTTATACTGATAAGTTATTTTTGGATTATCGAAGAATTTATGGTATCTGGTCTCATGTGACTCTGGTGAATAAAAATACCGTATAGTGAGTAAACGCGTACGTATAATGCTGTGCGTTGTTGGTTGTGTAGAAGGTAAACTAAGAAATTGCGTTGATAGTTTGTAAAAGGCTGAGGGGATAAGGACAAGGGCGACGACAAGCTAGCCACCTCTCAACTTGGCAAATTCCTTCCATACTAATGAAGTAGGTAAAAGAGTATTCGTGAATTACTTGCGCTTGATAGTTATCTTGTCCTAATGCTTTGCTAAGCGCGGTGGTCGGTGTTGTGCTGCAATTAATCTGAGTTCAAGCAGCGCAACACCGATTACTGTGCTTATCCGTTTGTCGGGATACAGCGTGATGGTGTGTAGGTAGGTATTGTTGCTATTAATAAGCCAGTTTGTAGAGAGAGACTTGTAGCCATAAGAAGAAATAAAAATTCATGTCGTTATATCACATAAACAGATAGATAGAAATACTTTATTGCTTCAAACACATTTTACAGAAACAAAGTGAGGTAATTTACATGAGGGGCAAAGGCGAACTTATCCCTTACAGGGATTTCTACCAGTCAACCTATGGATGTTTGAGAGTCGTATGTTGTGAGATATAAGTAGGTAGTAGCAAAACACTTGAGTGTCTAGGGAAAATAGCTATGGTAAACTCTAATATACACTACATAATTTACTAGTTAATTAATAAATTACTACCTAATGTCACCTTGTAGTAATGTACACCAGCACTAGTTCCTGCAAGGACAGGGTGCCATACGGATTCCTACTTGTCCGCCCGCCTACAATGAACCGTGCTGAGCCACAGCTATTTCCATTGTCGTGCGTTCAATGCGGTGGTACCGATCCGCAGGCTTCTCTACCGACCAGTAATGTAAGGAAAGAGATTACGAAACGATTCGGTCGTTTGATCGCCTTGTGCGGGATTTACACTGGTGACTAATATCGCGTGACTAGTTCAAGCAACTTGCTGCGCGAAGCCACACAGCTCGCATACGTGTAGACTTTTAGACGATGCTGAGAGATTCAGAGATTCGACAGAGATTCTGTGATGCGTAGTCAGCTTAAACTTTAAACTAGATACATATCACACACGCTGAATCCCGACAATCGGGGTAAGCAGAGGAACCGGCGGCGTCGATGCGCCGATGAAGGTGGGTCTGAAGATGAACCGGGACAAAACCAAGGTCATGGCGACCGAGGTTATGACGGGAGGACAAATCGTTATTGACGGAGAAGTGATCGAACAGTGTAGGCGGTAGAAAGGGATCGCAGTGGAAAACACAAAATATATCTGGATAATTTTATTCACACAGCAGCCATGACAACAGATACATAGAGAAGAGACTTTTTCTTGTTTGACACTTATTACTTTTTCATTGCAACACAACACACCCCCTCAATGACAAATTCGCAAACTACTCAACAAAAAATTCACCCCCTGAATTTATATAAACATAAGAAACAAACATACTACATATTATGCATACCTAATGCTAAACGGAACTTCTCAAATTTCACTCTCCCTAACGGCTTAGTGAACATATCACCTACTTGCTCATTAGTACTTATGTACTCAATTTTAACAATATTGTTGAATACTTTGTCTCGTACGAAATGCCCTTTAATGTCTACATGCTTTAGTTTGTGATGAAATTGAGGATTACTAGACAATTGTATCACGGACTGATTATCTTCATACAACAAAATGGTTACTTCTTCACCTATAAGAACATTAAATATATTTCTCAGCCAGCACGCTTCGCTAGTAGCTAAACTTAAAGCAACATTCTGATTCGGTAGAGGACAGTGCCACTGTTGACTGTTTACGAGATATCCAAGATACAGAGCATCCAAACACTTGAAATACAAAGCCACCTGTCGATTTACGATCAACTTTGTCACCGGCCCAATCCGAATCTACATAACCCACTATGTTCATACTATTTGCATTCTTTCTGAAAACTACATAAACACAAGTCAAGAGTACTTTTCACGTACCGCAATACACGTTTCAATGCACACCATAAATCCTCACTTGCGCATGATTGATACCTACTTAGTATGCTTATTACTAGCCACAAATCTGGTCTTGAACACATCATTGCATACATAAGCGAGCCTATCACCATTCTGCACCTATATTCCATTTCTTTACTCTCTGAAATATCTCTTTTCAGAAAACTATGATCAAAATTTTCATCCATTGGTGTAGCTATTGGTTTACAATTTTGCATGTTACTTTTTGTCAAAATATTTTCCAAGTAGTTTTTCTGACTGATTACAATTTCATTTTTTTCTACATTTTGACAAACAGACATACCTAGGTAGTACTTTATCTTTCCCATATCCTTCATCTTGAAATATTCACCAAGAATACATTTAACATTTTGTATTTCACTTTCTAGTGTCGATGTTAGCAACAAATCATCTACGTACAGAATTATGTAGGTTACATAATTATTTTCTCTCTTTATGTATAAACAATACTCATAGTCACATCTTTCAAATCGTAAAACTGACATTACATCATGAAATTTTTTATTCCAATTTTTAGGAGATGTTTTCAAACCATATAATGATTTTTTTAGTTTCAATACAAAAACATTGTCATCGATGAACTCATTTTCACAACCCTTTGGTAATTTTATATAAACATCCTCGTCTATATCTCCATATAGAAAAGCGCTGCATACATCGAGTTGGTGAATAGGTAACTTATTTTCATTACAATAAACAAAAAACAATCTGACAGAAGTTAGCCTCGCTACTGGACTATAAATATCCGACAATTCACTCTGTTGTTGGAAGCCCCTCGCCACCAACCTAGCTTTGTGTGACACTATATCACCACTTTCATTTTTCTTACGTCTGTAAACCCACTTACACTCCACAATATTACACACTTCTGCTTTCACAACACACTCCCAAGTTTCATTTTCCACCAATGCTTTTATTTCTGCTTCCATAGCTTTCTTCCATTTTTCACTATCTTCACTTGATACTGCTTCATCATAGGTAGTTGGTTCGTCCTCTCCAATGGTCAATAAACTCAAGTGGTAATCATCAAACCTTGACGGTCTCTGTAACTCCGTTCGTAGTCTCAAATTATAGTTCTTTGGATTAGTCTCTTTTTCTTCAGAGCTTTCCTCTGCTTGCTCACTCGTCGACACAGTAGTTTCAAACTCATTTTCCTCTTTTGAACTCATTATTGGAATTTCTACACTTTCGTTGCGTTGAACATTGCACTTGGTACTATTTTTAATAAAAATCACATCTCTATGGGTTTCCACTTTGTTTTTGCTTGGGAAATAAACCCTGTATCCCTTGACTTCCTCTCCATAACCTAGAAAGAATCCAATTAAATTTTTTTGGTCCCATTTTAATCGTTTTTCCTTAGGTACATGTACTGACACTCTAGTACCAAACTCTTCGAATATTTCTACGTTAACATTTTTATTGTAAAATGCTTCATAAGGCGTCACGTTCTTTCCTGGACTCGGACCACTACGGTTCAGTGTAAACACAGCATTATTTATTGCTTCTGCCCAAAATTTCTTGTGCCTGTCTCCCAACATAGTACGAGCAGCTTCCACCAGTGTACGCATCTCGCGTTCCGCTCTTCCATTTTGTTGCGGTGTGTAAACGACACTTCTTTGATGAATGATCCCAAGACGCTGCAGTATGCACTTTAGCTCCTCATTCATAAATTCAAGTCCATTATCTGAACGTAGTTTCATTAACTTGTTTCCTGTTTCTCTTTCCATCCGAGCAATGAAATGTTGAATGAATCTTTTTGCCTCTGATTTGTGCTTCAAAAAATAGACATTCCTGTAGGCAGAAAAATCGTCCTTGAGAAGTAAAAAATACTTCGCTCCACCTAGCGATATCTGTTCCATAGGACCGCATACGTCTGCATGCACGAGCTCGAGAGCCCTGGTTGCTCGCGACTCACTCACAGGAAACGGCTTCCTCGTTTGTTTACCACTCAGACACGGCTCACACACAAAGTTTTCACTATCATCAATATATTTCACTTTATTATTATTCAAGAAACACTTTACCTGATTCATATTTTGATGAGCAAGTTTTTTATGCCACACCGAAAGTTCTTCGATTTTCTTACTCAAGTGACACTCAGAAAATTCAAACTGACACTTTTCACTCGCTACACTTTGCACTCCACTATTTTGTATTTCGTTCATAAACTCCATTAAATACAATTTGTCTGTTCTACTTCCTATTGCACGAACTTCACCATACTTATCAAAGAACTTACACTTGACACTGTCCGACATCAAATGATATCCTTTGTCCAACACGTAGCCTGCTGAAAATAAATTGAATTTCAAATCTGGAACATACAAAACATTAGACAACCTAGTTTTTATGTACTTATAACCTGTCCATGCATACAATGTTACAGTGCCTTTCCCTTTTACATTTAACAAGTCTCCATTACCTATTTTTACCTTACCGGTGCATACATTTTCTTCCAACAATTCAAATAAAGACTTCTTACCACACATATGCTCACTTGCACCAGAGTCCATATACCAACGATCATCACTATTTTCCTGGCAACTCGATCCTACGAACGCATTAAACGCATCTTTGTCGAATTTTGAAGACTTTTCTTTACCATCTTTCAACTTTAACAATCGACAATTTTCAAGTATGTGGCCAGTTCTCTTGCAATAAAAGCAACTCCTCGTTTCACGTTTCTTGTTACAAAATTTTGCCATGTGTCCTTCCTTTCCGCACGAAAAACATTTTAATTTTCTTTTCTCGTATTCTTTCTTTTGCTCGATGCTGTTTTGCTTGAAATGTCTTCTAGCTCCCGCCAATGCTACTGCATCTTCGCTCGTCCCCATCCTTTCTTCTTCTATTAACAACCGTGACGTCAGCTCCCCAATGCTCTGCTGACCTGACGGGACTGACTCCCACGCAGATCGGAAATGTTTGAATCGCTCCGGTAGTGCCATGAGCACTTTTGTGATCATCATTTTGTCCGATATAGGCTCCCCGGCATTCTTCAACTTGCAGCGAACTTCATCCAGCCGCGACAAAAAAACTGAGATCGATTCTTCACTGCATTGAAGACTAAAGAATTTCTGCTGAAGCAGATGAACACTCACAACGGACTCCTTGTCGTAGACAGATTTTAATTTCGCCCATATCTCACTTGCCGATGTACATGACAGAGCATGTGTCATAGGTCCTTGTTCCATATGAGTTACAAGTAACTCTTGGGCCTTTGCATCCTTCTTGCACCACTCGCTCGAATCGTTTTCCGGTCTTGAAACCTCGCCGGACACGATCGCGAAAACACCTCGGGACTTCAAAATTATTTCGGTCTGAAACCTCCAAATAGACCAATTCTCGCTGCCGCTCAACTTGATGCCACCGACATGCACGTTGCCCTCCATTTTGCTTCTTCTCTTCCACTTTCCCTTTGTCCTCAAAAACAAACGCCACTCAAAGTCGAACGGAAGACGACGACATATTTTACTCCAAAAATTTGAACAAATCAAACTCGGCGTACATTTCTCTTGTGACCTGGGCCCATAACCTGTAGGCGGTAGAAAGGGATCGCAGTGGAAAACACAAAATATATCTGGATAATTTTATTCACACAGCAGCCATGACAACAGATACATAGAGAAGAGACTTTTTCTTGTTTGACACTTATTACTTTTTCATTGCAACACAACAAACAGGTTGAAGAGTACGTATACCTAGGTCAAATTCTGCGGTTTGGTAGACAAGGTCTGCTAAAGGAGGTCGAGAGACGAATTCAACTGGGTTGGGCTGCCTTCGGAAAGTTAAAATTCGCCCTGAGGTCTGATCTTCCGCAAAATTTAAAAACCCGTATATATGACCAGTGTGTCCTCCCGGTTATGATGTACGGGTGTGAAACGTGGATGCTGACGGTCGGTGTTGTCCAAAGGTTGAAAGTTGCCCAGCGAGCAATAACGCTACGTGATATGGTGCGTAACGAGGCAATCCGCCGACGCATCAAAGTAGTCGATATTGGATACCGGGTGGCTAAGCTCAAGTGGCAATGGGCTGGGCACGTCAGCCGAAGATACGACGACCGTTGGAGTAACCGTGTCCTACACTGGCGGCCGTGGACAGGAAAACGGAGTGTGGGAAGACCACCCGCCAGGTGGGACGACGACATCAAGTACGTCGGCGGAAATCCGTGGTTCCGTACCGCTGAAGGCCGGGAGGACTGGAGGAAAATTGGAGAGGCGTATGTCCAGCAGTGGACGCTTACACGCTGACTGACTGACTGACTGAGAGTAACCGGTGTTGTGCTGCAAGAACTCTGATAAATTACAGCACAACACCGACCACCACGTTTCGCAAAGCTTTCGAACAAGATTAAATCGATCAAGCAGCAAGTAAGGCACAAAGACCCACCTGCTGCATGACTCGGTGCAAGTACCATGCCAAGGTGAGAGGTGGAGAGCCTGTCGCGCTTTAGTACGGCATCTTGTCCTTTTAGACGATGCGATCGATAAAAATAGCTCGCTGTGGTCGACATGGCGACGAGAGCGAAGCGAAGTATGAACTCGCAGTTGTTAGCGAACAGTCCTTTTAGAACGGACACGTTCACACACTCGATTTTAATCATCCGCCCCGTGAGGCCGAAAGCCGCGCCGCAAAAATATACTGCTAGTCACCTCCGATGCGGGCGACTTTAGTTGCCTTGCGGCCAGTCCATTTTCCGTTTACATGGACGACTTTCGCCGTGCGGCCTAGTCACTCGACGAAAGTCGGCTAGTGTACATCCCCCATTACCGAGCACAATGCTACCCTTTTTATTCCCTATACAAGAGAAGTCTAATCTATTTACAGCCACAATGCCAACCCGTTTAGTACGATGTTACATTTATGAAAATTCGTCGAGAAAACCTCGTTGCAACGACAATATTTTCACATTATTACTTTGTTGCGCGGCGAGATAACCTTGCGATAATAGGTAGATATAATCGTCGTAGCAACACTGTCGTTGACAAAATGTTGTCATGAAATCTATTTGTCAACACGTATTTGCCACCAGCGCTTCCGTCTAGTGTTTGATGTAATTAAGCCTTTAGATACATTTTTTAATTTGTTTAATGTTTTTTTTATTTTATACCTATAACGACGTCGTGTTTTCGTCAGATCTTCTCAAAATTAATAAGGTTTAGTCTCTACCTCGGTCTCTACTTTATACACTGCTGCATGCAAAAGTATACACCGTCGCAACGAAACTTTCATAAATGTAAAATGAGCTATACAAAAGCCTACGCGATCCCGAGCCGAGAATAGCCCCGACCGTGACCTTGCCCGTGGCATCCGCATCAGCACTTTATTTCTCATCAGCAGCGGCGCCCCCGCATTCCGCATCCGCAGCCCCATCCGTAATAAGTGGAGGCGAGCTTCGATATAACTCCATTCAATAAAGATGGCATTCTAGCGACGCTTTCAGTACAGAGATTCTGTGATGCGTAGTCAGCTTAAACTTTAAACTAGTACTTATATAAGTATTATAATGATAATTGTAATTGCGCGTAGTGAGCGATTTAGTATATTCAATCATCTTTGCGATACTAGTTTAGTTATAGGGGACAGAGCGCATGCTCCGACCAGCCAATATCACCTCCGAGAAGGTAGGTGCCATACCAGACCAGGCTTACTGACTATACTCGACTGGAGGAGAACACAGCCCAAGCTGAAATGCGACCATGACGTTCAGTACGGTGGTACCAAATCAGTAGAACACAATTTAGACCTACCACCACCGGGAAGAAGTGCTAAGGTGCGTCTATAACAATAAATAAATAATAAATAACACGTTCTGAGAAATATCTCAAAAAGAATGGTGATAGAATGCCGCGGTTGCAGGTGTACATTAGAACTTTTTAATACTTCCTATATGTTTAAGTAAATGTTTTCAGCAACACCATATTAAAAGTACACTTAAGTGTTCATGTTTATTGGGTCGCGTTGTACCGGCGCGGCGGCGGCGGCGGCAGCGGCGGCGCACGTCCTCGTGTGTGTCTCCTTGACGTGTGACGAGGTTGGGCCAAGTGCGTGCAGTCATGCTGACGCAACTTCTTCCAGTTAACCCTGCACAATACTACACCGCTTGAACGCTGTAAGTACGTACAGGTTTCATGGTGATGTTTTCCTCCACCAGAGCGATGGACTGCGACGAAAATGTCTTAACTCCCCTCTCCACCTAAAATCACCAACAATTCAGGTATATACCTTTGCATTTTTGAATCGATATTTAGGTAGAGCTTCCTAAAATAGAGGAATACAATATACGGTATAATTAATTAATAAAATTAGTACAAAAATAACATTTAAATGAAATCGCGAATTTTTTTAATAATTTAACTCTTAATGTAAAAAATAGATTATCCTCTAATTGTGTATGGTTCCACTCCCTTGCAACATTTTTTTTTCCACTAATCTGAGGATTTTCTCAGGGATACAGAACTGATTAGATAGATAGATAGATAGAAAATTCTTTATTGCTCCAGTAAACATTAAATAGTAACAAATACATTATAAAATTTACATTAGGTGCGAATTCCGACGAGATAATCTTAAGAATAAAGGGATCAGAGAATAATCCTGTTATAACTGATTCAGATTCAGATATTTATTTCACCATAAAGAACGACACAACATTTACAATATTTCATTAAGACATAATATGCAAACTCAGTATGGTTCGTCACCATGTTTTTTTTGTCATGTCTGAAAAATCTGAAAAAATTGTCATTTATGGTAATTTGCCAAACGTGTGTCGGCTCTCGAGTCCGCCGTCCCCCCCTCCCCCCCCCCCCCCCTAACACATGCAGGGCCGCAGCGGGCGGCGGGGGCGGCGGCTGGGGCGGGACGGAAGCCGCCGGTGTTTCAGTTTCCGGAAATAGAGCGACTGGAGAGGTTATATCCGCCGCGGCGCGTGAGTGAGGAACCAGTCCACTACACTGCACCGCCATCGTTTTTAGTTCTTGCCACTTCCTAATAAACTTTTTTACTATTTACTTTTTATACGAGTACAGCGAAGGACTGGAGGAAAATTGGAGAGGCGCATGTCCAGCAGTGGACGCTTACACGCTGACTGACTGACTGACTGACTGACAGCGAGGCGAAGGAGGAGGATAAATAGCTGTATCAAATGCTGTAGTCGGGCGTTTCAATTAGAATGAACAGCAAGCACTCTTAGATGAACTTGCCTTTTTATTATTTTATTAGTTTTTATCGTACTCCGGTTTTCTTATTTGTAATTTTATACATTTTTAAATGTATTCTTTGAAATTGGTAACTCGAAATGTTTCACATTAGAATAAAAAATCGCTCAATAAAGCGCGTAGCAATATTTGCTTCAGTTAGTTAGTTACCAATTAGATAAATATTTATATTTACTGTGTTATAGAAATAATTTTTTTAATGATCAAGTTTTATTTTTCATTTTGCTCTTATAAATTTGTGAACGTTGTTGAACGGACATTGAGCAAAAAGACTATAAATTTAAGTATTTTCCATGACAAGATAAATACCTGAAACTAAGTGCCGCAATAAATTATCATATCATGTTGGTACAATCGGATACAATTCTCCTAAAGCGGAAATCCTTCTCCAGCACCTTGTCTCATTCCATTACTCGGTGCAGGCAGAGACGGACGCAACGCGTGTCTCGCTCGACACCTCGCTCGCATCTCCGCTAGTGATGATAGGCTTAGCATTAGCAAAATGAATTCATAATGAATACCCCGTTAGCGCTTAGCACAGCTACGCGAGGCGCGGCGGCGCGGCGCGTGCGTCAAGTCAGTTCATCAACATAATGGCTAAACTTTCCAGACTGTCTTAGTCTCAGCCACTTACTTAAGCTTTTCAACTTTGATATTAGATCGATGTCTTAATATTTAAAGTCGGTAGGTACTTAGTGGCCAGCTCTACGCCGCGCCGCCGCGCCGCCGCCGCGGAGTGTAAATCATTTTTAGGGTTCGGCAGTCAAATAAAAACCGGCCAAGCGCGAGTCGGACTCGCGCACGGAGGTTTCCGAACCACAAAAAAATATATTGGAAAAAACACGTTTCTTGTATGGGCACCCCCTTAATTTTTTACTTTTTCTACATACATATCACACACGCTAAATCCCGACAATCGGGGTAAGCAGAGTAATCGGTGTTGTGCTGCAAGAACTCTGGTCAAGCAGCTGGTACAGCACAACACCAACCACCACGTTTCGCAAAGTATTCGAACAAGATTTAATCGATCAAACAGCAAGTAAGGCACGAAGACCCACCTGCTGCATGACTCGGTGGAAGTACCGTGCCAAGGTGAAAGGTGGCGAGCCTGTCGCCCTTTAGCACAGCATCTTGTCCTTATCCCTTAGTCGCCTTTTACGACATGCATGGGGAGAGATGCAGTGGGGATATTCTTTTTAAGTACCGGCCCCACACGGTACTTTTTCTTTTTTTTATTATTTGTTGTTATATCGGCGATAATAACACATATTCTGTGAAATTTCAACGAGCTACCTATTACGGTTCAAGAGATACAGCCCTCGGACAGACATACGGACGGACAGACGGACGGACAGACGGGCAGACAGACGGACAGACGGACAGACGGACGGACAGACAGACAGACAGACGGCGTAGGTTCGATTTCTGTCTGAGCTATATTATATGTATGAGTGATCCAGTGAAATTGTCAGCCTCGGTAGCTCCGTGGTGCGGTCGGTCGACTGTTGTTAAGCACACCTGGGCGTGGTCAGTACTTGGATGGGTGACTGCTCGACCGTTGGAGGCTGACCGTGGTTCGGATTCCACGTAAAACTCCCGTCCCTTCTCTTATTACCTTACTAGGTGGTAGGGTTTATCCCGCCCGGGTTGATACCACCGCACTGAATGAAATGTCGGAACGGCTATGTAAAGAGTTTTCCTTCCAGTTCATTAGAGACGTCTCTCAAATATAAAAAGAATGACTAGAAGACATTTCTGTAAGACATACCTAAGTCCTCTTTTGCACCTCGTGTGAACTGTTCTCTATATACTTATGTTTTTACATAATATACTTTTGTTGTAATAAATATTTCTGTCTGTCTTTCTATCTAAAAATACAAGCGAAACATGCACTTGTCACAAAGCTTATAATTAAAATAATTCAATCAGTAGCGATGTCATGATGCTCAGCAAACATTTCAGGATAGTTTACCCGTGACAAGAAATGTCGGTGCGAGTGTGCGCTCAGGTTGCGTCACAATCACGACGACACATTAAACTTTAGCCTCCGCCGCCGCCGCGCCGGCCCGGCCCGGCCCGGTGGTGTCAGCGTAACTTATGTCACGGCTGACATTAGTACATAATTGCCTGCGCACACTCATCCCCAAACATGCTGCTGCTGCTGCATGACTATGAAAGGACCGTGCCAAGGTGAGAGTTGTCTACCCAGTCGTCTTTTAGCACGGCATGTGGTCATGATCCCTTCATCACTGTTTACGACATGCACGGGGAGAGATGTAGTGGGGTTATTCTTTCCAGGTACCAGGCCACACATGCAATGCAATATGCGAAAGTATGTTTGTTTGTTTGTTCCTCTTTCACGCTTGAACGGCTGAACGCATTTTGACGAAACTTCGTATAGGGGTAGTGTATATCCCGGAGTATCATAATTTTTTTTAAATGGTCAAATTCGAGTCGAACTCGCGTAAACAGGGTTCCGTACCATCCCGTTTTCTGTGAGAATTTGAAGGATTAGGATTTTCGTTTACATTTTCCTGTAAATTAAGTGTACCTTTAACCCATGGTAACATAATTTTAAAAAAAGTGGGATGGTGGGAAGGCCGGAGGGAGGGACGGAGGGAGGGAGACGGAAGGCGGTAGAGGGAGGGGGAGGGAGGTAGGGAAGGAGGAAGAGGTAGAGAGGGGGGAGAGAGGGAGAGAGGGGGGAGAGGGAGAGGGAGAGAGGCAGATAGGGCAGAGAGGGCCAGAGAGGGGGAATGGGGGAGAGAGATATAATATTTGCGTTTAAATTGGATTTGCTGTTAAATCGAGTCTACAGCGAGCGAAGCCGCGGGCGAAAGCTATAGTAAAGCACGAACTTCTACGGGCGACCGGCGCGCGGCGGCGGCGGCGGCGGCCGTGTAACGTGCCTTCGTGCATTCATTACAATATCGTTGTAACTCTAGAATCACTTTATCGATTTAAATACGGTTTTACTCTTACATTCTGTCTCTTCTCAAGATGGTTGTGGGCTATAAATCATAAAGCTACATCATCGGCGGCCTGAGCTGTGAGCAAAAAGTCACGCGAAGCGAAATCGCGGGCCAAAGCAAATAGCCTAACTTAACACAGACGGAAGAAGGCCCCGTTTTTGTGACACACATAATGACAAAACTGGCTTCGTAACTTCTTCCCAATTTTCTTTATATATTCGCGTGTAGTTTTAGATGCGAAAGCTGAAACAATATTTTTTCCGAGCCATCCACTCCGTCCTGCCGCACTCATTCAGAATCGTTTACCCTGAGTAAATATATAAGGGAAGTTGCCCTCATTGTTCTACACTATACATAAATAACTACAACTACCTCCCCGCGAACAAGTCGCGACCTTTTACTGTTTATCCTCGCGTGTCCTTGACATCATTTTTTTTAGACTAAGTTTCATGATAGGGTTTCGTAACTTCAGGGTTCGAAAGGGGTCCATATTTGGAGACGAAAAGCTCTGAAACTTTTTCCCAAATTCGATCGTTTTATAGTACTTTTTGGTCAAAATCGTTTCATCGAGCTTTGATGGACGGTTAACGTGCACCTTTATTAAATAAACATAAAATGACTAGTAGAATGTAACTTATAAATTTTTGTATGAAAAAAAAACCACGAAATTTATATTTGAGTGATAAGGCTTTTTTCTTCTAATAATGAGTAGGTACTTTTTATTCCGGAAGTTTCTCAAGCCTATCCTGAAACACCCTGTATATATATATATCTAACTCCATAGTTAATAGTTGAGCGAGCGAAGCTTCGCAGAGAAGCTAGTCTGTAATATTACAACAATGGAATGCGCTTAGCGGAAGAATATTATTGACCTTTGTCATATCTTGGACCCTTCTCGGTTGGAAAATATGCTGATATTAACATCCAATAATGTCATAGACTTTCAGGAACTTTTTTCCTTGTAATTTTATTTATGAGTGTTCTGACGTAATATTGAACTATAAAATATTATGTGTTTATAGTTGAAACAATAGCCGCGACGACGACGCCGCGCCGCGCAGCGCGACAGCTAACTAGGAACATTAATATAGTGCAATGAATGGGTTTACGTAACGAATCTAGCAGGTGATGTCGTCATCATCAACTATATACCTAGGGTTACTCGTAAGTATAATAATAATATTCAAGTGTTATGAAAAGTGGTACAGAGCGTTATGTAACAAAGTTTTGGAAAGTTGATGCAGTAAAAGTGAGTAAATGTGATTTGGAGCCGGGGCGGAGTGTGCCACGTGACCTGGCTACACGCCAGCAGCGTCGTCGTAGCAGTATTCACTGCACTCTGCAGCGAAGAGCAAATAATTATGTAGAGTAAACGTTATTTCTCACTAGATATGTAGATGCGAAGCGGACACTTACTATATAAATACTTGCAAGATTCGACACGGAGCTCTGGTCTCGCGGATCATCACGTACCTATCATTTCCAAACATAGAACAATATCCAACTATTTTATTGTAATACGTCGCGACCCGGTAGCGAAATTGGTAACGCGTCGGCGGCTCGTGCAGGTTCGAATCCTGGTCGGGAACTATTTTTCTCTTTATTTTTGACTTTGCATCTATCTAATAAGCGAGTACATGCTGTGCAAAATCGTTCAAAAAATATACTAAAAGAAACAACAAGCGGCGGGTAGCCGAGTGGTTTGGGCATCAGCTTCTGATGCGAGAGGTCTGCGGATCGAATCCGGTCGGCGTGTACCAATGAGTTTTTTACATACATACATACATACATAGCGTCACGCCTGTTTCCCGGTGGGGTAGGCAGAGACCACGGATCTCCACGTGCCACGATCCTGACACACCTCTGCTGCCTCTTCCACTCCCATAATGTTCTTCATGCATGCTCGTCGGTTACGGGTACTACGCACTTGGCTCTTTTTGAGCACATGCCCGATCTGGTCCAGGTACGTGCGTCTAGGGCGACCCTTCCCGACTCCTTCACATTTGCTTCATAAATTTCCTTCGTTAGTCTCCTATCACCCATTCTTCCAACATGACCGGACCACCGAAGCATCCCTTTCTCAATCCTTGTCACTATAAACAATGTCCTTGTTCACTGAGACTGCCTAACTTTCCCGCGTCGTCCGCCGACATTATGTTGAATGGTTTTCGGTGAGTGTACTGTGTATCCCTTGTTCCTGTAACCGCGCTGTTTTTTTATTGCTTCCGGACTGGGTGGCTCTACCCGAGGTCGAAGCCTCAGGCGCAGCCAATTTCACCGCCGAGGAGGTGCCAGTCCGGCTTGGAGGTGGACTAATGTGGCTGAGGAAATTCTATTAACCCGCGATTTGAAGATCCGTCGATTGTAAGAGTGGGGAATGATATTCCCCGGAAGCCCGTTCCACATCTTTGCAGTGCGGCACAAAAACGATTTAGAGAATCGTGCAGTTCGAAGAACTCTTCTGTCGACTACAAAGGGGTGTTCCGCGAGAGTATGGCGGGTTTGGCGAAGGCTAGAGGAAGGATAAGGGAAGCAAGTTCGTCAGAGCAGCGGCCATAGTACATCGGCGATAAAACAGGCTCAATGACCCAACGACGTCTGTGCTTCAGAGGTTGAAGGTCCTTTGTGAGTACAGAGTCGCCAATGAGGCAAATGGCTCGTCGCTGAATAGAATCCAAGGCTGAAAGAAGGTACTCAGGGGAACCCTCCCAAAGATGACTGCAATATTCCATCACCTGTCTTACTTGTAGAGTGTACGCAGTTGGACCGGCGTGAAAAATCGCTGTTACATAAAGATCTTTTAAAGGCGTGTCAATAAATTGGCTGCGCCTCGCTGTGCGCGGTTTCGCGACGGTGTTATTGTCTGTGTCCGATCTTATACTGACCTTCCGACTGACTACTCCGCGCCGGCTCTATATAAACACAGGTTTCTATTGTTATTACTCTTACCTATCTGTTGTTAGCTGCTGCAAAAATACCAGACGTTATACATAGGTCTACTGTGCAGAATTTACGCATTAAAATCTGTCTCAGCGGGTTTTGAGAGAATTCCATTAGTGTAGTGTAGACTGTGTGGAGTGCTGCTAGCCGGTGTGACGTGATGTCGCCTGGTAATGTGAGTTACGGCCTCGTGTGTCGTTTGTCACGTCTACGTGGACCCCCGACCCCCTCGTGCTAGAGTATGCTCCTGCCCTTATGCCGCGGTATAGTGGCTCATATACATTTTGTACATACTGGTTTAGGTTTAAAATTTCTGGTAATAACAGACAAATGTAAAGCATCTGTCGTGGACGAGGGCTGATGAGGGAAGATGTGGCTCTCATGCAAACCGAAATGTTCCGCGCGCCGAAATAAAGTTACGGTAGCGGGCTTACTTACTTTTCTCTTCTTTTTAAATACGAATTTCACGCGAGCGAAGCTGCCGGCAAAGGCTAGTTATTAATAAATACATAATTTTAAATAAGTGTAATCGGGTATATTATACTTTGGAGTTCCTTTTAATTGTTGTATTGTCACATTTTAGTTTTTTTTTTTTATGGAACCTGACACGGTTGGCTACATCACCTACAACATCCGTGATGTCAGCCCATAACACAGGGTGAACTAGGTGCCATGTCAGTGCTTCTCTTCATTTGATGTCGGCTACACTAAACTGGACGGAAAACACGAACTATTTACATAGCCGTTTCGACCGACGTTTCGTTCAGTGCGGTGGTACCAATCCGGCCGGGATAAACCCTACCTAACTAATCCCTACCTGGTCTAATAGTTTTTCTTGTAACATTGAAAGCAAGTTAACTACAGTATCAATGTATGCACGAGACTACGCAGGACACCGGGCGGCGCGGCGGGGTCGCTCGGTGTCGGTGTCAGCATGTCAATTATTCAAGTTTAGCTCCTAAAAGTAGTCGCGCCAACTTGCTCTCAGCAGCGGAGTCAGGTGGGCGTGGAGCTGGTGAAGTAGCCAGCTGGATATTAATAGCCCAAAGCTTTTAGCCTTCGTTTTTACCGGCCGCTCTCGCCGCGCCGCCGCGCCCGCGCCGCCCTCAACTCCGCCCCGCCCAAATCATTCGAGTGTTCATGTAAATATTTAATGAGCTAAACGGCTGCTGAAGTATTCTCGGCTCTTAGAACACACTTTAATAGGCCTTTATGTTGCTAATTAAATCATTCGTAAAGCTCGATAGCTGGGTGGTGCTATGTAGGTATGGGCGACGCGGTCGGACGTTGTATGTGTGACCATTCGACCGACCGGATTGAATGAAGGTTTAACCGGACCGCACTAAATGAAGGTCAGTCGAAGCAGCTGTGAAAATAGTTAAACTTTTCCATCCAGCTCAGTGTAGCCGGCACGACCATCGGAAAGCACTGACACGGCACCTAATGGGCGCGGCGTTCAGGGGTGACATCACGCGTGCAGTAAGTAACCAAACATGTTAGCTTCCGCACACAACTGAAAGTATAGTGCAGTCAGTCAGTGTGTATGTGTCCACTGCTGGATATTATCCTCTCCAATTTTCCTCCAGTCCTCCCGGCCTTCAGCAGTACGGAACCACTGCTTTCAAGGTATTTAATTTTTCAAAGTTCTTTTCAAATAGTGCAGTACCTACTTTAATCTAATTAAGAGATATTGATCCCACTCGGGAAAACAACCAAGTACAACTATTTTCAAAAGCACCTCGACCAATTTATTCCGCAGTGTTCGGCTTCACTCCAGTTGATCGGCGAAATAATTGGAGCCCAATTTGAAACAGCCTAACTCACTCGGCCCTAAATGAACGGCCAAATAAAACAAAGGCAAATATTTCAAGTTCATGTTAATGCATTTATTTTGAAAAAAAAAAAATTATATATACATTAGAAGGATTTTCGGTAATTTAACATTTCTCATTTTGTAACAAAATATTAAAACTTACATATGTATTATTTACTTTGCTAAATATTCACTGAATATTTATTCTCTGCAACTAAGTATTTAATTTATATCTCTGTGCACAGTTACATAGATACAGTTGTGTATACAGTGCCTTGCTTGTTTGAAATCAAATATGTAAATGTTTTTAATAATTTTTTTTCTATTTCATATGTACTTCATTTTTATTCTAATTGTTCATTCAGATATTATTTGAGAAATATCAAAATCGCTCATAACTTTAAATTTTAAAAATAATATCCATTATGTTTATAATTTTATTGAATGTTCCGGACTCCGGTACACATGAACCCTAGACATCGAGATAGCTGTACACATCGCTATTTGAGATAACATCGTACACGCACACTGTTCCACATACATTATATTATGTGTTCTCTACACATCCATAACATTTAGAGTATTTACAATAAATTCGTATTTGTGAAACAATAATTATTGTAATAGATATGCTTTGTTAACACACATTTTTAACATTTGTTAGATTGTATCTACTTATAAAATTATATGTTTTCTAGCACACCTATAATTACTATGTACACGAAATAATTGAATATTGTCTCAACATATTGTACCCGAGGAAATCTATATTATTACACATTTTAGATACATCATTACTGAATCAAATACTACACAAGTTCCACGCACTGAAATACATAAATCTTATTGTACTCCTCACTCCTCCTCACACGTACCCAAATACAATAGAGGTGGTCCGGTTACAGGCAGGGTTGGAAAAAAGACCGGTCTTTCCGATGTTATCAGGGACCGGGAAAAGACCGGTCTCTACATTTCGATACTGACCAGTCTTTGAGACCGGTCCGTAAGACCGATAGACCGATACTGACCGTCTTCAGGTAAGGAACGAAAGTTTTTTGCCTCTAAGATTCATTAACCGCTCCTTGGACCGAAACCGAAAAGTGCCCTGTTCTGCTAAAAAGACCGGTCTTGAGAGATAGCTAACTGACCGGTCCTCAAATTCGCGGACCGGTCGTTTTTCCATCCCTGCTTACCGGTTACAGCGGGTCGGCACTTCATACTTCACAAGCTGATGGAAACTAAGTTTTTTTTGTTTTCATTATTTATTATTAGAAAATTTGTAAAAACTTCTCAAATAGCAGTTTGTTGCCTTGAAATTTAAGTAAAATCCGCGCACAATCTTTCACACTACCCATTCACTTACCCACAATCCCAGGCTTGACTGGTAGATATTGCCTTTAGGCTTTAACTCCACCTTTTATAATATTACATTAACTAATTTCTTTAGTATCTAAGTTGAGATCCGGATTATGCAAATAAACGATTTTTTTCACTTTGTACACCCCCAGCGTCGCTTGTTAAAAAAAAATGTTTTTGCGTATGTATGCAGTGGCGCCTGTGTGTTACAAAACAATCTTTCTGCATAGCTCATTTAATTTATTTCATGATTAACCGTTTAGATGATAAGGGACTGTGACATGCCGACAGACAGACAGACAGACAGATAACGAAGTCTTACTGTAAGATTTCCTGTTTTATCATTTTGATACGGAACCCTGAGTGCTTGTGTGAAATACAACACCTACATAATAATTACCGGTATACAGCACAGCAGCGCCCTTCTCTAAACACGTAATACATGTAGAAATATAATATGTAGATACATACATTAATTTAACATTCGAAAAGTAGACACACTGGTCACGCAACAAAACATGTTGCAGGTGACGCTACAGGTACACTCTCGTGTCGCAACACTCTACCAATACACACAACAATACAATCGAGTTACACTACGCGTGGCACTAAGAGAATATTTACAGTCGCCTTGCGGCTAGAAAAAATACTTTTAAAACAGTCTGTTAAAAAGCACTGTTCAGGGATTCATTTCATTTACTCACTTACAAAAGTTCACCCATTTATAAGTTCACCTATTCGCCAGAGTTCACACTTATAAAGGTTCGGCTATTCGCTGTCAGCGTTCACCCTTTGCCGGTTCGGTCTCCTCCGGCGAAACCGTGACTCAATCTACAGTTTGACTGTTCATCGTGGGAGTGTCAATCGTCTCCTGTGCACGCGTCAACTTGACAATGGTTCTTTAAAACCAAATCACTTGTTACTGTTTTACTATTTATGCATTATTTATTAACCACTGTTCCTTGTTCTCAAACTAATCATGTTTGGGGAAGTTTGTAGAGACAAATGAAACTAGCATACGGGTTGCCCCGCCACCAATCATAGTCCCAAGGCCAGGTAACAAGTATTCGCTTGAGTTGTCACTTGTCACTAGTTGTCACTATACATAGTTCGGTGTCACTACCAATTCACGATAGGTATCACGAGTATGTTCTAACGTCGTTTCCGGTTGTCTGCACACAACTGTCACTATGTTTTACTTGGTTCTATTCTCGGTTCTATTTTAATCATTATTTTCACTGGAGCGTCACTGTCATGTACGTTTCGTGAGTTCGAGAGCTTCTCTACCGTCGTCGGTCCGTTCTGAGGAGCTGTCTGAATGGGACTAGTCCAATAATCTATGTTCGTTTGTCTCGAGAGCAGCGAATTGTTTACATCATGCGTCCGGGTCGGCGGGATAGTCGTCACCACGCGTATGACCTCACGCCCGCCAATAATGAACCCCATTGTTCCATCGCAGCTCGCGTCTCCTAGTCGAGCGGTCCCTAACCTTGACTTAGTATTTCTTCTTAACAAATCTATTTTCGGATACAATGCTCCATATGTTTCTACTCTCGTCATCGTGTGTGCTGATACCTGTATCCTGACCCCAGTTTCAACTTTGATTGGCAGACTAACATATATTTCCTATAATTTACATTCTAACTTACTCTATTTTTCTACCTACCTATATGAATTACCTGGGCCCAGGTCTTTACCGATAATATGAATATGAAACTATAGTTCTAGCCTTATTTATTAATTTCGCAGTGTTCTTAATATTATTGTGTCTGTCGCCAACAGTCTCCCCTCCGTATGCCTCGGTCATACTTAAACTTTGGGGCGGCAGACTCATCGCACCGTCTGTCCTCTCCAGTTGGCCAGGTCTCGGTCGGTGATGCAGTGACATGAAAATAAATGCATTGGTTCAACAATACTGTCATCATAGAAAACATATTTACGATATATTTGGATGAGTCGCTGTGTAAATAATTAGACCACCATAAAGTCCTATAATAACAATAGCCCGGCGGGCGTCAGTGCTGCAGGTTAAGATAGAAGATATTGGTTTCTATCGTAGTGATCTGTGCCCACCAGTAGACAGCATTAGATCGCTGATGTGTTGAAACTTCAAAACAAAGAAAAAACCAAACGTTTATTGAAACGATTTACTCACATGCGGAGGAACTGCATAGTTCCATCACGACGTGTCGAAAAGATCTCGCCTATGAGCAGCTCGTTTAACGGCATTACTAGCCGCAGAATGTCGAGACGGTACCGTCATTCTCTTCAAGAAATAGTGTGGCGAGCTCGCTTCTTAAGTGTCTCTCCGGTGAAGTGTCATGGTAAAGATGGTCTTTGTTGGGCGGACCATTCGTACTTCGAATCCATATATTCTTGGCGCGCCGGCGAGATGGTGCTCCACTGGATGGCCAGCTTGCCCAGCCAGTCTAGTCGGCGGGTAGTCTCCAACTTTCTTCGGTTCAGATTCAATGTGAGTCGTTGCTGTGATGTTGATCCGTCGAAATGCGACCAACATAGAGTCAGCGGCCAAGCTTGCGGCTAACTCAGATATGCGAAGAGAGTCGACTCCACTGCTTTTTCAATGCAATGTCAAATCGATTTCCATGGAGTAGACTCCAGCCAGTGTCGGTTAATGCGTCGAACGGAAGGTTGGTGGTGAGCTAAGCGGGTGTTCGGTAGATTACCCGGTAGCGATAAGCACGGCCTTCGTCGTCGTTCTTTACAGTTCTTGCAGTGGCTGACCACGCGCTCAACGTATTCTTCAATCGCATTATTTCAGTAACTTAAATTCAAGAGACTGTGCGATTATTTCTCGTGATGGCAACTCGAGTACTCGTATGTAGGTAGAGTGTGCTGGAATTTCCACCCTCGTGTAGACATCGGTGTCGGTCGGCACAGCTTGGCTAGCGAGTCGTAATTGCGTAACACGTCGAATTCGTCAAGGTGCTAAGCGTGTCTCATTGCTTCTGTGAGCTGGTTCAATAGGATTGCCTCGTGGCGGCTCCGACGCTTCCGCCCCACCACCTCACCGCACTCTGTTGCGGCAAGGTTGCGCTCGGGTGGAGGTTACGTCACCATTATTCGCTAGTTTAGGCTATCTCGCTCTAGCATGCTAGTGTGGGGAATTTCCCCCCTTTCGGCCATCACCGTTTCCACCTCACCACCACTCGTTGCGGTGAGGTTGCGCTCGGGTGAGGGATCATCCCGAGCTTGTCCCACAAGACAACCTGAGTACAGGTTGTCTTTCGTCACTCCGCCGCAATCAGACGCGGAAGGGTAGTGCTGTTTCTTCCATGTCTATCTGATTCTTAATGTGATGTAGTGGCGTCGGTTTTAGAGTTGCGCACCCTTTTCTTCAAATTGCTTCAGTCTTGGGCACCCACTTTCACACACTTGTCTAGGTCACCGCTTGTAGTGCGTGCAAGTACGCCCAAATTGGAGGATCATCTTGTGTCGATAGTACGGTGTGCGGTGTAGCAGCTCGCACAGCAAACTCGTTTCTCGGTTTCCAAATGTAGATCTTGTGGTAGAGAGAATTTCTCGTAGGCCCCTCCCCTGGGTTTTGCGTTTCGTCAGACCAAAACCATCAAAGTGTCGTGTCAAAGATCAATTCGGCAAATTCTTCTATATATATCGCCAGTGATACGGGTTCACATGTTTCCGTCTATTCACTACGCCGTGTACCACGAGTGGTTTAGTGGTGCAATGCGTCCAGTTCTAAAACAGTTTCGGCTTTCTCCAGTATATGGTTGCTGCTCGTAGGTTATTCAATGCCAGTCCAGCTTCAATGAATTTGAATAGCATTACTAATATAATTTATTGGAGTTGCAGGCCGTTGCTCTCCCAGCTTTGCGTCATCCAGATCGTCATTGGTTGTAGAAATGCTTACTTGGGTTTTGCTGGATACAAAAATGCTGTCTTAGGTGGCATCGGCATGTGGTACGTGTGCAACAGTATCTACCCCACAGATGGCTCAGATTTACTGTACGAGTTGTTCTGATAATTCTGTAGTCACCTCAGGACCCGGTGCAATGGCTAGGCAACGCAATTGGCATCGAATTCTTGTTAGCGTGGCAGCTAGTCCATGTCGTGTAGAATTCGCGGGTGCGCCTCTCGGTCTATGCGAACACATTTCTCCACAAACGTTGTTCCACTAGCACTCCCAAATGGATCTCAAAACCCAAGAAGGGCATCAATATGTATTGGCATGATGAACCTCAACTATCATTCGCTGTTGTTGAGCCGGTTTCAGGTTGCCCGATGTAATTTTCAGTGGGACTTGGTGTAAGTCGAAGTTTATCGTCAGCTTGACGCGGTGAGTGCGCTATAGATCGGCTGGTCTATCGCTCGTTCAGCCGCAGATTTCAAATCGTTTGGTGCGTGCGCCGCAGTCAGTCCGAAGACAAAATATATCTCTTTATCATGCTCAATAAGGCTTCCCACAGTCAGAATGTATGCTCCATTCAATTGAATCGGTTACGGTTCATTTCGTCCTTCGTGTATGAATGTCAGTGACCATTTGTTGCCTTGGTCGTGCCGATTGTTGGCTGCAACATTTTCAACGTCCCGATGTCATTTTTTTGTCATCACAAACCGACTTAAATCGTCTAAGGTGGTGTTCTGTGATAGAAAACAGCGAGAACCAATGGTAATCGAGCAGAAGTAGGTTAGTACTCGAGTTCACTGAACCCTTATTTCAGCTACTCTTATAGGCCAGTTGGCGTGGGCCAACATAACGTCAGCCTGCGTCCTTCACACAGAAGGGTCTCAAGGGCTAAGCGTCACTGCCTCTACGGGCACTTTGCCCTGTCGCCTCAGTTTTGTTTATCTCTTTCTCAGCAACAATCAGCCAGCCACAATGAGCGGGATGGCTCTGTATATTTATGTTTTACTTCATTTATGGTAAGCCATGCCTTGATTTTGGGCCTTTTATTCCAATTATGTTAGTGGCAGCGATTTCCTTCAGCGTAATAAAGTATGCTTCCTTTATTCGGCATCGCGAAGAGTCACCATCGGGTGACTTTGACTTGACACTCCTCTGGTTCATATGTCTGCTACATCTCCCAACGCAAGTGACCGAAGCAGGGTCAATCTGGTCGATGCGTCGGTGTGGTGAATGTCGCAAGATTTTGCTTGGCAGGGGGCAATGACTCCTCCTTCTCAAGCTTGTGTCCATCATATCCTCGCACTATAGGGAGACGAGGCTTCGCTCGTGTGACGAGAGTCTTCATTATTTAATCTTCGTCTTCCTTATCTTCAGAAACTGTGTCCACCACCTCGCCGCATCATGGCGGAACGAGGTTTCGCTCGGGTGGGGAAGTGAACGTTCTTTAAAAACTCTGCCCACCACCTCGCCGCACTACGCCGGGATGAGGTTTCGCTCGGGTGAGGAGAAAATCCACTTCAGAAACTCCGCCCACCACCTCGCCGCACTACGGCGGGACGAGGTTTCGCTCGGGTGAGGAGAGAATCCGCTCCTGAAACTCCGCCCACCACCTCGCCGTGCCACGGCGGAACGAGGTTTCGCTCGGGTGGGGGGAATTTCTTACTTCTTCAGGCGCCTCCGCCCACCACCTCATCGCAATCGGTTGCGGTGAGGTTGCGCTCGGGTGAGTGGAGGGTCCACCTTCTTTGCCCACCAACTCACTGCGTTCCGCAGAGAGGTTTCGCTCGGTTGGGGGATCTTGTTCAGATCTTGTTATGAAGCATCACGGATGTGTCTTGTTTGATCAGCCTATAGACGTGGCGTGGTCCCACTCTATCACAGAGGTGCTTAAGACGCTTGTCGGTTGAAGTTTTGGTGACTCGTGATGGCTCCCCTCCGTGTAGCGGCACGGATCGCACTATGCGAAGCTATGGCATTCCACTGGGTCGAAAAAATCTGGATGAACCTCGACCTTCGCACAGATACTCTAGATATGCTCCGGTAGCGCCCGCTCACGTTTGAAATGACGTCGTGAAAGGACGACCAGCTGGATCTCCTGTGTGAGCATCGCACGCGTTGAGGAAGGTCGAATCCTTGGACTGCGCTAGCTCACGCATCCTTCAAAGAAGCTGAGATGGTCTCCGAGTTCCATTTCTCTGAGTTAACTTCTGGAACTGTCTTTCCTCTGATTCCTCATAATCTGATAAGAGTCAGATCTTTCTTCAGTGCATATTTGCTCGTGACAGGTGATGATATAATGATGTTCTGATTTTATTCTCTTCGTGTTGTATATTCGCGTAGATACATGTATTTAACTTCGTCGCCTTGCTTCTGCGGCCTCGAACTGAGCAAATCAGAGCCGCAGATGTTCGCGCCAAAAGGCTGGGATGCGGGACCTCAAGTTAATGTTGTTGACTCGCTCTGAGGTGAAGTAGAATTTTATATATGTTTTACATATTTGCTCGTGTCGAGGTTACCAGTTGGGTTTCGTGTTCGGTATGTGAAAGAATGAAATGTCTTTCAGTGTAAGTCCCCAATTTATGCATGCTCAAAGACAGCAGTGCTACCGAGTGTAAGGCGCGTACTCCTCGCGGCGCTTGTATCGCACTTCTATGTGGAGGCTGCTACAAATTAATTGACTCAAACTCTACTCCTCCGGTGTCGTTCCGCGCAAGGCGACTGGCGACAGGTCAGGCGTAGCCTCCTACTCGCATACGGGTACGAGCAGGATTCGCTCTGGGCGCGCCGCCACATAGCATCCGATTTCCATTATCTGGTGTGGGCTGTGTGTGACTGGAATACCACGCATCCAGCAAGGCACAGGCTAAGATGCTCCATAGTGCTTGGCAAAGTTACTGCACATGACATCAGTGTTCATCCCGTGTTGTTCTGTACGATGCGATGGATGAGGCGTAGCCTCGTACTCCCATAAAGCTGCAAACAGGATGTGCTCCGGGCTTGCCGATGTATAATGGTTGATTTGCATGCCGTGAAGGAGCCGGCTACATTGTGATACGACGACGTGACGGTGGTACTCACGGTTTTCAACTTGACGTGAATTTCGGTTCCATACGTTGCAACACCGTGCACCCGGGGTCGCTTCACACGATGGAGCGCTGCCTCCCGCTCGCTTATGGATGCGAGCAGGATGTGCTCTGGGCGCGCCGTCACATACGATCGACTTCTGCAGAGTGGTAGTGCGGGCAGCATTGTGCTTCGGCAACGGAAGGTGTTCAACAAGTTCCAGTTCTACTTAGCTATTTCGAAGTAATATGTTCTTGCTTCAGCGAGTCGGTGTACGTAGTACATACAATTAATGCACGTGGCTCGGGTATGCGGGGTGTGTAGGCTCAGTACTCAGTAGTACAGGTGTTCACGCAGATGCAGTGGCGTTCGCACCCGGGCGCATCAGTTCGGGTTTGGCAGCACAGGTAACACTGGCTTGGGCACTCTGGAGTGTAGTACAGGCTCGCGGGTATGTACGGCCACGCAGGGAAAGTGTCACGCGCATGTGGGCGCAAGCGCAGCGGCGCGCGCAGGCAGGTGTATGCAGATACGTGAGTTTACTTACGCAGCCACGCAGGGGCAGTGGTGCGCGCACGCTTGTTGCAACAGCTCGATTTTGGCGGGGGCAGGTACAGCGGCGCGCTTATGTGGGTGTAGCGGCGCGCAAGTGCAGGTGCGCAGGTGTGTGGGACACGCAGATGTAGCACGCGGCGCGAGCGCAGCGGTGGCGCGGGCACGCAGGTGTGTGTTGGCACGCAGGCGTGTGCGTACAGAGGCGCGCACACGCGGGCGCAAGTGCGGCGGTGCGACGCGGGCATGCTGGTATGTGCGGGCACGCAGGTGTGTGCAGGCACGCAGGTACGTGCGGGAACGCAGGTGCAAAGGCGCGCGCACGCGGGTGCAAGCGCAGCCGTGCGGTGCAAGCACGCGAGTGTGTGCGGGCACGCAGGTGTGTGTGGCACGCAGGCACGTGCGGGAACGCAGGTGCAAAGGCGCGCGCACGCGGGTGCAAGCGCAGCCGTGCGGTGCAAGCACGCGAGTGTGTGCGGGCACGCAGGTGTGTGTGGCACGCAGGCACGTGCGGGAACGCAGGTGCAAAGGCGCGCGCACGCGGGTGCAAGCGCAGCCGTGCGGTGCAAGCACGCGAGTGTGTGCGGGCACGCAGGTGTGTGTGGGCACGTACGTATGTGCGGGAACGCATGTGCAGCGGCGCGCGCACTTGGGCGCAGCGGCGGTGCGGGCGCAGCTGAGGCGCGGGCACGTAGGTGCAGCGGTTCGGCGCTAGCACGCGGGTGTGTACGGGCGCGTACGTATTTGCGGGCACACAGGTGCAGCGGCGCAGGCGCGGCGTCGCGGGCGCGGCAGCTCGGCACGCGAACTTGCGCAAGCGCGGCGGAGAGGGCGCGGCGACGCGGGCACGCGGATGTACACGGACACACAGGTAAGCGCGCACGCAGGCAAGCTTCGGACTCCGTCACTGTACTATGCATCGCGGCTTTTTTTCACTGCCGAATTGAGTCCACGGCATCGCGGATCCGGCTCGAAGGACCACTGTTAAAAAGCACTGTTCAGGGATTCATTTCATTTACTCACTTACAAAAGTTCACCCATTTATAAGTTCACCTATTCGCCAGAGTTCACACTTATAAAGGTTCGGCTATTCGCTGTCAGCGTTCACCCTTTGCCGGTTCGGTCTCCTCCGGCGAAACCGTGACTCAATCTACAGTTTGACTGTTCATCGTGGGAGTGTCAATCGTCTCCTGTGCACGCGTCAACTTGACAATGGTTCTTTAAAACCAAATCACTTGTTACTGTTTTACTATTTATGCATTATTTATTAACCACTGTTCCTTGTTCTCAAACTAATCATGTTTGGGGAAGTTTGTAGAGACAAATGAAACTAGCATACGGGTTGCCCCGCCACCAATCATAGTCCCAAGGCCAGGTAACAAGTATTCGCTTGAGTTGTCACTTGTCACTAGTTGTCACTATACATAGTTCGGTGTCACTACCAATTCACGATAGGTATCACGAGTATGTTCTAACGTCGTTTCCGGTTGTCTGCACACAACTGTCACTATGTTTTACTTGGTTCTATTCTCGGTTCTATTTTAATCATTATTTTCACTGGAGCGTCACTGTCATGTACGTTTCGTGAGTTCGAGAGCTTCTCTACCGTCGTCGGTCCGTTCTGAGGAGCTGTCTGAATGGGACTAGTCCAATAATCTATGTTCGTTTGTCTCGAGAGCAGCGAATTGTTTACATCATGCGTCCGGGTCGGCGGGATAGTCGTCACCACGCGTATGACCTCACGCCCGCCAATAATGAACCCCATTGTTCCATCGCAGCTCGCGTCTCCTAGTCGAGCGGTCCCTAACCTTGACTTAGTATTTCTTCTTAACAAATCTATTTTCGGATACAATGCTCCATATGTTTCTACTCTCGTCATCGTGTGTGCTGATACCTGTATCCTGACCCCAGTTTCAACTTTGATTGGCAGACTAGCATATATTTCCTATAATTTACATTCTAACTTACTCTATTTTTCTACCTACCTATATGAATTACCTGGGCCCAGGTCTTTACCGATAATATGAATATGAAACTATAGTTCTAGCCTTATTTATTAATTTCGCAGTGTTCTTAATATTATTGTGTCTGTCGCCAACACAGTCGTTCAAATCTTTATCTGAAAACTTCGAGTTTTTCCCTAACGTGTATTCCCTGAGTAAACACTATAATCAATAATATCGGTTTTCGTGCGGAGTTTTGCGATAGAAGATTACGCCTTTCATAATAATAAACAGGTAGATTACGCACCGACGACGCTGTGACGCGCCGGCGCGCCGCCGTAGCATCCATACAAGAAGACTACCAAATTTTGAAAATTAAATTCGTACTTTACGCTTACCGAGGTCGCTCCATTTGGCCAAGTCAACAATTGACATTAATATTATAGACATGCATTTGTTACGCGAGCTGACGCGTCTGACGCAGTCGTTCACGTGTATGTCACAGCCGACGTTGGAGGAAGATCCACTGGAGCGGGTGCCGAGATCTAAGAGTCTAGTTCCCGGTCGGGAGTGGGTATCTGGTTGGCCCGCAGCACGTCGGCGGAGGTGGACTTGACGCGGTTGTTCAAGTGTATGTCACAGCCGACGTTGGAGGAAGATCCACTGGAGCGTGTGCTGAGATCTAAGAGTCTAGTTCCCGGTCGGGAGTGGGTATCTGGTTGGCCCGCAGCACGTCGGCGGAGGTGGACTTGACGCAGTTGTTCATGTGTATGTCACAGTCGACGTTGGAGGAAGATCCACTGGAGCGGGTGGCGAGATCTAAGAGTCTAGTTCCCGGTCGGGAGTGGGTATCTGGTTGGCCCGCAACACGTCGGCGGAGGTGGACTTGACGCAGTTGTTCATGTATATGTCACAGCCGACGTTGGAGGAAGATCCACTGGAGCGGGTGGCGAGATCTAAGAGTCTAGTTCCCGGTCGGGAGTGGGTATCGGGTTGGCCCGCAGTACGTCGGCGGAGGTGGACTTGACGCAGTTGTTCATGTGTATGTCACAGTCGACGTTGGAGGAAGATCCACTGGAGCGGGTGGCAAGATCTAAGAGTCTAGTTCCCGGTCGGGAGTGGGTATCTGGTTGGCCCGCAACACGTCGGCGGAGGTGGACTTGACGCAGTTGCTCATGTATATGTCACAGCCGACGTTGGAGGAAGATCCACTGGAGCGGGTGGCGAGATCTAAGAGTCTAGTTCCCGGTCGGGAGTGGGTATCTGGTTGGCCCGCAGCACGTCGGCGGAGGTGGACTTGACGCAGTTGTTCATGTGTATGTCACAGCCGACGTTGAAGGAATATCCACTGGAGCGGGTGCCGAGATCTAAGAGTCTAGTTCCCGGTCGGGAGTGGGTATCTGGTTGGCCCGCAGCACGTCGGCGGAGGTGGACTTGACACAGTTGTTCATGTGTATGTCGGAGCTGACGTTGGAGTGATGGTTGTCGCGACGCTGCCGCGCGGCGCACATGCGTCGCCCCGCCGCGCCCAGCACCGACCTGGGGACCAGGTCATTCATCAGTGACATCTTGTCCAATCGTACAAACAACGTACAAGAGGAAATTATAATGTGTGTGGAACAATAGATGGTTCAGCTAATAAATACAAGCTTGTCCCCTCTGGACTCAATTCAACGTCGAGCCGTGCGACTATAGAGGGCGACCCCGAGTTGTCGCTCAATCTAGAAACACTGAAACTTCTTAGGGAAGTCGGCGCCCTATGTACGTGTGTTTATTTATTTATCTCATTATATTCCCTTCCCCCTAACCGTACAGTCTCGAGTCTTTCAAGAGGGGCCCGAATAGGTAACTATTAGGCTGGTGTATGGGTGGCTCGGCGCGACATGTCGCGCTTTCTGTAAAAAGAAAAAGAAAACCTATGCTGACGGGTTTAATCCTGTCGCCTAATAAGTTAACGGAAGGAAGCTAGAATCTTTATACGAAATTTGAACCATGAAGCAACTCGTGTCCGTGAAAGAACTTAACAAACTTTTCGAGGCGGTGAAACGAAACATGACATGAAGCATTTACAAATTATGTATCTATATAACACTTATTTCCGCAGGCATCTTCCGTAATGTTGCACATGGTGCTGAAGCTGACCAAACATAACATACGAATGCAATGGTATCCACATTTATTTCCATGCGACGAAGCTAATTAGTAAAAGCATTTCTTGTCCACACTAGTGTCGACATCGTGTCGCGGGTCGTGTAGTGGATGTGTTGCCGGGTGGAGCGCGAGAGGGAGTGGAGTGCGATCCTGTAGCCGCGCCACTCGAAGCTTGAACGAACACGACACCGAACGCCCCACCTCCCCAGCTGTGTATCGAAAATATCCCGACCTCAGCGGAGGATGCGGCGGCGCTGATTAGAGCGCGGCGGCGCCGGGGAACGGATTACAATGGCTATGTGATGGGAAACGCGAACTCCTCGCATTTCATGCTATGAATATGTTCGCACACGAGACGAGAGAGCCTCACGGCCAATATTTACAATGTTGGAGATCGATCGATCACTTTCAAGCGTAATCTTGTTGGCAACGGTTGAATTCGATATGTGTAGCGAAATAGTATGAAGCGACGTATCCGCACTTCGATTAAGATTTGTTTGCCCGTCCGGTGAGCGGCCGAACGAAAGAGATTGTACTGGAAAAGATGCAGAGGGTGCTAGCGAGCGATTTGGTCATTGAAATCGATCAGATAATTCTTTCGTTCGGGCGATCAACGAACGGGCGAAAACTACTCGTATTCCATATATGTACATGTGATTGTTGATTTTGGTTTCAACGGCACGACCACGACTAGCAGTATTAGCATGGCACCTGGATCCGACAGAAATGAAGCACGAAGCAGAGCACAGTGCATATAGTGCACAGTGTCAGGTTCTAGGTATAAGAACTAACACAGCTGACTACGAGACCTACTCGTAAACTACCTAATCTGCGCCTAAAGTGCTTTCGACTGTCACTGCATATAGAAAGATTTCACAACACAACGCGATTCGCTTAACGTTCATGTCAGACAGCGACAAAACTGCGCCCTTTTCGAAATTTCGAACCATATGCAAAGCAGTCAGTATGATAATAAGGAATATAGGTGGGAAAAGACTACTGTCGGATGACAGAGTTGTCGTTCGTTTAGGCACGGCCTATGGCCAGCTGTCGCAAACAAGGCAGCACTTGGAGTTGTGCCGTGTAGGTGCGGTTCGAGAGGAAGAAGCGCGCTACACGAGGTGGCTTACAGCAGAGCGGTCGTCTCGTGTGCGGTACGGGCGCACAGCCGCTGTAGCACAGATTACTTAATAGTTACTTCGTAACAGATAAATCACTCCATAGAAAATGTTCCTACTTTCGGGCTTTAATAGCCTACTGTTTCACGTCGACATTTGCTGCGTGCGAAAATGTACCTTAACGATCGAGTGTAAAGTGGTTATTGCTCTGCAGCTGTGCGCAGTTGCGTGGGCGAGCGTCTATGTATACTCCGCGCGGCTGACGAATTCGCACTGAAATAGACCGCCGGCGGCGGCCCGTCGGGCGGTAGGTAGTTAGCGCGCGCAAGTACATAGAGTGTGTGAGGCTGTAGTCTGTATGTAGGCCGGCACGGCGGCCGCGGCGGCGGCGGCTCGCAGTCAAACTTTGTGAGCGATATGCTCTCCGTGGACTTTACCGAGTTAGCTTGCACTATTTTTGCGGTTGTAATTATTTTAACTGTAAATTTTTTAAAATACACAGTTTTTAAATGTTTTGTTCTGAGCTTTTACGTGTATGGGTGATATAAAGTGTACAGTACGCGATAAGCAGCCTGTCTTCACTTTGCAGTACAAACATCCCAGCAATCCAAGGAAGTCTCCGGTATGGCACCTACCTTCTCGGAGGTGATATTACCTAGTCCGAGCATGTGCTTTGGCCCCTCTGACTCAGCCACCCATACCGGATTACACAAAAAAAAAAAAATTATTTTGCTGAAGTACAATGATACCACAGCCAGAGCTTACTGATATATAAACATGTTTTGGACAATTTCGAGTGAAGCAAGAATATAATATTATACTATCTAACATTTCTTACAATAAAGTAATTTATTGCACATTTGCACAAACATACGAAACGTATACATACTAGGTGGATTTAATGCTGAGAGTATTTCCTCCCAATCATTTCTAAGTATTATTAAATCATCGTGGCACCAAGTTCACCCGGTGTTATGGGCTGACATCACGGATGTTGTAGGTGATGTAGCCAACCGTGTCAGATTCAATAAAAAAAAAAAAATAATTGTATAGTTCTTGAAAAATATTTAAAGTAATATTATGACATACTTGATTTTCAAAATAAAATGAGAAAGATCTCGCGCGTCTCTGTAGCGAGCTACTACCGCGCGTAGCCGGGCTCCGCTCGGCGCGGGGCGGAGCGCGGGGCGGGCGGAGCGCGGGGCGGGCGGAGCGCGGGGCGGCCGGAGCGCGGCGTGGCTAAAAGCAGTACCCAGTGGTGCTCGCTCGCGCGGAACAAGCTGTCGTACGAGCAGATAGCGAGCGTGGCACCCTCCGCCCCCAGACTATTGTGCCCAGCCGTCCGGGATCAACCCGGACATTCATTATCTTTATCTAGATTTATAAAACAAAACAAAAATTCCCTGCGCAGTTGCTTGCCGGCTCTTCTTCGTAGATAATCAAAGCGGATATCGAAAAATAATTGTGACAAGTTCAAGAACAGTTTTACTGCCATATTAATGCTCAATAAACAATGTACCGTGTTGGGCCGGTACTTTAAAAGAATAGCCCCACTGCATCTCTCCCCGTGTATGTCGTAAAAGGCGACTAAGGGATATGACTCCCTTCTTATATTACTAGGTGGTAGCGTTTAACCCGCCCTGGTTGGTACTACCGCACTGAATGAAAGGTCGATCGAAACGGCTATGTAAATAGTTTGTGTTTTCCGTCCAGTTCAGTGTAGCCGGCACGACCGAAGGGAAGCACTGACGTGGCACCAAGTTCACCCGGTGTTATGGGCTGACATCACGGATGTTGTAGGTGATGAAGCCAACCGAGTGTTTCCATAAAAAAAAATTAAAAATATGTACAGTGCTCCGGGAATCCCACACCTTGTCAAGGAGGCCGCGTAATTAAAAATCAAGGGAATTGGCGTTGACTTTACTGTTTAGACTTGGCCGGTACGCGCGCGCGTAGGCTCACGTAGCGGCGTATGCGCGTGCCTAACTACTTTGCCCTCGGGACTACACAAACCGCTCGGTTAGTAGCCGCTAAATCGAACAAAAATTTGTTCTTTTTTAATAAAATGGTATCCTTATGTATTTTATTTTATATATTTATTAAAAAAAAAATTGGTTGTCTGTAAAGTCGGTTTACGGACGATAGTTTTACGTGATAACGTCATCAATTTGTGCTTCCCTGGTACTTTAGAACCAGAGAGATAAATGTGTACAAGCCGACGCTTGGGCCGATTGTGCCTCTCTATCGCTTGTTACGCGCTCTCGCTTGCACACACAGGCTCAGATGGCACGTGACACTTTTTCGTGCGTGCAGCCGGTGTTCATCAATTTATAAGACGTGACGTTATCACGTCAAAATTTTCATTGTGTAGATAATTTTGGAAAATTTTAAATAGGTTTTAAGCTCAGTGCATTATCGACTATGTAATGCTCATGTTCTATGTCCGGGAATGAACCAAAGAAAAGGGGGTATGCCTACCCCCAACCCGAGCCGCCCCGTCACACGTCATGTGTAACGAGAATATGCGCCGTAAGTAATACACAATATACTCCCACTCCACATTTCTGTATTTCATATCATTCTAGGATATTATTTTTAATGTGATTGTGTTAGAAAGTGTGTTTGGTTACCGAATATTTAGCGTGAAGAGGCTCTTGTCAGACCGGCACGGCATTCGCAACCCCCGTGCATCACAGCAAGTCCATGGGCATCGTTAGACACCTGCTCGTAGGTGCAACGATGCCACATGTGCGCGTTTCACGTAAAATATATACAGGATGTTTCAGGATAGGCTTGAGAAACTCCAGGAATAGAAAGCACTCATTATTACAAGAGAAAAATCACTCAAATTGAAATTCCATATTTTTTTCTCATACTTGAAAATTGTGATAAAAACTCGATGGACAGTGAGTCTGGGGAGATTTGGCAACAGTGCTGTCTAGGTCTAGGGAGTGCAATGACCTAGCCCTGCCCCATTTTTCTTTTGATTTCATTCCAATTAATGTTTGGAATTTACCTATATGCAGTTCAATTCAACTAGTTAAAGCATGTAAGTTAGTCATTTTATTTTTATTTAATAAAGACGGAAGTTAACCGTCCACCAAATCTCGATGAAACGATTTTCAACAAAAAAGTACTATAAAATGACCGAATCTGGGAAAAAGTTTCAGCACTTTTCATCTTCAAATATGAACCCCTTTCAACCGTGAATTTACGAAACCCTATCCTGAAACGCGCCAATCACGTTAAAATCCATATTTTTTTTTTATGGAACCTGACACGGTTGGCTACATCACCTACAACATCCGTGATGTCAGCCCATAGCACAGGGTGAACTAGGTGCCATGTCAGTGCTTCCTTTCATTTCATTTCATTTCATTTCATAACGCTGATTTACTTTCACTGCCAGATATCATGCGTCGGGAGGACGTGGACTGTCAGCCTCGACAGCTCAGTGGTGCAGACAGTCGACTGTCGCTATTGATTGTTAAGCAACGCTGGGCGCGGTCAGTATTTGGATAGGTGACCGCTCGACCGTTGGAGGCTGACTGTGGTTCGAATTCCACGTAAAACTGTGTAGGTATAGGTAGTGTAGTGATAGTAGTGTAGTGAGTGTAGAAATAGTGTAGGTCCCTTTCCTTCCTACCTTACTAAGTGGTAGGGTTCAACCCGCCCGGGTTGGTACCACCGCACTGAATGAAACGTCGGTCGAAACGGCGATGTAAATAGTTGGTGTTTTCCGTCCAGTTCAGTGTAGCCTACACGATCGAAAGGAAGCACTGACATGGCACAAAAAAAAATTTGGGGTGCACTGACTACCCCATTAGGAAACAGACGTGAAGTTATGTATCTGTACAAACACAGATAGTGTGTCGGCTCATCCGTCACAGTGAAGCCTCCTCAATCTAACACTCCGACTATAATAGCACAAAGGGTCAACCGCCGCCTCGCCGCCTCGCCGCGCCGCTAACGAACTAGCTTTGTCGGCAAACGACGAGATTTGAATGTCTCCGCTCGGAGCCGCCAATCTGTAGCCGCGCGCGCGGGCTCCTCGAGTAGATCACATAGCCTAGCACAACTGCGCCATTATCATTTTAAACATAATAATTATGCGGAAATATATATTTGACAGTCTAGAATCTAGATCATTATGCAATCTGCAATTTACTAGAACAACTTTTTCGAGTGTGTACAGACACCTAATGAATGTATTATAAAAAATAAAAATAAATAAAGTAAAATGTGTGTTCAGATGAAATAAACAGACCCACACACAATATCACCACCATTTTTTTTAAATAATCTTGACAACACAATGTGTTATTAACATAACAATGATAGTGATATTGGGTGTATATCTGATCCTCCACTGGACTTTCGGATGAAGCCATTCGTGCCGGTTTTATTTTTTATTTATTTATTCGTTGTGGAAGACATACAGCAAATCACAATCATAATTAGAAGGTAATTTTTTTATACACATTTAAATAATATGGCCAATTAAACCATTAAAATGTTTTTTCCTGCTTTTATTGAGTCGATTCAGAACCAACCTATTGTAATATGATTGTTGTCCTTGTACCAGTTTCGAATTGTAGCATGGACCAACTGTATTCAAATTTAAGCACATTCATGCAAAATTTCGCGTTCTTAAAAAAAAATTTTTTTATGGCATCTGACACTGTTGGCTACATCACCTACAACATCCGTGATGTCAGCCCATAACACCGGGTGAACTTGGTGCCACGTCAGTGCCTCCTTTCGGTCGTGCCGGCTACACCGAACTGGACGGAAAACACAAACTATTTACATAGCCGTTTCGACCGACCTTTCATTCAGTGCGGTGGTACCAAACCGGGCGGGTTAAACCCTACCACCTAGTAATATAAGAAGGGAGTCATATCCCTTATCCGAGATACTTATCCGAGTATCTTCCATATTTTTTGGGTTTGTGTAATAAATATTGAATGTGATAATATTAAAGTCAATTATTTCCTTGCTAGGTTACGGAGTCTTCATATATTTATGTAGGCTGAAAGGTATTGACGCTAAGCAAACGGCAAATTTGGTCCCGCTGGTCCGCCCTCCCCCCCCCCCCCCCCCCCCCCCCCCGCCCCCGCGGCCGGCTCTCATCACTGGCGGCCAAATGATATTCCACCGGGGCCGCAGTTGAATTGAATAATTCAGCGTTGCTTCCGTATTACACAAACTTCAGTCGCTCGCTGCGGGCAGTCGCAACAGAAGGACGACTTGATTTGAATTCACCAGTTTTTAGGATTATGGAAATCAACCGATTGTCGATATAGCTGCCACTTCACTGTGAGCACAGAGAACCGCGCGGGGATTAGGTAATAAGGCAACCTGTGCGATTACGTATTCGAGCGAAGTGTCCATGCCGTCTTCCGTTTTTTCGCTCTAGAGTTTCATTAGCCGTCATCAAGTATTCAGGCGAAAAACGCGATCGAACTTTGTCAGTAAGAAGTGGACGACGGATTCTGAGAGGTGGGAATATTAAAAATTCATTAGCCTTATATTCAGAGAATTCGGCAATTTCGTGGGTTAGCTATTTACCCGCCTACCGGCAATATTGTATACGTATAGTGAGTACGTAGTGTTTGTAGCAAGATTGCTCCCATAGTCGTCGTAAGCACGAATAGAATACGCAATGAAAGACGGAAAATTACCTACATACAATATCAAAGTGACATAGCGGCGGGTGGCCGAGTGGTTTGGGCATCGGCTTCTCATGCAAGAGATCCATGGTTCGAATCCGGTCGGCGTGTACCAATGAGTTTTTTCTGACGAAAAAATTTACGTGCCTACCTACACCTGCTGCTTCACCGTTCGGAACCGGTGTAAAACTGTATAGGTCCCTTCCCTTGCCCCTTACTAGGTGGTAGACTCAAATTCTAGCCGACTGGGTTGGTACCACCGTACTGGATGTAAGATGGCCGCATAGCAGCCTAAGCTGTGTTCTCCTCTAGTCCAGTATAGCCAGCAATCCAGGGAAGTCTCCAGTATGGCACCTACCTTCTCGGAGGCGTATTGGCTGGTCGGAGCATGTGCTTTCGCTCCTCCGACTCAGCCACCCGGATTACATAAAACAATTGCAAAATAGTAACATAACGACGTAGCGACATAGCGGCATAGTGACATAGCGACATAGCGGCATAGCGGCATAGCGGCATAGCAGCATAGCGGCATAGCGACATAGCGACGCAGCGACATAGCGAGACGGTCACCAAGCGTTGGACAAGCAATATGACTGGAAATAAATTAATTATGTCTCCGTCCTCGGTAGGATAGAGCTCTAATGGATCGGTGCAGCGAGTCGGTGGCGGTGCGACCGTCGTTCGCGATAAGTACACCTGCAGGGCTAGGTCAGAACTTAGATGGGTGACCGTTCGATTGACTGTGGTTCTGATTTCACGTAAAACTTTAAGTCTCTGCCCTTTACTTTACAAGGTGGTAGTGTATATTTCACCCGTGGTGATACCACCGCACTGAATGAAAAGTATGTTGAAATGGCTATGTAAATAGCCGGTGTTTTTCGTCCAGTTCAGTGTAGCCGGCACGACGAAAGTGAACTACTGCCATGACACTTAGCTCTACAAGATTTTATGGACTTTTATCAAGGGTGTAGCAGGTGAAGTAGGCAACCATTAAAAAAATATATATATACATACATATCACACACGCTGAATCCCGAAAAACGGGGTAAGCAGAGTAATCAGTGTTGTGCTGCAAGAACTCTGGTAAATTACAGCACAACACCGACCACCACGTTTCGCACAGTATTCGAACAAGATTCAATCGATCAAGCAGCAAGTAAGCCACGAAAACCCACCTGCTGCATGACTCGGTGGAATTACCGTGCCAAGGTGAGAGGTGGCGAGCCTGTCGCCCTTTAGCACGGCATCTTGTTCTTATCCCTTAGTCGCCTTTTACGACATGCATGGGTAGAGATGCAGTGGGGCTATTCTTTTTAAGTACCGGCCCCACACGGTACAGTACCGTCCCCACACGGTATCTATAGATATTATATTATATAGTTATATTTTAAGTATAAAAATCCCACGTCAACTTCTAGTGTCCGATGCCAAATACGATTTTGGTGACAACAGCATAAGATCAAGCAACGGTTCGAAAATGTAGAGAGATACATCATCGACCCGGTGGTGGCGGTATTGGTAACGCGCTGGCGCGGCTCAAACCGGAGTTCCAGGTTCGAATCCTGATCGGGACGTATTTTTTTGTCTTCATTTTCGGCTTTTCATTCATCTAATGAAGAAATATATATATATATTAAATATAATGAATGGGTTTCCACCAAAGCTCTAGATATAGTATGAAGGTGTAGACTGTAGAGTGTGTATGTACCTGCAGCAGGAGTCGAGAGTCTTGCGGAAGGCGACGCGGAAGTCCCGGTTGAAGTAGGCGTAGATGAGCGGGTTGAGCGCCGAGTTGAAGTAGCCCACCCAGAACACACCGGCCACCACCGGCGCCGGCGCAGAGCACGTCTCGCACAGCGCCGTGATCACGTACCTGCGCGCGCACCACACTCTCAATCAGTCATACCATCTGTAAGCCTCGGTAGCTCAGTGCTGCGGTCGGTCGACCGTCGGTCGCGATAGACGTGGTCAGTAGTTGGATGGGTGACCGCTCGACCGTTGGAGGCCGACCGTGCTTTGGATTCCACGTACAACTGTAGGTCCCTTACCTTCTTACCTTACTAGGTGGTAGGGTTTAAGCCGTCCACCACCGGGTACCACCGCACTGAATGTAACGTCGGTCGAAACGGCTATGTAAATAGTGCGTGTTTCCCGTCTAGTTCAGTGTAGCTGACATGAAATGAAGGGAAGCACTGACATGACACCTAGATCACCCGGTGTTATGGGCTGACATCACAAATGTTGTAGGTGATGTAACCAACCGTGTCAGTTTCCACAAAAAGAAACTTTGGTGTGTCAGTGAATTTGCTCGTTACGCAACATTTCACTTGGCGATATTCCCAGCATGGCTCGCTCCAATCGCTCGCTGCGCAACTTTTAACCTTTGGGCAACAGTGACCATCAGAGTCCACGTTGCGAACTCGCACTAACGTCATAACAGAGGAAGGTGGCTGGCCGCAGGTGGCTGAGACTCACCAGAGGAAGAAGGGGAGCCAGCAGGCGAGGAAGGCGGACATGATGATGCCGAGCGTCCTGGCCGCCTTCCTCTCGCGCTTCATCTTGCTGCTGGCCATCGGCTGCATCTGTATGCTGTGCCGCTCCCGCATCACGTCGCCCATCGTGATGCCGTTGATCTGCAGGTGCTTGTCCAGCAGCAGCGCCGCCACCTTGCTCCTGCGTAACAACAACACACATCTCCTCAAATATGTCTCCTTCAGACACCTCCCGTCCTCCTACGCCCACTCATCTCATTCGTATCACTTCACTCATCGTATTTTCATAATAAAATTCAAAATAGACCTGGATTATTATTTCATCGTGAATTCCATAGCCCACAATAACGCTATCCATGGAATCTATCTGCGACCCTGGACGATATAGATTTTCGATAATTCCTGCTACACCAAGAGAACCGTAGTGAAGCAACACAGACGAAAGTCTAGTGCTTTACCTCGAGCTACAAAATATAAAAATAATAAAAATAAGATAGGGAAGTGAAAGTGTGAACAGGTTGCAGCATTACTTGTTACATAAGGCCAAACTGTACTATTTATCCTGTGACTGTATTTTCTGTACACTCTTTTCTTATTTTAACATTGGAAATGTTTTTTCGATCGCGTTGGTAGGGGGCCGTTTTCAGCGAAAGTGCGACATCGCTCTGGCGTCGTCAATTTTGGGGCTACGCGGGTCAATGGAGTATCAAAAGACGTTTCTACAAGATGGCGCAAAAAAGTGTGTAAAAAAGTGAAAAACTTTTTCGAAAAAGTGCAAATATTTCGAAAAATTACGTGATTTTTTTGCGACTTCTCAACTTGAATCGACGATATCTCGAAAATGAAAACCGATATCGAAAAAATTCAAAAAGGCACTCGGGGTATTGAGTTGGGCTACAGTTTGCAAAAAACGGAACCTCGCTATCTGTAATGGGGTTGGAGAAAGCTTTACCTTTATGCGGCGGAGTTTTCGCGGCGCGCGGCGCGCGCCTGTACTAGAGCCATAGTAATATAGGTTAGGTTAGAAGATGCGTCGCCGCGACGCATCTTCTAACCTAACCTATATAATATTTTTATATTTGATAATTATTAATTTGTTACTTTAGTTAGTTAGATCTTTCTTCGTTTGCTTCGATTCGTTTGGTTATAAGTATGTTAATTTTTAATTAAGAAGACAAAACGTTAAACAAACTTATTAATTGTGAGTACTTAATTATAATTTTATGTGTACCTAATAAAAATAAAGAATCGTTCAATTATTCCTTCATCCAATTTATTTACCTATACCTATTAGTCGTCACTGCGAGAAGCGGCCACATTCTTTTATTTTTACGACTAAACAATTATTAAAAGAATAAAGATTGTAAAAAATACGTTTTGCCTATGTTCATTTTCAATGTACCCGAAGGTCGTGAGAGGCACGAGATCTGTGGATTTTTATACAAATAAACATTTGAATTTGGATGCCGGCCTGATGTTTATTTAAATGCAGGTTTAAATTGTTAACTGTCAACAGACACGTACTGTGTAATGTGAAACGGTTTATAACCCTTGCCACTCTCTATCCTGAACAAAAGCTATAACTCCTAGCCGGGCGACACTTCAAACTGTTGCTTAGTACTCCCTCGCTCGCCGCAACAGGAAGGGAGAGGGGTTTGGGACCGCCCCGGTCACCTATTCTGGTGTTCATACACTCGATACAGCTTCAAAGGAATTTTTGAAATGTGCACAGTCGAATTTTTCACAGTGAATTAGAATTTAGAAGCTTCTCCTCTTAAGATAATCTGCTCAAATTACGAATTTTCAATGTCGAGTTGGATATCGAATAATTTCTAATTATATACTCACGGAATAAAGAGTGGGGTGGAAAAGCCATTCAACGAACGTATTATTGAAATCACGTTGCACCATTTTTTACGACATTTTAGTCCATAGTCTACTCGTCATAGTTTATTCAGACATCTGCACTGAGTTCCCTTTTCCCCGTCTAACCTACTGAAATGACCTGTGCAGGTATCCACTCTACCGTCAGTTCTGGTCTCTACAGTAGAGACAGCGTTCTGAATAGAGTCCATCAGTTCTCAAGCCGGCTTCACTTCCGACCAGTAGTTCCGTACTCCGCCGCCGCCGGGGCGGCGCGGCGCGGCGGGTGGTGTTGCGCCCTTACTACTACTTTACATATTCAGCGGCTCGAGTGCTGCACAGCGCTGGAGCCGCTGCATTTATGCATTATATTAATACTTATATTGTGCATATAAAGCGATTATTTTGCGTGCTTTCCCCTGGCGCAGTTTGTCTGTTCAGTAAGTTTGTGAAATATAAATTGGTACGTTTAGTTTGCAGATAATCTAACCAGACTTAGAGATAACGATCAACAAACAAGCAAACATCTTCGTTCGGTGATTGTATTTAAAACTGCCTAAACTTAGGAGCAAGCAATATTGTGTTGAACAGCAAAAGTTAACTGAAGAACAAATGCTGGAGAAGAATCTGAAACCTCTGTTTCCCTTAGATTTCTTTTAGTTTGTTTTAATTAAGGATACTTTAGGCTCACACACACTTAGATTGGGTGTCGTTAGCCAGGGGAGATATGCAGTGGGGCACATCTGTTACGAATCTCAGGAGGCAACAGGCTTCAAATTATCTCGAGCATTACTCACCAGCAGGAGTCCTTGGATAGCCGGCGGTTAGCGAGTTGCCGTCCTCCACTCTGGTATGGCACTTCACTTCCACAGGCTAATGTTCATGCGCATGCGATATTACCGAGGATATTACTACAATTGATGAAGGCGCTGAATGCCATACAGTTGTTTCGATCGTAAGAGTTCAATGTCAATGGTTTGATCACGAGAGATTGATTTTCGATGCTCAACGAACGATAGCTGATTACGACTAACTACTCCGGCCGCGCGCGGAGGAGACGCGGGGCGGTGTGTCCGGCGCGCGGGGGAGGGGCTCCAAGCAGGCAATAGCCATTTCGCCGCCGGAGCGCCGTGGTATACTTCTGCTGTAAAACAATGCATCAAGACTCCTTCCACCCATGAGACCTGAGATTTCGTTGTCGATGAACGAAAACAAGCTAATTAGAGAATAATTTATTGTGGCTAGTAACAAACAAACAATGATACATCTAACAAATAAAACTAAACATGCGAAGACTAAACATTCCGCCCACCAAAATGTATATTTTAAGCTGAACTTAATCATGATGTTGGTAGAGACCACACTAGCTCCACCAACGCCCGTTGCAGTGTACTACAAGAACGCAACTCTACTACGAGGCCGATAATCCACTGCATCGGGTTGGTTAGCTCAGCCTTCACAAGGACCAGATAACGAAGAGGAAAGTCGCCCATACGAGGCCGTGAAAGTTTCTGGTTTACACGAAAGCATCTTACGCGATTAGTTAAGCGCCTACGGATCGCCCGCCTTGCCGATAATACCCAAAAAGATCGCGAACACGGACGCAGCCGTCGATAATGTGTACCTTCGATACGATTAAAACTACCTAGACGAGAAAGCAGCACCGGATATTGTTGTAAAGTAGAGCGACATGCGACAGCGTGGCCGCCCACCCTGACTGCTCCCTCAGGTCGAGGAAGTGGGTTCAATCTAAGTATGCGTTTCGACACAGGCTTGCTGCTTCTGAGATATTTGTCAGAGATATACTTGCCAAATGCTAAGGATTGGGCGAGTTTTTTGAAAATGAATGGAGCTCTATAACGTACGATTGTAGTGGAACTACCCTTCCGCTTGTGCCGAAGGCGATAGCTGTACGCGAAACGATCAACATACGAGGGTGTAATCGCGATCGTGAACATATTCCAAAACATGTAGAGAATATGCAAAAATTTGGCCACATGTGATACGAATTTCTCTCCTTGGACAATGTTTGATGATATCGCGCATGGAACTCGCCCTGTAATGGGCGATTGGATGTAAGAAACAAACGATAGAGCCTTACTGTGCTGCTGCAGATGCTCGATAGAGAGACGAAGATTTGGAGAGTTCACCATTTATGAAGTTTGAAACTATGTAACTTATGTAAGGGCCTATGCGAAATTCCGACGAGTGCGTTTTTTGACCGGTTCGCCTCCGATATGCGCGAGTTCGAGTGAATATGTGACCCTAAGATCTTAGAGTTCAGGGACTTACGAGAATTGTCCTTGTCAAAAATAGATTCGCATAATTGGTCGTTCGAATTGAGTAATGGCAGATTTTTATGATTTCCGAGCGTAGGACTCTGTTGATTAAGCGACGACTCTATGGAGAGCAGGGACTGACACTCGGTGGCCACATTGCAAGGAACTCGACCCATAAGTATCCATCCGAGTTTAGTGTTTATCGCGATGGGTTCATTATGGGCGCCACTCAACCGATTGCTGAGTAAGATTTCACAAAATATTTCTGCGCCAAAGAGAGCGTCGATCGAGCCGGGAGCGAAAAAGGTTGGATCAGCAAGTCTCAAATTTTTTATATGTTCCCAGGACTCGGCTGGCACTTGAGTGGTGGGTAGATCCCCGCAGATATTAGGGATCACCAATGCATCGATATCAAGGAAGAATGATTGATCCAGTCCGCGCACATTGCAAGAGACAGAGCTGGACGCTAGTGACGACGATTGTGCAAGACCGTGCACCGGCACGTATGTTTTGGTCTGGTTGAGGCCAAGTCTATTGGCACACCTACTAGTAACAAAGTTTGTTTGACTACCATTGTCAATCAATACTCTGATTTTTTTATAATTACCCTTAGAGTCCAGTATTTCTACAAGGGCAGTCGACAGCAGTACGGTCGTGTGCACTGTGTTCGTGCTCGCAAGCGCATTAACTGCTTGCGAGGACAACGCTTCCGAAGCAGAGAATAACGATGGGGTTCTGTCGTCGGCGGGTGCACCACGACCCACCGACGATTCTTCGACCGGTTGTAATATTTTCAGTCAAATATTCGAAGTGCAGCAAGGTATGGTGGGAATGTCCACATTTCCTGCATCGATATTTGGATTTGCAGTTCCTTACTACGTGATTAAAACGGAGACAATTTATGCACAACGAATTTCGCTTCACTACGTCATAACGAGCCTGAGGGGTGAGAGTACAAAAGGTCGGGCAATCTTGCAGAAGATGGTCGACCCGACACTCCACGCACGCAGTCCTATCTGACGTCGTCGTGACCGCGGCGCTAGCGACGAATGAGTGCTGTTGTGACGGAGAGTCGCGCTTAGAGGCAGTCGGCCGACTCTCGACGTGCCTCGCCTCCAGCGGCCGCGGCGCAGCAACTGGCGGCGCGGGAACGTCGGTCGTCAGCTGAGCAAGATCTAGCGCTCGACTTTGAGTTTTGACGAATTCTAAAAGGCTCCTAAACGACGGAATGTCCGCGCTGTTGTTTTGCAATTCAAATCTCTGGCGCATGTCCCTCTCTAATTTGTGAAGCAAGATGTGAAAGAGAGGGAAGTCCCAATTATCCACCGGAAGTTTAAGATTCTTCAGCACGGCCAAATTTTCGCTGAATGTGTCTACAAGGCGCCGCAAATCGTCGGGCGAGTTCGACCTCAACTCTGCGTTCTGAATCTCCTCCCAGTAGGTAAAGGCCAATTTTCTTTTATTTTGGTACCTAGCTATCAATACGCGATACGCCTCGGCGTAGTTGTTTTCCGATATGGGGAAACCCTTTATAAGACGTAAAGGTTCTTGCGACAAACACGAGATTAAATAATGAAAGCGTTCTATATTGCTTAGTGAATGGTTTCGATGCACTAGAGTGTCAAACATATCATGGAACGTCTGCCATGATTTTATATCTCCATCGAAATTAATTAAGTTTATTTTTGGTAGCCGAACGTTGGCCTTATTGCCGCTATGCGTTATGTCAGAGCCGGCTCGCAATTCAGTATCACCAATTAAGTTGGAGTGAATATCTAACACCTGGAAATACGCCTCATCAAACTGAATACGTATCTCGTCCTCCTTGGCCAACTCATCTTCACCTAATTCTTCGGAGATGATCTTAGTGTGCGTGCCCTCAAACGACGCACAGAACACCTCGAGTCGTTTGAACCGAGCGCTGAAGTGCGACAAGCTAGTAGGATCTTCCAACGCTCGCCTTGCAAAATACAATGTGTCTTGAATTCGTTTGAGGGCCAAAGTTCGTTTGGCCTGCAGCGACCGCAGTGCAGCTGCCTTAGCTGCGGCCATCTCGCCGATAGGTTTAATAATAATAAATTTCAAAACAAATAAATACAAACTAATTCAATAAAATTTATTTAATTCTAATACTTAACTCGTCATGTTATCTATCAAGAACGAGTAATGCAAAAATAAATATTAACGAATAAATTTTATTCGTAACGGTTCAATAAGCAACGCAAATAGATAACTTAACAGCGATTTGCTACATTAGCAACACTTGCATTTACATACAACACACAATAATATCGAATTTAGCAATACTAGTTAGCGACACAGGCACGCAATGATAACGGAATTATCTATAGGTCCTAGTAGAAAATTAAACAAGACAATGAGAATCATTGATAAAATAAATATACAGAATATTCCTGCCCAATGAACGAATAGAACTATCATGTACTCCCAATAGACTTAACTATTGTGCATGCGAGTTCATAAATATCTATAAATGGAAAGTAATAACGAATAACAATTGAAAAAATTTAATTATAATTACGCGTGAATAATTAGAACTGTCACGAACAATCTATCAATCTATGAATCAATCACGATCAATATAGCTCAAAATATCGATCAATATAACACACCATCGCATATTGAACCAACTAGGTAGGTAACACAATGATTAAAAAATTAGGTAAGGGATATAATATCTTATCTATCGATCAACTATGAAATACGAACTTCGTATTACGAATTACGAAGTAGTGCATCAGTGCATAGCCTAACGTGCGTAAGTATGAGGTCGGTGCATTTAAATGTAACTAACAAACCTACCTATATAATGTGGTTACCTATTCCTAAATTAACTAACTGTAGTTTGCAAAATTGCAAATGACTCGCACTCGTAGGCACGGTCTCCATTACCTTCTACACTATTCCTTAATCTGTTCCTATACCTTCTCCTTTCTTCCATCTAAGTTTCTAAGTAATTCGTCAATACAACATCGCGCCACAGAAGAAAGAATATACCGCGCATAGGCGTGTAGGCGGCGGCTGGCCGCTTTACAATTGATAGACCATAGAACTTCGATCATACCTAAACCATAGAACCATTAGTTTAGACAGACCGAACTAAAGCAATCTAAAGATCCGCCCACCATCATCGCTCCGCTTCACTCGCGAGTAGGCGATGCGCGTACGCACGCACCCACCTAGGCGCTGCCCTGTGGCGCTGCCTATGCGCAGCGCAGGTCGCGAGCAGGTGTTTGCGCGCGAATTCGATGTCGCTCGTCGACCGACCGCGCACGGAGATAGCTAGCTGCGCGTAGGTACCTAATCGCTTCTCCGACTGTGTCCGGCTGACTCCGGCTGGCTCCGAATTATTTCCTACCCTACCGTACCGTACTTAGGTACGTCTCTGTACGTACATACAATAAAACCTAACTAACGAGCGACTAACAAGACGGTAACGTTTCGCTAGGTACGACAGACAGAATCGATAAACGAATTAATTCCTACTAATCACTATGCTATGTACAATTGTCCGATGTTCCTTGCTTCAATTGCCCTTTCGCCGACAATTGCATTTCAATTGCATAAGGATAATTTTATAAAATAACCAAAGGTATATAAAATAACCACCCATGAAACCTACGTAGGTATCTAATGGATCAGCCTAAGAATTATAAGAACTAATTAGGTAGGTTATTTGCGCTATTCAAGACTTAAACTATTAAAAGGGACTAAGTGAATTAATTATTGCGTATTGCTAAAACTTAAAAACTAAGTTGACTACACTACATCAGATCGAATGAAATACATATTAAGTAGGTACCTATAATGAATGGATTACTGAATGAAGCCCAAGGCGATACATTTGGTGGATTGAATACCTAGTTTAAGTGTGCAATTGGTGCTATATTCATTGCTTAAAATGAGCAATTATTGCCAAATAATAAACGATTGTTTTAGCCACAATAAATGTTGTAAAGCTGGACTGTAAAAACTTTATAAATCGACGATAGGTATGTTCCGGCCGAAGGTCCAAATAATGTTACGAATCTCAGGAGGCAACAGGCTTCAAATTATCTCGAGCATTACTCACCAGCAGGAGTCCTTGGATAGCCGGCGGTTAGCGAGTTGCCGTCCTCCACTCTGGTATGGCACTTCACTTCCACAGGCTAATGTTCATGCGCATGCGATATTACCGAGGATATTACTACAATTGATGAAGGCGCTGAATGCCATACAGTTGTTTCGATCGTAAGAGTTCAATGTCAATGGTTTGATCACGAGAGATTGATTTTCGATGCTCAACGAACGATAGCTGATTACGACTAACTACTCCGGCCGCGCGCGGAGGAGACGCGGGGCGGTGTGTCCGGCGCGCGGGGGAGGGGCTCCAAGCAGGCAATAGCCATTTCGCCGCCGGAGCGCCGTGGTATACTTCTGCTGTAAAACAATGCATCAAGACTCCTTCCACCCATGAGACCTGAGATTTCGTTGTCGATGAACGAAAACAAGCTAATTAGAGAATAATTTATTGTGGCTAGTAACAAACAAACAATGATACATCTAACAAATAAAACTAAACATGCGAAGACTAAACAACATCTTTATTATTTTTATGTTTCGGACGGTAGGAGGTCAGTCATCCTTAATAAGAGGTCTCCTCGAGATATTGTGTGCGAGTGGAAAGAAAATGTGAGAGTAGAGGGAGCGGGACGGCAACACGGTGGCGTCTCGCTCGCACGCCGGATATTGCGGCGTGACTTCCGGCGCGCGACATTAGCATTCAGTATAACTCTCGTCACTGTCTGAAACTCTTGAATTTGTTCTTGATGCGCAGGTGTCAAAATGAACTCTGTCGGGTTCAAGCTGTAAACTTTTTATTAATTTTAATAAGGTACACACGAGTAAATCATAATGCCAAAGGTAGGCACTGACACAGCACCTACGCGAGGTAGTCAAATATGAGAGTTTCTACACATTTTTGTAATGGTTCCGTATTACGGATTTATTCGAGAATCACTTAATTATAATAAGTGTTGCTTGCGCCGCTAGACTCAATCCAGCGTCGTGCCGTGCGACTTGTGGATAACCCTGTGGTGTCCAGCGACCTAGAACCGCTGCAACTCCGTAGGGACGTCGGTTCCCTAAGTGTGTTCTATCGTCTATTTCACGGGGAGTGTTCGGAGGAGCTGTTTAACGCGATTCCGTCGTCCCCATTCCACCTCCGCACTACGCTTACTGGGCAGGGGATGCACCCCTATACAATCGACCTACCGAGGATGCGCACCAACCGGTTCTGTAGGTCTTTTATTCACAGAACCGGGAAATGTGGAACGCACTCCCTGCTTATCTATTTCCTCCCAAGTACAGCTTGGGGTTTTTCAAAAGGGGCGTGAAAAGGCTCCTGTCAGGCCGGCATGGCATTCGCAATCCCCGTGCATCACAGAATGTCCATGGGCATCGTAAGTCACCTACTCGTAAGTGAAACGGTGCCACATGTCGCGCTTTCTATAAAAAAAAAAGTGTTATAATAGAGTTATATTATGCGGCCGTTTTTTGTTTCTTATTTTATATTAGATATATGATCTCTATGCTATACTTTACTGTAATAATAGTTAAATGTTTTCTGAAAAATTAATGACTGTAGCGTCACACAGCAGGGATTAGAAAAAAAAACACTCATGTATGAATAATGCTTTGAAATAGCGATTCAATTTAAAATATTACCTTATTGAATTCACAAAACACGTGACAGCCTGTGTAATGTAATGTGCGCAAAATATTACCAATTGTATTAACAATGGATCTGAAATTGACTTTGTTGATCAAAGCGAGGCTAATTAATATAATATCAATTTAGTGAGTGAAGGCCTTCACATTTCAACGTCATTTAATTTTACGAATTTACATAGTTCCGACGAGCATGTATGTAGAACATTATGAGAGTGGAAGAGGCGGCACAGGTGTGTCAGGATCGTGGCAGTATCTATGGTTGGAGTATTCATCCATAGACAGTACACTGCACTCGGATTCGTGGCTTTTTACATTTAACATTTAGCCTACTTTACGAAACGAGGTGGTCGGCGTTGTGCCGCTGTATTACCTGAGCTCTTGTAGCACAACTCCGATTACTCTGGTTACCCCGTTTGTCGTGATACAACGTGTGGTATGTATGCAGTTGCGAAAACAGGAATGTTTAATACCAATTAGGTGTTTATTAAGTTGATGTGATTTTTATCAAAGTGACCTCACACACGTGTAGCTGCTTTGACCTCAGCACGTGAGCCGGAATCCACTTATACACTAATGCCAGTTAAAGGAAATGTTTCGAATTTGACTCTGCATGGGGCAGGAAACACTTCAACTTTAAACCTATTAAAAATATTATTGAAATAGCTTTAAAATACAAAACCATCTCATCTTCTTTGCAGCAGCACCTAAAAGAGGTGGCATCTCAACTCGTAGCACTGCTACAAACATTAATGGAAAGTCGTAGCACCTCTACGTACACGACGATGAGGACGTAGCACCTCCACGAACATTAGTGGAAAGTCGCAGCACCCCTACGTACACGACGATGAGGACGTAGTACATCTACGAACATTAGTGGAAAGTCGTAGCACCCCTACGTCCCTACGTACATGACGATGAGGACGTAGCACCTCTACGAACATTAGTGGAAAGTCGCAGCACCTCTATGTAAACGACGATGAGGACGTAGCACCTCTACGAACTTTAATGGAAAGTCGTAGCACCCCTACGTCCCTACGTACATGACGATGAGGACGTAGCACCTCTACGAACATTAGTGGAAAGTCGCAGCACCCCTACGTACACGACGATGAGGACGTAGTACATCTACGAACATTAGTGGAAAGTCGTAGCACCCCTACGTCCCTACGTACATGACGATGAGGACGTAGCACCTCTACGAACATTAGTGGAAAGTCGCAGCACCTCTATGTACACGACGATGAGGACGTAGCACCTCTACGAACTTTAATGGAAAGTCGTAGCACCTCTACGTACACGACGATGAGGACGTAGCACCTCTACGAACATTAGTGGAAAGTCGTAGCACCTCTACGAACACGACGATGAGGACGTAGCACCACTACGAACTTTAATGGAAAGTCGTAGCACCTCTACGTACACGAAGATGAGGACGTAACACCTCTACGAGCATTAGTGGAAAGTCGTAGCACCTCTACGAACATTAGTGGAAAGTCGTAGCACCTCTACGAACACGACGATGAGGACGTAGCACCTTTATGAACTTTAATGGAAAGTCGTAGCACTTCTACGTGCACGAAGATGAGGACGTAACACCTCTACGAACATTAGTGGAAAGTCGTAGCACCTCTACGAATATTCTTATAGAGTCGTAGAATCTGTCTATGCTCTCTGACAAAGTCGTAGCATATCTAAAAACTTTCTTACAGTGCTGTAGCACCGCTAAGATCTTCTTATTGAGGTCGTAGCATCTCTAACAGAATCATATTATTATCACCTCTATGATATTTTTTATAACGTCGTAGCACCTCTACGAAAGTCCTTAGAGAGTCATAGCACGTGCAGAACTCTTTGCGAATGTCATAGCATCTCTAACATATTTTTATAAAAACGTAGCACCTCTACGCACCGTCTGACAAAGTTTTCGCACCCCCAAGATTTATTTTATAAGGTAGTATCACCAATACAAACTCTGACAAGTCTATAAATGACAGAAATTGTCATGAGAATACTACCGGTATATTATAATGGCGTGTTTTTAATTTCATATTTCTTGCAAGTGCACAGAGTCTGCCGGGGGATCGTAGCCGGGATGCATATTTCCAAAGTCTAGTATGCTAGTTGCTCTGATTGGTGGAGAGACGAGTCTGGCCCCGCTTCGGCACCCCCAGCGAACCTACTGAATCCGATATTCGTTTGGCCGCATATGTACTTTGGTGGCTCAGTGGTAGAGTGTAGGGTTTTTATTTTTTCGATCTCGGCCATGGGTTCGTGTCCCTTTTGTCAAAATTTGTTTTGTTTTACTTTTTTTTAAGCAATGTTAGGGTGTTAAATTTAGGTTATGGTTATTTTTTTATAACCACCTAAGAAAACTTTATTTTCGGAAATATTATACGTCCGAAATTTATATTTCCCGCCAAAGTTGAGAACGACCAATCAGAGCAACTCGCATACTAGACTTTGGAAATATGCAGCCGGGATATTAAGCGAGAGCTCGCGCCTACTCCTGGCGGGTAAATACAATATTTCAACATTTATTCGACGATCGAAGCGGGGACAAGTGGACTCTATACGGCTCAGTAATCGCTCGAGTAAGACGCAGTCTACTGCAACATGGCGCGTCAACTCGGTACATTATCTCATACGTTCTGTGTGAGCAGTTCGGTGAAGTCGCGTGCCAAGTGAATGTAGACGAGGTGGAGTGTTCGGGGAGGCCGGAGTGGCTCGGAGGTAGCTGTAGCTATTGTGGCGCGGCACTGAGGAAGGCTTACGCGCAGATACCTGGACTCGATACCGCCGACGACGCACTACGGCGATAAGGAAGAGGCTTTACTCTGCATTGTCACACGTTATGTATGTACTTACCTCCACGCATACATACCTGCATACGGAATACTCGACGTGGTCACACATTTTATTCATATTTGAAAATATATGGACGAGAAGAAAGACAGTTTTTTTTTTGGAAACTGACACGGTTGGCTACGTCACCTACAACATCCGTGATGTCAACCCATAACACCGGGTGAACTAGGTGCCATGTCAGTGCTTCCCTTCATTTCATGTCGGCTACACTGAACTGATTTACATAGCCGTTTTGACCGAGGATTCGCTTGGTGGTACCAACCCGGCCGGGATAAACCCTACCACCTTGTAAGGTAAGAAGGGAAGGCACCTACAGTTTTACGTGGGATACGAACCACGGTCAGCCTCCAACGGTCGAGCGGTCATCCAAGTACTGACCGCGCTCAACGTTACTTAACACAACAGTCGACCGACCGTACCACTGAGCTACCGAGGCTGACATTTTTGGATGGTATGCTTCATAATTTATCATTTTCGGTAGCTCGGCGGTGCAATGGATCAACGTTCGACCGTAAACATTAAGCACATCCGCGCATAGTCGGAACTTTGACGGGAGACCGTTCGACCATTGAGGTGAACCACCGCTCTGATTCTAGGTAAAACTGCATGTTCCTTCCACCTTATTAGGTAGCTCGGGTGTGGAGAACTAGTTAACCATGTCTGGTTAAATAAATTAAAACATATTTATAATAAAGTTCACCAATAAAAATGTAAATATTCCCTGCGTTCCTCGATCCTTGCTCTTATTCCCGGCTGAATGGCAAGAGGTTCGATGTTATCACCCCGGTACCGCCGTGGACTAACGGTGGGTCTTTGATGTGGGACGCCACTTATATTTGTACCGTGTGGGGCCGGTACTTTAAAAGAATAGCCCCACTGCATCTCTCCCCGTGTATGTCGTAAAAGGCGACTAAGGGATATGACTCCCTTCTTATATTACTAGGTGGTAGGGTTTAACCCGCCCGGGTTGGTACCACCGCACTGAATGAAAGGTCGGTCGAAACGGCTATGTAAATAGTTTGTGGTTTCCGTCCAGTTCAGTGTAGCCGGCACGACCGAAGGGAAGCACTGACGTGGCACCAAGTTCACCCGGTGTTATGAGCTTACATCACGGATGTTGTAGGTGATGTAGCCAACCGTGTCAGTATCCATAAAAAAAAAAACTTGTGTCGACACACTGGCATCTAGTCACGTTTGGGCCTCTCCCAGGCCAGCTGGCGCAGCCGCAAAAAAAAGTGGCGAAACTGAAATATAGTGATATTTACAAAAAAGGTATGATTAGATTATAAATTTATTTATATTTATAATACAATTGATCTATATATGCTGGCGCGGTCAATTTATAACAATTTTAAAAAAGAGATTCGCGCGACAAGTTCGGGATTTCACATAACACAACTTTATGAAATAATTTTATTATCTGGAATATGTTTTGATATAAAACAAAATTATAGCTAGAATTCCCCATTCGTTAGTTAATAAGTTTCATATTTCCCAATTTTTTTTTTCTATAGTAATATAAAGCTGTCAATGAATGCTTCCCCTACACGACTATATAACAGACACGGCCGCTGCTGCAACGGAGTCGGAGTTCACAAACGTAGATAGTACCAAGGCATCGGTGCAAGTTCGTGGGTGCAAGCTACGAATTTCTGGCCTTTGTTTATTAGTTTAGTTTTACATTACTATATTAATAGTATAAATTTCGTATTTCGTTGTTTATAGCTGGAACAAAAATAATGTATATGTAAGTAATGATAAGTATCGACGTGTTCGTCCGCTCACCGCCGACAACAATACCGATACACCTGCACTCCCTCAGACGTGGCTTCATCAAAACGTCAATACTTTCATCAGTCATGCCGCAAAGCAAAACACGCAACCGAAGGCTTTCACGCTGCCCCCCCTCTACCGTAGTCGTTAGCGCCGATCCGGAAGCAGCGAGCCGGAAGTTCCACCCCGCCCCCCTCTCCGATATCTGCTTCCGTCTTCCGGCTCGCCCGGGCCCGCCCGCCGGCCATGGCTTCGAATTCTTTCAGATTTTGGCTCTCGTGCGAGTGCATCTTCCAAGTACAGCGTGTTTGCTGTACTATTTTGGCCTGTGTGTGGAGCTCAAACTTATAAACAAAATTACAAATAAAAAAAACCCCCGACCCTTAAAAAGTCAAAAATAATTTCCGTTTACTTACTTAAAGGAGTCGGTGGACCAGTAAGTAAATTTCCGCGCAGCTCTGAGTTTTTATAATTTATTTACTTAGCTGTCCCCCGACTCCTTTAAGTAAGTAAACGGAAATTACTTTTGACTTTTTAAAGGTCGGGGTTTTTTTATATTTGCAATTTAACTTTTATTTCAAACTTTAAAAAAAAAAACCGCGTGCAAATCGGTCCACATTTTAAGATAATTAATTTTTTTATTACTTAATTCCTTGATTACTTGATTACAAACATAGCTAAGAACCATCCCGATTAAACAAGCTTCCTAATAAAAAACCGCATCCAAATCGGTCCATCCGTTTGGGAGCTACGATGCCACAGACAGACACACACATACACACACACACGTCAAACTTATAACACCCCTCCGATCTAACATTCCCCGAATACGAAGCGCACATTTTCTGCTTCCGCGTATAACAGAAGCCTCTACAATGTGATGCCGCAAGTTCGGCCCCCCGCCCCGTCGCGAAAAGTTTAGCACGAATTTAAACCGCCGAGAAAGCTCTCACCTCGCTGTAATGTGAAATATTGCAAATGAGAAGGCGTAGAGAGTAACGTGTGTGCGTATCATGTTCAGTGGAAAAAATGTAATTTCATTTTCGTGAGTGAAATAAATGAATAATTGAGAATGTACATCGCCTTAAGTTCTCAACTGATATTACTTCACTCGACACACGAGAGTAAGTCAATTCACATACATAAAGTAACTGCTGAAAAAAATACGAGAAGGAGAATTTCCTAATAAATAAAGCGAATTTTCTACGGGCGACCGACCGTGTAGCGTACGTAATTTTTTTTAATTTTTTTTTTATGGAAACTGACACTGTTGGCTACACATGAATATCCGTATAAGTCGAGAACCACTTTACAGATTTCCATACGGTCTTCAGTGTTACATTCTGTCACTTCTCAAGATGGTTTATAGTTATGAATTATACAGATATGTCATCAGCGGCCTGAGCTGTGAGCAAAAAGTCACGCGAACAAAGCCGCGGGCAGCAGCCAGTAAGAGATAATATTATAGTCATTACTGAATGTGTATTTATGAGCAGATGATGAAGGATGTAGGTATTTATAATTGTATGACGTACAGTGAGTAGTGTATTATGTATTAGGTATGTAAAGGCTAGACTAGATAAGCGCACAGTAAGTATAATTTTATTATTATTGTCAGCCATCGACAGTCCGGTCCGCCACCTGAAAGACTTTATCCAATCCCTCGAATCCTTAATCCCGCAAACCTTCGTTTGGTTCTTCGGCAAGTGATAAATAAATGATGTTTTGGTGGTTTAAAAAAAAAACCAGGGTTAATATATAGAAGATGCGTCCCTAACCTAATGTTGAGGCGGTGCATGTCGTTTTTATTACGTTTGTATTTCCGAAAATAAAGCTTTTAGGTGGTTATAAAAAAAATTAAAGACACACATAATTACATAAAAAAGAAAAAAAAACAAAAAAAAATGTGTGGGATTCGAACCCATGGTCCAAAAAATGCAAACCCTACACGCTACACTGAGCTAACAAATTACTTAGACGACCAAACGAATATCGGCTTCTATTGGTTCGCTCCGGGCGAGGGAGTAGGAGGAAGGATTAGAGGGATTAAAAAAGTCTTTCATGTGCCGTATCGATCGACAGTCAACAATTTGTGTGTGTGTGCGTATGTGTGTGTCAAATAAATATTGTTACTTTGTCATTATTATCCCTCGGTAACAAGTGATTATATGCATCGGCTTTCTATCGTTGAAGTTAAGCACACCGGACCTTACCTCCAAGCCTAACTCAACATTACCTCTAACAGCTGGAGGGGCCTAACTCGTCCGAAGTGATACCACCGCAGTGAATGACGGTCGTTTCGTGCTTTCGACGGAAGTAGGAAGTGATGTAACTAACCGCGTCACGGTGATCTACCACAACAGTACATCTGTATAGTTACACTACCGCTGTGCCTACGGCTACGGATCTAGTACATACATGTGCCCTTTTGAAGTGTCTGCCGCGTGTAATATCGTTCATCTTCGACGTTCAGAGAGAGAAGGCGAGTGAAGTTTCGTCGAGAAGTCTTGCTGAGTATTTGCGTCTGAACATCAAAGAGGTCCCGCCGAAGTAGGAAGGTGCGCTCTGACATGACACTTAAACTGTTATCGGCCGGAAGACGCAAAAGTATCGCCTTCCATAACCGCGTCACAGAACTAGAATTATTTATATAAATAGTTATCTCGTCCTAATACTTTGCTGAACGTGGTGGTCGGTGTTGTGCCGTAATTTACCGGAGTTCTTGCAGCACAACACCGATTACTATGCTTACCCCGATTGTCGGGATACAGCGTGCGGTATACAAGTTGCCGAGTTTCTGCTTCAGAATCAATCTTGTTCAGGTAGCGCGTGTACACACGCAAATAAATACTAAAATGTTTACATTAATTTCTTTGCGAAGACGTTTGGGAAGCTTCACAGATTTACTTAGCTATACATTATGTACCTATGTACCTACGTACTATGTGTGTGCTAGATGTACAAATTGAGTTGTTGAGCAAATGTTTCCAGGGCAGAAAAAATCTTTGTAAATGTAGTGAGGTGTTCTAGATGGAAGAGTACCTATCTACCATTTTATTTTTTTCAAGTCAAAGTAAATATAGGAGAAATAAAGGTGGCATATTTTATTATGAAATAAACAGTACCTACACCCGGTGACAGTCTGCGTAAGGCCGCGCAGCCTAATTCATATAACCGTGACCGTTCGACCGCTCAGGCTTTTTTTTTTGTTTTTTTTTTATGGAAACTGACACGGTTGGCTACATCACCTACAACGTCCGTGATGTCAGCCCATGACACCGGGTGAACTAGTTGCCATGTCAGTGCTTCCCCCTTTGATCGTGCCGGCTACACTGAACTGGCCGGAAAACACTAACTATTTACATAGACGTTTCGACAGACGTTTCATACAGTGCGGTGGTACCAACCCGGGCGGGTTAAACCATACCACCAAGTAAGATTAGGAGGGAAGGGACCTACAGTTTTACGAGGAATCCGAACCTCGGTCAGCCTCCAACGGTCATCGGTCACCCATACAAGTACTGACCGCACCCAGCGTTGCTTAACATTTAATAGCGACAGTTGACTGTCTGCACCACTGAGCTATCGAGGCTGGTCGGAGTTAGAATTTTACGTGGTCCCTACCCTTACCTTACTAGGTGGTAGGGTTTAGTTCAGTATAACCGACACGACTATGCATTTTAAAATTATAATATTTTTTTTTGCTTTCTAATTTATCTCCCAGCAAACGAAACTCGTTCATTTACACTATACCTCCGTAATTGGGTCATCTAACTCTATATATGTACCAAATTTAAACTTTTTTCGTTCAGTTGATTCAGAGAAAATAAGCTGTGACAGACAGACAAACAGACACGAGAGTGATCCTATAAGGGTTCCGTTTTGTTCCTCTTTTGAGGTACGAAACCCTAAAAAGACGCGCACAATTTGAAATAACTTTACAAGCGACTTGTAAATGTTTTATTTGTTTGACTTAATTTTTCAGATGAATGCTAATATTGGTGCCTCTTAAAATTATTTTAATATAGGAGCCGGCGGCGGGGCGGGGCGGCGCGGCCGCGACGCCGCGTCACCGTCGTCGACCTAATGCGATGTTTTTCAAAGTATTTTTCTTAAAATATTTGTGAGATCTCAATTACTTCTTATTATCTTAGACTGTATAATCGAATTACTTTGCTTTTAGCGATCTCATTTCCAGAAGACAATTTTCACGGAATGCTTTTTATTTATTTATTTTATTTATTTTCGGACCAGTTTTAGGCATAATATACATTTTGAAATGTTTAAAATATATCAGATGAATGTGATAAATTATGGATATATAGCCAAAAACTATATAACCAAAAGTTTGGACTCCAGCTATCAGTTTTTTTCGTCTTTGCTTTAGAAACTCTTGCTAGAAGGACTTGGGAGAGCTACCGCTCGAGCCCTCGAGGCGTTCGAGTACAAAAGTGTCCGCAGCTATGTCAGCAGCAACAGATCAGCGTGATCACTGAGCGCGGGTACCGAGGGGGGAGCGCTGTAGCTGCCTTCACAATTTAGTTAGACAATGCCCGTCGCCCAGACGATGGAGGAATATTTACATTTGGAGCGATTTTAGTTTAACGTTTAATTAAAGGTTCAAGCCTGTCAATATTGTTTCATTCATATCGCTCTTCTGTAAAAAAGTTTTGAGAGGTTTGAACTTCATTTAAACATTTTACATGTATATTTTCTCGATCTGGTTTTTAATAAAATCGTAGATCCCTTCGTGCGCTACGCATATATTATCGACATACTTTTATATTCACTTTCATTTGCGGCTATATACTAAGTAACAATGTATAATGCCGCAAGTGTTATCGGAACTTTTGAAAACGGTTCATTTTATCATAGTTATTTTAAAGTTTAAACCTACCTAACAAGGTTTTAATTCTTTAGTTCTTGTATTATTATATTTTCTTGAATAAATAATCTAACAGCAATAAGTATTTATTTTATTTGAATGCCATCATTTTCATGTGTACATTTAATGCATCTTTATTGAGATCTATCAGTTTTTCTAGTTTTTCGTGTTATTTAATATCCAAACTTAACCTTTAATGATAAGATTTAATCGATTAAGAATTACGTACAAACACCTACAACAACGCGGTAACTAATAATGGTGACAATCTGTAAGTGGTGATGAAGGAAAGCTGAAGTGGACAGTAGGATGTATGGGTGGATTTCTGACCTTAAGTCTTCCATGGGCGTGGTCCCGTCAGTATTTCCTCCTTACGGTTTTCGGTGGTATTCAGGGTCGATCCTTTCTTGAATGGAATGTCCTTTTAATGTTCTTGCTCCGATAAAGATGATGAACTTTCTTTTTGTCACCGGTTGCTTGTGAGAAGTCAGGGAGAACAATGCGAATGATAAATGATATGAAGGTAGGTTTGGAAAGGATTTTTTTTTACTCATGAAGTTTTCGACCTACCTACGATAATCTCTTTGCCATATAAAATTTAGTGGTGCCAATGAAATATATTGAAAATGGATAAAATGTGAAGAATAACCAGTAAGGTTGTTCCGACGCGATTAGATTACAATTTCAATCTAATGATTGTTACTAGCTCAAAGCAAAACAATGAAAAGTGGTGGTGGGCTGAGTGGGCTCCCTTTTCCTCACATCTATGTGTTGATTTGTTTTGTTGTTGTGTGACGAATAAATAATGTCGTTTCGTTTCATTTCATTTTTTTACATTAAAGTTTAATGTTTCTGATGAGTTCTCAAATAAACGTTTTATGTGAGAAATCATCAGAAACATATACATACATACCACACACGCTGTATCCCGAAAATCAGGGTAAGCAGAGTAATCAGTGTTGTGCTGCAAGAACTCTGGAAAATTGCAACACAACATCGACCACCACGTTTAGCAAAGTATTCGGACGAATACTTTGCTAAATAATCAGGCAGCAAGTAAGGCACAAAGACCCACCTGCTGCACGAGTCGGTTGAAGGACCGCGCCAAGGTGAGAGGTGGCAAGCCTGTCGCCCTTTAGCACGGCATCTCGTCCTTGTCCCTTAGCCGCCTTTTACGACATGCACGGGGAGAAACGCAGTGGGGCTATTCTTTTTAAGGGCCGACCTCACACAGAAACATTAGTTCTCCAAAAAACACGCTGCTGGGAACCTGGCCCCTCCTTTTCCTTTCCACTTAAAAATCGGCATCACTAAGAACTTGCCTCCGCGTAATAAAGTTAAAAACGCATTAAGCTTCAAAACTAAGGCGTAATATGCAGGAAGTGAGAAATAACGAGCTTCTTTGGTTTTCGTAAGGTATTCTCAAAAGGCTCCGGCGGCAGATTGCCTCCGCACCTCCGCAGCACGTGCTGCCGCCCCGCCCCCGCCCCACACTCGACATTCCGCCCCCGCGTCGTGATCGCGGAGCGTCAGAATGCAAGTCAGGGGGCGGCGGCGCACTCTCACCGCGCGTCACTTTTCAGCTTTTTAAGGCTACATGCATTTGTTTTATATGGTCGAGCATATTAGTTTATGTGTTGTAAATAACAAAGCGGACGGGGCTGCACTCCCTCCGCGCCTCCGGCTTATATAAACACTCTAGGGAATAGCCATACCACAGATTACTAAATAGTTACTTCGTAACAGATAAATCACTCCATAGAAAAAGTTCCTACCTTCGGGTTTTAATAGCCTACTGCTTCACGTCGCCAATCGCTGCGTGCAAAAATGTATTAACGATCGAGTGTAAAGTGATTATTGCTTTGCCGCTTCGCCTGTTTATATTCTTCGGCTATTTATATTCTTTGGGCAGCCCATAGAAATTCACCGCCGGCGGTGCGCCGGGCGGTAGGTAGTTATCGCGCGCAAGTACATAGAGTGCGTGAGGCCTGGCCATACTGACAGGTTATGTCGGGGTGGTGAATTTAGTTTTTCCGCAAATTAGCCATGTCTGACCAGTGACCTGTTAAAATTTTCAATTTTTTTTTCTCGAAAAGTATTGATCTCCTCGAGCTAATTCTTTCACTAATATTCTACTAACATCCTAAACTACAGCATATAACTACCAGCAATTTGCTATCAAACCGGCCATTAACAAAACCTCACCCCTCCCTTTAACTCCCGCCATATTAATATGCTTACCTACCTTTGAGTCCCAGCCATTTTCGCCGCGAGCAAAAACGCGAAATTTTGGCGCGCGCGTTCCCGCACAAATTCAAATATTTCGCAAGGTAATAAATTTAGATCAATAATCTGTGTTCACTCTTATTTATACTGAAATTACGCATGCAGTCATACCAAACACTTGAGGATTCACTTATTTAGAAGCACAGACAGATTTTTTGAACTACAGGCAAAACAAAACACGCTCGACATGTCGTGTTACTTAACATCACACCTACTCTTGTGGTTCGAAATTCGAATCTTAATCTAACATCTCTTTACTGTATTGATTAAACTTCTCCTACCCCCCCCCCCCCCCTGTATCTTCCAATACCTCCCGCCCCCTCGCCGCCCGCCTCTATGATTTATGTTATCAATTTGAGCGGCTTCCACTCTAAACGCGCGCTGTCTTACTCCCGACCGCGCCGCCGCCGCCGCGCCTGCCGGAGTGGAAGCGCCAACACAGAGACTAGAAGTGCTACCAAACTTTAATACTTAATCCATAGTAGCGTAACGTAGAGGTAAATACATTGGTAGGTTATTCGGTTGTGTTTTCGCCATCCCATTTATAGTAATTGTTTTATGAAAATTAATTTCAAATTAATTGGCACGGTACTTCCACCGAGTCGTGCAGCAGGTGGGTCATCGTGCCTTACTTGCTGCTTGATCGATTGAATCTTGTTCGAATAATTTGCGAAACGTGGTGGTCGGTGTTGTGCTGTAATTTACCAGAGTTCTTGCAGCACTACGCCGATTACTCTGCTTACCCCGATTGTCGGGATTCAGCGTGTGTGATATGTATGTATGTAATTTCAAAAATCTGAAATTAACCTACAGATGATTTCAAACTCAGGTATTGTATTACATACATACATATCACACACGCTGAATCCCGACAATCGGGGTAAGCAGAGTAATCGGTGATGTGCTACAATAACTCTGGTAAATTACAGTATTGCATTAGTTGTCGGTAAATATTTTAAAGCTGTACAGTACAACACTACTGACTCAAGTTTATGTTCTTCGTCTAAACTGTTAGAGCGGGGTCGTCGGGGCACACACGGGGCTAATGGGGCACAGCGCCGGCTCCGTGCGGTGGTACGCACCCGCTCGGTACACAGCGCGCTACGAGTGCGGTGGTACACGCACCGCACGCGCCTACACTCACGAGCCTGTACTCTCTGCCTGCTCCCACATAATGAGTTTACCCAATATTTAGTATCGGCTTGAGTGGTCTGTCACTAGTGCACGAGGTTATATGTATGTACTTACTAATTAATTAATGTGTCTAAGTATTACAAGATGCACGTACCACAGTATGTATAGTGTAAAGGCCTTTTTAAAAATGTGGGCTTACAACGAATATTAGTATAAATGTTTCAGTTCAGATGTTTACAGGATGATTGGAAATTCGATCTATTCCTTGAATGGGGTTATACTAGAGGTTATTTGGACCAATTTAACCCCCGTCAACTGGGGGTCGGAAATGAGCGGTTTCCGAGATATCGGGGTTTTAAGATTATTTTTTAATTTTCTGGCTTGTAATCGAAAAAAATGTTTTTTTTTTAATATTCTTACTTTTGATACCATTGATATTTTCTGAAAGCTGGTAAACTACTAATCATTTCAAATAAAAATATCGGCCCAACATTTTCAATATCTCAGAAATAAATTTTTTTTAAATTTTTTATATAAAAAAATGTTCATGTAAAAAAAACCAGTTGATGTGGGTTCAATTGTTCCAAATAGCGTCTAGTATAACCCCTTTCAAGGAATAAATCGAATTTCCAGTCAGCCTGTATATAGCATTTCATTGACACAATGCATATTCAGTATCTATGGTTCGTCATCATTTTTGTTTTGCCATGAATTGAGTAGTTTTATACATGAGTAAAAACATTTACTTTTATAATTAAGTATACTTTTAAGTTTAACCTTGAACAGATGTAGGTGTTTGCGAGACCTCGCAGAGCAGGGATGGGGAAAAGGCTACGGCGACGTAGAGTACCGCCGTATTAATGCAAGGTATATTGTTTATCTTTCTGTTTCTATTTTTACGTTTAGTTTCCAGTAGTGTGCGCGGCGTGCTTTAAATTAAACCTTCCAATTTTATTTTTAACTTACATGAAGTACTTCAGTTATTTATTATGTAGGTAGAGCATGTCTTCGTGAATACGCTAACGCGACGTTATTTTACGACGTCGTAAAAGCGCTAGTGTGCTCGGGGCCCTTCGTCGCGCTTCGTGAAGGTATTAGGAGCAGGAGTCAGGGGACTAGCTCATCTTAAAGTACATTTTCAATGTTTTATTATATCACCTCCAATGCACATAATGTCCTTTTATATCCTGTAAAAGATAAGTGCCATGTAAGTGCTTCCCTTTGATCATGTTGGCTACACTGAACCGGTCGGAAAACACGCACAATCGTTCAAAGACGTTTCGACTGACCTCAATATTCAGCGCGATGTTGGTACGAATCCGAACGTGTTGAGTGAGCCTCACCATCACCTAGCTAGAAGATAACGGAATGTACCTACACTGTTGTAAGTTTTATACATGGAACTATGCAATGAACGCATCGTTGTCGTGGAGATGCGTCGAGCGGTATAGAGGAACTAAAAATGTGAGCGATGATGAACAATGAAGAAAAAACCACGCCGTTTTCTTAAATCGTCTATTTTTTACCTCAGTATTAAAACTTACACACTGTAGCTCCTAAAGTATTGATCGTAGAACAAAAATAAATATGACCAAAATGTAGCAAATTATATGTAGAAACTTTTGTCAGAAGTAATAATCATAATGCTATTCGTACGGATATTCGGGAGGATATATGAGTAAACATCAGAAAAATGTACCTTCACCCCCCCCCCCCTACACCCTTAGCACACCCCCCACACTTGAGGACTTTTAGTATGTTCATCTGGATACCGCAATACCGCAAGGTATAACTGTACCAATTTACAAAACTACACGAATTATTTCCCCTGATTTTATAAATTTTCTTGAACCAAATGCTCGCGTGAGGAACGAGCGAAAGACAGCAAGACTGCGCGTGGTGTATGTGCGCGCGTGTAGCGGCGACACGTCTCGGCGGATCGCGATGACATTATCTCAATGATCGTTGTGACGGTATTATCTCACGCCTTCTTTCAAACTACCGTTAGATAACTACACCGTCGCGACGAAATTTCATAAATGTTAAATCTAATTACGTCCCCAGGGATCGCACAGATCCCAGCGAACACCTACGTATCAGTTGCTACAAGTTTGCTTTGTCAGTTTCTCGTGATTAGGTGTAAGTATATTTTGGATACGTAATTTATAGGTTTGGGCAGGGTTTCGGTTGTTACATAGGTGTGTTGTTGTTACATGCGCAGGTTGGTAGGCAGGCCGTACGTTGCGCAATATATCACTTGGAAACAATATGACTGCGTGCCCTTTATGGAACCTGACAGGATTGGCTACGTCAGCTGCGATATTCGTGACGTCAGTCCTTCACTACTCGTTCCTTTGTTTTTTTATGTAATCCGGTATGGGTGGCTGAGTCGGAGGGGTCAAAGCACATGCTCCGACCAGCCAATATCGGGTCATTCGCAGTTCCATCACCCTCCGAGAAGGTAGGTGCCATACCGGAGACTTCCCTGGATTGCTGGCTATAGTGGAATGGCTATTCCCTGGATTGCTGGCAGAACACAACCGAGGCTCCTATGCGGCCATCTTACATTCAGTACGGTGGAGTGGTACCAACCCAGGTGAAGTAGCAGCACGTAATTTTTTTCGTCAGAAAAAACTCATTGGTTCACGCCGACCGGATTCGAACCTCGGACCTCTCGCATGAGAAGTCGATGCCCTAACCGGCCGCCCGCGCTTATAGGTGCGCTGCGAGGGCAGCAGTGTCTGTAATTCCGTTCGGTCGTGTAGGGCAGCTTTTGCGGTGGTACAATCCAGTCGGGCTTCACCTAATCCTATCTAACCTAAACCTATCACGTAGTCGTCTGTGTGCAGATTTTACCTAACTACTTTTTTTACCTCTAACGTGCTAACGGTTGACAATTTATTTCTTTCATTTTAATTTATATGATGTCTCCTGCTCAGTACGCGGGTAGACAGTAGAGACGCAGTAGGCAGTGATTTTATTGCCACATCAAAAGGAATACCTTCCCCCTGACTCTTGACACCTGACTGCTGACACCTGACACAGCGACGCGTGACACTACCTAGCACCTTCTCACCTCCTTTATTAGTTTTCTTCTCACCTACTGTCTTCTTCTTTATAGCTGTCTAGCAATATGTCGCGTACGGAAATACCTACAGCTTCTACATTACTCTATACAGACTGATTCGGCAATTATTGTAAATTTTCTAGAGTCTAATTCTGTAGTCCTTTGACCTTGTAATTTTATTTCAAAATCTTAAGTAATGTCATTGTAAAACGCGGAGCTGTTGATGCGTTCGGGCATCACGGCCTTTTATGCTCCAGAAGTTCAGGCAGGCTGTCTCGCCACGATGCCATCAACAACATCATCAGACGCTCCCTTGCATCAGCCAACATCCCGAGTGCACTCGAACCGCCTGATATATCTAAATCGAATGACAAGCGGCCGGGAGGAGTCACTCTGTTGCCGTGGGTGCGCGGGAGGGTATGGGATGCGACGTGTGCGGACACCTTCGTCCCCGGCCACATAGTGGGCTCGTCTCGTGTGGCCGGTTTTGCTATAGCAAAGGACCAATCGGTTAAACATGCCACATACAACCAACTCAAGAACAACTACGACTTTGTGGCCTTTACTGTAGAAAATCTTGGTGCATGGAGCTCGGACGCGGTCAATTTCTCCAGGAAACTGGGAAAACTCTTGCTCATTGCCTCTCGCTCATTGGCGCGTCCGGGGAGCGCCGTGTCCGGGTATATTTCAAGCAGCGGATCAGTCTGGCGATCCAGAGGGGGAACGCAACTTCAGTCTCGGGTTTGACGATTTTTCTTTTTATATAAATTTTACATTTAAAAGAAATTAAAACCTAAAATTAATATAAAAACAAACGGAGCTTCCACCACCGGCGGCGCGGCGGGGCGAGCCTAGGCTACCGATGGTCGGGTCCCAAAGAGAGAAACCTCCGGACCACTGGCGGCCGGTCCTAAAGTGCGCTCGTGCGCCGCACTACCATACCACGAGAAGTCTTGACTTCACTCAAAAGAAATAATATCTCACAATACAACATACCTACATTAAAACCATAAAGATCGTACTCCAAATAAATACGAATAAATAAATTCGACCTTATTTTATAGATCACAAGGCACGTTTTTGCGAGTAAACCAGCGCCGCGTGCGGAATCAAAAAGCGCACGCGGGTCTCCCATCTGAATGTATGGGGATCGGAAAAACACCGCTGGCGCGTGAGACAAAAGATACTTCATAGAAACAGTATGGGCCGAAATGGAGTTCTGCGTGCGGCGCACGAGCGCCAAACAAGGACGCTATATCGTGAATAGCCGCGCGTGCGACACGTCGCGAGCGATTCCTTTTGCACGAGTCCGTCTACCTAGAGTCAGCGCGCTGTCACGTGATGTCACATACCCGTTAGCGCGCGAATATTTAAAATGGGATATGGTTAGGTTTTGTGCTTTCTGTCACGTGATACTGTGAATTAAGTGGTGCCGATATTTGCCTAAGAGTTGGTTAAAGGTAAGGCTTTACAATCAGGTGATCCCGGGTTCAATTCCTACTTTTCAAATGTTTTTTTTAATACATTTTTTAAGTATTTTTGGGACATTGCTATTGTTTTCTTTTTGAAAGCTGCAGTAGTGTTGTGGTCTATGGGTGTGTTCATGAAGGTACTTTAAATGAGGTTAAAAACTTGTTTGGATTTATTTTCTTGTGTTTTTGCAACTCATTGAGTGTCTTGAGAATATTCATACTAGGTACGTACATAATACAACGCAGGCGTTTAAAAAATTCGGAAGTCGCGATCTTAAAATAACATTGGGAATGTTGGGAAATTTTGTATTTAAGGAGGTACCTAGGTACTTAGCGCACTGCCGGTCACTGAAGTCACCAGCCGCCACTGCTCCGGACTATACGCCCAGCGTCGAGCAGGGCTGCCTTCTGAATCTGGCCCTTGACCCAACCACGGCTCTTCGCTATCAGCCCATGCGCCGAAACGACTATGGCCACAACGATCGTCGAGTCGACGGGCCACATTTTGGTAACCTCGTGCTGCAGATCCAGATACTTCACTGCTTACATCTTCCCTTCTTCCTTACTGACGAGGTTACCATCATGCGGCACGACGATATCGACGAGCGTTGCGCGCCTTGCCTCCCGGTCTACTATCACAATATCAGGTCTGTTCGCCAGAATAGTCCTGTCTGTGATAATGGACCGGTCCCAGTAGAGTGTGATGTTGAGCATTCTCGAGAACTGGCGGTGGATTGTACTTATAGTAAGGCACCTCGGCTTTAATTATTATTAAAACAGTCAATTATTGTTTCTTTATAAACGTTAATACTATATGTTTTCGCATTGGGAAAATCTAAGCCTTCGAAATCACAAATGCGCTTGGCTTATTTTGCCTAAATAGATTGATTTTGAATGCGCGATGTTACTCGCATAAAACATGATTAGAATTTAACAAATCCTTAAATTAAATTATTCTATTTTGTTAGCCTTTCTATTAATCTCCTCAAAGTATACCTAATTGAACTCGAAGGGTAGGCCGAGAGGTAATGTACCGTGTGGGGCTGGTACTTTAAAAGAGTAGCCCCACTGCATCTCTCCCCATGTATGTCGTAAAATGCGACTAAGGGATATGACTCCCTTCTTATATTACTAGGTGGTAGGGTTTAACCCGCCCGGGTTTATACCACCGCACTGAATGAAAGGTCGGTCGAAACGGCTATGTAAATAGTTTGTGTTTTCCGTCCAGTTCAGTGTAGCCGGCACGACCGAAGGGAAGCACTAACGTGGCACTAAGTTCATACGGTGTTATGGGCTGACATCACGGATGTGTTAGGTGATGTAGCCAACCGTGTCAGTTTCCATAAAAAAAAATAAGAACAATTTAATATAAATATTTTCGTCTTTTGTGTGTCCCAAAAAATTGGGCAAGTAAGTAGTCGATTTACCTGAGCACACTTCGTGGAAAGGTTTCTATTATTTGCCTCTTGAGCTGTCGTATCTTTTTACGGAAATAGACGCGAGTGTTTGCTCGGCAATGTCGGTCGGCTATAAGCACGGAGCATATAAGTGCAGAGGAGTTGTTGCTAGCTCTCATTTCTAGTAAAACACGTCTCGACAGTGCGGGGAGTTTTTTTTTATGGAAACTGACACGGGTGGCTACATCACCTACAACATCCGTGATGTCAGCCCATAACACCGGGTAAACTAGGTGCCATGTCAGTGCTTCCCTTCAGTCGTGCCAGCTACACTGAACTGGACGGAAAACACAAACTATTTACATAGCCATTTCGACCGACGTTTCATTCAGTACGGTGGTATCAACCCGGGCGGGTTGAAGCCTACCACCTAGAGCATAAGTCCTATAAGTATGAAGGTGGACGACTTCGTGGTCCACTAATCACGCTTCTTTTAACTCCGCGTACGCAATGGGTCGCTGGGATTGATGCAACTGCGCTATGGGTCGCGACCACTCTATGAACACAATTGATGGAAGAATACGCTATGGGTTGCGACAACTATGTGGAGACGATGGATTCAAGTACGCTATGGGTAGCGACAACTCTATCGATGCGAGTGATGTAATGCCACGCCGACTTCAATAATTGAAGTCGGCGTGGCATTACATCACTTAATTATTAATTATGCCTCAGATGATGGCGACGTACTCAGTTTTCTTAAAGCAACTCCTCTCAACCTACTTTCTCTGTGGATATGTGCTCGTGCTTATCCGGCCGCGCCTCAGCCCCCCGCCTCCCCCGCCCCCGCCCGCCGCGGCAGCCTCCCTCCCACCCCTCCACTCAACTCATACTAGTATCGGGTTATCAGATTATTTTTAGAACATCCCCCACTTAGACCGTCCGTGGCTAGAAAACTTATACATAGGAATTAACTGAAAATGTGTTCTATTTTCAGAATGAGCACTGAGCAGTGACTATTAGCATAGTCAAATTTTCTAAATTATTTCTGAGTTTGATGCATGTAAGAAGAAAAATAGAAAAGTGTGCTATCTCTTGTTACGTGTGTATGTGCCATAGAGCAGCGAGCGGCGTCCGTCGTAGTCCACGTGGGATGTTTCATGCTCTGTGGTGTGTGCATGCGTAAGAATTACCTACCCAAGAACTGGGAAAAAGCATTGTGAAGGTTTGATTGCTTTGTGGATTTAATAAAATATATTTTTTGCATTTCGGTCACTCTAATCAATCAAATAAATGCTAACGAATAAACCGCAAAATCTGTAACTGCCGACCGACCGACGTACGAGGCGCGGCGTCGCGGTTCTATGCTCGCTTAAAGTTGAGAACTACTCAATCAGTTCATGTGCGGTTTTCACTGACGTATTCAGGCACATACGAGCATGGTCACAGAATATTTTTCCGCAAAGCGCAGCAGCGGGAGCAGCTAGTATATAGTACATAATCATAAATACTCTCTCTGTCTCTCTTTACTCTCCTATGAATGTGGAATTGATCACATATTATACAAACGATTGTTTGTTCGCACCCTTATCAAACCTCAGACATTTCCCTGATCCGTATACAATAAGCAGATATCCAGTATATCGTTTCAGGATAGGCTTGAGAAACTTTAGGAATATAAAGTGCCTACTCATTATTAGAAAAAAAAAATTCTTATCACTCAAAACGAAATTTCGTATTAATTTTTTCATACAAAAATTTTAAATTGTAATAAAAACTCGATGGACAGTGAGTTTTGGGAGATTTGGCAACAGTGCTGTCTAGGTCTAGGGAGTCCGATGACCTAGTCCAGTACCCTTTTTCTTTTGACGTCATCCAACTTTAAGTGTTTGAATTTACCTTCATGCAGTTAAATTTTAAGCAAGCAAGTTAGTAATTTTATTTGAATTTAATAATAAAGGCGGAGTTAACGATTTCACGAAAAAGTACTATAAAATGACTGGATCTGGGAAAAAGTTTCACAGGTTTTCGTCTTCAAATATGGACCCCTTTTTAACGCTGAAGCTACGAAACGCTATCCTGAAACACTCGGTATATTATAAAACAAAGTAACTTACTCCATGGCCATCACTTACAGATTTATTATTAGTATGATGATGATGATGATAATAATGATGATATGATGATGATGATGATTGATACCGCCACACTGAACGAAGGTCGGTCGAAAGGGCTACGAAAATGGATAGACAGAATATACAAGAATGATCCTATAAGGGTTACGTTTTAAGGTACGGGACCCTTAAAATTTATAAATTAAAAAACAATTAATTTATTCAACGTTTGCCAAAATCTGCAAGTGGCAGCACACCAGTAATTACCAACGGGCTTTAATTTTAATGATGTTGGTGATTGGTTTGAAGGAGTTCCCGCTTTCAGGTTCGCAGAGCTAACAGCAGTTCACCGGGTTGAAGATTCGGAAGCACAATGGCGGACGAAGTACGATTGAATCAATTAAATTTTGAATTTTCAATCTGATTCATTGGAAACTTGTTGGATCGAGTATATTCGAATGAACCAAAATTTAATTTTTTTTCTGTTTCGATAATTTTCATTGACAAAAAATAATCTTAAAAGTAAGTAACGAAGAACTAAATTTACATATCTCCTTAGGACAAGTCCTGTGTGGTCATGCTTAGACAAAATTTCTAATTTAGATTTGCATTTACTTATGATTTTGAATAAGATTCTAAATGTTAATATTCAGTTCAATGACTCATCGTGGTCACAGATCACACTACCAATAAGATCTGGTGGCTCAGGTATTCGTATGGTTAGCGACATTGCCCTGCCCGCCTTTTTATCTTCAGCTAACAGCACCTCTGGTCTCGTGGATACTGTCTTACGCCCATCACTCGGTGATGTAGAGACCACGTGCTTGGAAGAGGCGAGAGAGGTGTGGCGGTCTCGATGCCCATCAGAACCTATCCCCGATTGTCTACGTTCACAACGAGCATGGGATGAGCCAATTATAAAGCTTACTCACAGTGTTCTCCTCCTGAATGGCTCCACCGTCGACCGCGCACGTATTTTGGCGGCCTCTGAGACAGAGTCCGGTGCCTGGTTACATGCCTACCCTTCACCTTATCTTGGCACACTCTTAGATAAGGGAACACTGCGCATCGCCTTCTGCCTCCGTTTCGGAATCAGAATATGCGAGCCACATACTTGCATCTGCGGCTCGGCGGTGGGCGAACTGGGACACCACGGTCTGTCCTGCTCTAGGAGTGCCGGGAGGTTGTCTCGCCACGCCAACGTCAACCAGATCATCAAGCGGTCTCTTGCCTCCGTCAATGTACCAAGTAAACTAGAACCACCAGGAGTTTTCCGTGACGACGGCAAGAGGCCAGACGGCATCACTCTTTTGCCGTGGCGGCAGGGGAGAGCCATGATATGGGACGCGACGTGTGCAGACACTCTAGCCCCAAGCCACTTGGAAGGCTCTTCTAGAGCAGCCGGGTATGCCGCAGCAAAGGCGGAACTTGTAAAACATAATAAATACAGTTTAGTCAAAGCTAATTACGAGTTTGTCGCCTTTGCTGTGGAGACTCTTGGAGTTTGGAGCCCAGACGCCAAAAATCTGGTTAAAGAGCTTGGTAAACTGCTCACGGAGGCGTCTGGGGACATCCGCGCGCCAAGCTACCTTAGGCAGAAGATCAGCCTAGCCATTCAGAGGGGGAACGCTGCCTCCGTCATCGGCACAATGCCAATTTCGCCGACGATGGAGGAATATTTTTATTTATAGTTATTTTATTTTTTGTACCTATTACATAGCTTAAATTATTGTATATTCATGTTTAAATAAAGTATTTTCATTCAGTAACGAAGTTGTCAAAAATTATTATAAGAATATGTTAACGCTGCTAGATGCGGACGACATTTCCTTATTTAAGCTTTAGTTAATATTAGTTATCTAGGTTAGTTTTCCTTTTAGTAATTTTGAATTATTACTTTATTTTGTTTGAAATTTACGCACATTTTATTATTATTTTTATTTATTAATTGCTAATAACTTTAGTTTATTATATTCAAAGATATTAATTCATCAATGATTGATTAACATTGAAATATATAACGGAATTATTTACGGTCGATCACGATCTAGTGAAGCTCTATGATTCAAAGGAATTTAAGCTTCAAGTATTGAAAATAAATAAATATTGGTTCTTTGCCTCACGACCTCATTATTTCGAGCAGTTCAGTGTGTCTTTGCGTCAGTACATCATAAATTATTTATTTGAATAACAACACTCCACTCAATTGAACATTGTAATATTGAGATTCAATTAAAGTCAACAAGGCAATTATGAAAATGTGTTTCGTTCCTTTAACATGATTTTATTTTTAAATAATTACCTCTGGCTAGGATACTCGGCAGCTCTGTGTAATGGAATGTATGTAAGTAGTTAAATATTAAATACCTAATTTATTTTGAAATGTTTAAATTCACAAAAACTTTACTATTTATCACAGCTCGCCTCTGGAATAATCTGCCCGCGCGTTTACGCTCCACTACGTCTATGAAGGAGATGAATTCATTTATTGAACAGCAAAAATAGGTACTAAATAGACAATTAACTAAAAACTATAATATTATATAAAAAATATCGTTTAATCTGTCCCCGAAATGACCGCGAAGTGTACCTAAAACACTCGCTGTATTTCCACGCTGGATAGCAAGGGTTATCCGTTGCCTGAGGAATGTTTCACAGTTAGTTAGTTAACAAATTTTTTGGATTCTTTACTCCAAGCACCCATAGTCTCGACGGCGAATGCGAGGAAGTCATAGTTAGCTTTAATTGCCGAGGATTTTAGATGCTTTGAGCGAGCGGCTGATTCGGCAGCGGCGCCAGCTGTCCGTGAAGACGCAAGTACGTGGGAATCAGCCAAAGTATCTGCGCACGTAGCGTCCCACACCAGAGCCCTGGCCCTGGACCAAGGTGTCAGCGTCAACCCGTCCGGTCTCTTCCCGTCATCCCTACTCAGGCCTACTGGTTCAAAAACTGATGGAACATTTATTGAATTTAGGGCTCTCTTAATGATGCCATTCAGGGCTGAGTGACGAGAAAGTCTACCGGCGCTCTTGTAGCAACAAAGGCCATGACGCCCTTTGGGGCTAACTTCTTTTCCGCACAGGCATTTGTGAGGTTGGCACAAATCACAACCTAGGCGGAGTGCGATTGCGACACACAATGAGTTATTGTCCATCCATAAGTGTACCATTTTGGGATGATGGGATTGCATGCAGCCAACAGCCAGACTCCGGCGTGGATACAGCTCTTATACGGGGTATTTCCGAAGGGGAGGCTGAGTCCAGGAGAGCGTCATATGTGGTTTTCACTATAGGCGCATCCCAGCCCTTTTGTATTGTTTTACTCAAAGGTACGTCCTCGCTAGGGCACTGCAACTTCCAAGCCTTCAGGGCCTCGTCCAAGAAGCAGATCACAGATTCGTCACTGGAATTTGGTAATATGGCTGGGACAAGCTCTGTGACCCCAATAGACGAGGCCAGGAAAGCCGAGAAAACACACTATTTACACAGCCGTTTCGACTGACCTTTAATTCAGTGCGGTGAAACCATCCCGGGCGGGTTAAACCCTACCACCTAGTAATATAAGAAGGGAGTCATATCCCTTAGTCGCCTTTTACGACATACACGGTTCATTTTGGAATTGTATTTGATCGGATGCTAGAGTCAGTCCAGGTTTTGTCTAGTGATTTTTAAACAACAGTATAACGAATTAATTTTTCCAAAAAATTAATGTAGATTGAAAAAGAATATGTGGGGAAAACGTATTTTAAAATTTTCGAAAACAGAACGCCAAGATTGCGCGCAGCTACTGTAAAATGTGTCGCATCCTCTCTCATAATTATTAACCAACTTACCAATAATCGAATTAGTGTGTACCGATTCAAGATGGCGGGTACCTGTGTCCCTAGTGCCGCCCTCCCACCGCGCTCCTCCCCATGCGGTTGGAGGAACCATTCTATTGTATCGGGAAAGAGAAGACGGCACTCAATTTAAAATAACAGCCTGCCGTTGTAATTTTTGGGTTTCCCAGTAATTTTCATGACAGCGGCCCGGATGATCAGGTAGACACAGTCATTGACACTACGCAAAACCACGCATAACAAGGTACTATGCCAGCTATATGGCGGACAAATAAAGTCATAGTAGTGTAATTTGTTGACCTTTTGAAGAGCGCACATACAATGAATGCGAGAGCTCACGGCCCGGCTCCGCCGCATAAACTTGATCGTCATCATCAGAATCAGATATATTATGTGGCCGAGGAACTCCCAATTTTACTGTAACTCACCATCAAGAGTTCATTTAATTCTAAAGTCACTTTCCCACATGTTCTCGTCGCAATAACATTAAATAAAGGTACGGTAGCGAGCTTACTTACTTTCTTCTTTTTAAATACGAATGTCACGCGAGCGAAGCCGCAGGCAAAAGCTAGTACACAAATACATTTTCATGAGAACGCCTCTTTACACGTTCCGATAACGATAATTATGTCAGTCCACAGGCACAGGAGTCACAGAGATAGAAATATGTGGTACTTTTGTCGCACCATTAATAACGACTTTTCACACAGGTACAGTTGCTTTCACGAGCCATGAGCACAGATGGATAGTGGACTAACATTGCACGCAAGTGTATAATAGTCGAACAATGCGTGTGAGCCCAATAAGCGTGAGCGTCGACTGACGCTGACTGACGAACCAATCGCTGGAAGCGTCGGCACCGTCGACGTCACATCCCGTCAAACCGACCAATGAAAAGTGTGCTCATGACTCGTGAAAGCAACTGTACCTACTCGGATGGCCCTCCTGTCGTTTCGAATAGTTTGTGAGACGGGCGAAGACGCGGGCTCTTTGCGGCTACTTGTTGGCGCTCCCTCCCTACCTTAACTCTATCAATTAATCTATTTACATTTTGCTGTCTTGGGAGATCTATACAGGTATATATTCTATGGCACGCATGAAATATTTTTTAAGAAACAGTTTTATCTTAAATATTGCCTATTTATTTACAAGTAGGGTCGATCGGTTTAATCGGTTAAAATTTAACGACCCGTTAATTCCTATCAACTGTATGAGAAATGTCACTTATCGAAAATCGAAAAAAAAAGGTTTTTTTTATAGATTCATCCATATGCCGTTATTTAATAGCTAACTTTTCATCGAAATTACCTACTAACTGAACCTGACTGACAAACAAGGCACACCTAAACCGGTGGTTCTAGAAGCATGAAATAGGAGTTCCCTATTATAATGTAGTAGGTGAGTACTAAGAACTTTTGAAAATTCATCCCTTAAGATAGTTAAATTTGTATTTAAGTTCGTTATTTTTTAAGTTAAGAATATGAAACTGGTGTTTAGGTTTTTGTTTAGAAATAAAAGTCAATTGTAGGTATCTGCGTTTTTGAAATTAAACCCCTAAGAGTGATGGAGGGAAGAAGGGAGGGAGGTAGACAGATAATACTCGTATATTGCGTCGAATGAAATTAAGCATAACCTACAATGCCACGAGCGGAGCCGCGGGCAAAAGCTAGTATAAAAATATGAAATCTTAAAAAAGTATTGAAGAATATAATAGAATATTTAGATATAGCTTTCTCTAAAGGTTATTTAAAGTTTATTGTTGAGTACAAATCATATCATAGAATTGATTAAATTTACAAATTTTAAATAATTGTCAAAAGAATGTGAATTTGATAGAAGTTGTTAACTCCATTCTATTCAATTTCGTGTTGTTGTTTTAGTAACAAAGATATTTCTATATGATTGACGGATGATTATGAAGACTAGCAGCGGGGGAGGCGAGCGAGGTGCCCGCGGGGGTAGGCGAGGTGCCACACCTCCCTCGCAGCGCGTCTAGATAGAATTGTAAAGAGATTAGGAGTCCGGGCCAACCTCACCCGAGAAATAATTGAAAATAAAGCTTTTTTCCCCTCCCAGTGGGCGGAACGTCGACTTTTTGTTATGTTTCAATTACCTAGCGAGGGCGCGCCCGGCGATATCTTTATTCCATTTTTATATTATGTTTGTCGACAGTAGAAGATAGCGGATAGGATTTCCCAATTGTTGTATTTTTAGCGAATATTATGTCTTATTTTTCGGATATATATTTAGACAAGGGCTACAATTTTTTTTAGTATGCTTTCGAGTGACAATAAACTTCAATAAACAATATGGCCTTTGACGTGGTTACTGAAAACAGGTACAAAACAACCTATACAGACAGACAAACGTATAAATAGACGCAGTTAATATATTATCTCAATTAATTTTTAATCCCGCACCGTCACTCATATTAATATTTATTTGTGAAATCGACTTATGCATCGCGTGTTTGCTGAGGGAGCGGACATGTCCTCTCGAGCACGGCTCCCGTAGAGGACTCGAGTCAAGCGTGACGCGGAGTAGCAGCGAGCGATGCGCTCGCTACAATCGCGCCGCTCAGCCGATCTCCTCTGATTTTATATCATTTTACTTGCATTTTACTAATTTATTTAGATTAGTTTTATACATAGTGTCCGTGTTATATCAGTGTTCTACTTATACTTATCTCCACAAGCTTACAATGATGAGTGTGACATGTAGAGGCTGCGGATTGAAACACAATAAAAAAGTGGTCAAGTGAACCGTGTTTACGTGCCGAGGGTCCCGTAACCGCACTGCTTCGCTTTCATCTAATTATATTTTGTACCAGGGTGCGGTCGGACTTTGGATGGGCTGCCGTACGACCATCGTTCGGCTGGCTGTGGTTCGGATTCCACTTGAAACTGTAGTTTCATCCCTTTATGTACATATTTAGCTGGAAGGGATCAACCCGTTTTGATTGATTGGTACACAAACACTGAACGAATGTCGGTCGAAGAAAACGGCACAATTATACATGTTTTCCATCCAGGTCAATGTAGCCGGCACGACCAAAGGAAAGACTGACATGGCACCTCTCTGACACTGACTGACTAACAATTACTCTGGCATACACTTTACTTACATGATAAATATCATCAAGTCTAACTTTATTTGCATGTTAGTGCACTCATCACGTAAACTAGTACAAGTAGTACACCAATTTGAATGGAGTTTTCACAAAAATATGGGATATGCCACTTTGTTTAAATAAAAAAGTTTTGAAGTGAAAACTTCTTTAGCGGCGCTTGGCACTTTTTAGGTGGGTAAAAAATGTTAAACTCGCGTCATCGCGACATCGCGACATCGCGACAGCGTCATTATTATTTAAAATGTAACCTTAAGTCATTGCATTAAGGGTTAAGTTACGAGTGGCACGGGATCTGCCGGCACTCCCGGAGTACAACTGTTAAGTAGGGTTCCGTAACACGTTTATGTCTGTCCATTCTACTAAGTTCTGCAAAATGAATGTAGGGTTCCGTAACAAATGCATGTCTGTCCGTTCTAGTAAATTTAACATTTATTTCAAAATGAATGTAGGGTTCCGTAACAAATACATGTCTGTCCGTTCTACTAAATTTTACAATTTTCAACCAAGGTCCTCCGACGGTAATTTTTTTTTTTTTTTTTATAAAAGTAGGGTTCCGTCACACGTTTATGTCTGTCCATTCTACTAAGTTCTGCAAAATGAATGTAGGGTTCCGTAACAAATGCATGTCTGTCCGTCGTACTAAATTTAACATAAATAATTTTTTTAAGCAATGTTACGGTGTTGTTTTCACTTCTGCCGGCACTCCCGGAGTGCACCTGAGGTTTTTTTCTGCGAGACAGAAACTGTCGAGTGCAGGAGCCTCCTTTATTGCACTGTATGATTTTATGTGTTAATAAATATTTAATTTATGTGTTAATAAATAGCCCCACTGCATCTCTCCCCGTGCATCTCATAAGAGGCGACTAAGGGATAAGGACAAGATACTGCGCTAAAGGGCGAGAGGCTAGCCACTTCTCACCTTGGCGCAGTCCTTCCACCTAGTCATGCAGCAGGTGGGTTCTTGGTCCCTTACTTGCTGCCTGATAGTTGTCTTGTCCGTATACTGTGCTAAACGTGGTGGTCGGTGTTGTGCTGTAATTTGGCAGAGTCCTTATAGCACAACACCGATTACTCTGCTTACCCTGATTTTCGGGATACAGCGTGTGTTATGTATGTATGTATGTAAATATTTTCATTTCATTTATTTACAATTCATTTCATCCATATCTCCTACTTCCATCTTAATTATTATTTTGCCATATAAATAAATAAAGCGAAGTTTCTACGGGCGACCGGCGGCGGTGGCGGCGGCCGTGTAACGTATGTCAATTTATTAAAAAAAAATTATCGTGTCACCCATAAAGTGTCTAACGACGCCCATGATTTCGCTTGGGATGGCTCTGCCAAATAGGTAGATACCAGCCTGCGGCTCTGGACTTGCGTCGAGCCGTGCGACTAGTGGGTGACCTCGAAGTGTCCCGCTATCTAGAACCACTGCAACTCCGTGGGGATGTCGGCTCTCTAAGTGTGTTCTATCGCTAATTCCTGGGGGAGTACTCGGAGGAGCTGTTTAACCGCAATCTAGGGAAGTCTCCGGTATGACACCTACCTTCTCGGAGGTGACATTGGCTTGTCGGAGCATGTGCTTTGGCCCCTCCGACTCAGCCACTCATACCGGATTACATAAAAAAAACCACTGAGCTACCGAGGCTGACAATAAATAAAGCGAAATTTCTACGGGCGACCCACCGTGTAACGTACTCGTACGTAATATATATGAAATATTCTTATAACTCGAGAACCACTTTATCGATTTACATGCGGTTTTTCTTTGCTACATTTCGTTACTTCTCAGGACAATTTTAAGCTATCAATCACAACGCTAGGTTATCGGTGGCTTGAGCTGTCACCAAAAAGTCACGCGAAAAATTGAAATTTTGGCTGTTCAGACATTTAACTTTATCTCCAAATGTATGACTTTTTAATGAAAATGAATAGTTTTGTGCACAACTACATAAGAGTACCTATATTTTTAATTTTTTTTTAATTTTCAAACAACCCATAATAGGTCAAAGTTCGGCGACAAAAGTGCAGTTTTTTGTCAACTTTTAAACGAAATATTTGTTAAAGTAAACTCATTGATCATAGCAAAGTTACAGGGAAGTCTTCGGTATGGCACCTACCTTCTCGGAGGTGATATTGGCTGGTTAGAGCATGTGCTTTGGCCCCTCCGACTCAGCCACCCATACCGGATTACATAAAAAAAAAAAAAATATATATATTTTTGAAATTGCCTTCAAAATACCTATAGAATGACATGACATTTGATTTATTTAAAAAAACAAAAAATATTTTTGGTTCACATTTTGATGTACCCTGTACTTTCCACAGGACTATTAGATAAACTTATCTGTAATATATCTAGCGGCAAAAATTACACGTAATTTGGCGTCATTTTTATCGAAATCGGTTCAGTAGGTCCGGAGATATCTGCGTGTGACCGACAGACAGACAGACAGACACCAGAGCGATCCCATAAGCGGTCCCTTTTTCGCATTTTGCGACGGGACCCTAAAAAAGGAAGACCGGCCGGCGGCCGTTCCGGGAAATGACAAAAGAATTCACTTGCCCGGCCGCCGCGCCGCCCGGGTGTGATGCGAGGCGCGGCACCACACCCGGGCTGGAGGAGACTGCAGCCGGATTACGTAATTGCGAGAGAAATCGTTGCCATCATGTAGTGCCTACACTGTGCAGCTTTATATACAGGATGTTGTAACGGCCAGTACATTAATTTCGCCAGAACAATCCTCATGTTATTCCGAGGCAAAAAATTCAACAAAGTTTTTCTCTAAAGTGTCTAGTTTTTGAGATATAAATTTTTGAAATTTATGTTTTCGTCAAGTGTAATTTGATGCGTGGGGGGGGAGGTTGCTAGCGCGGGAACCGTCAGGGTCGAAAAACTCACGCCGCGCCGCCCCCGCGCATCTCCTCGCTCCTTGCTCGCTCACTCACCGCGCGCATTTCATTCCCACGTTCGTGCGAAACATTAGATCCTTTTACACTAAATAAATCAAATAGTTTGTATGAAAACTGTATCTTTTTATCTAAAGGGAATTCAGAAAAAAGTTATTTGACTTTTTTGCTACTATTGATCCCGATAATCATTTCCTAAGTTTAATGTACTGGCTGTTACAACAACCTGTATATGTGTAGACAACTTGCTAGTTACACTTTATATTCAGCTTACTTGCCGCTTGCTGTCGAAGTGCACTTTCAGTCAAAAATACGCTAACAATTTTCACTTTTAAATTAAAATGATTACATTACACAATTTAAAGTTTCGCGAGATCGAATAAATGTAATACTAATGTCGGATGCTAAAGCAGTCGCTCGCAGTTACATAATCCATACGATGGGAGATATTCTCGGCGGGAAGATTAAAAAAATAATTACTAAAAGATAATAAAAAATAAAAAGTTTTACTCTTATTTCCAGCCGCAGGAAATTTGGGCCGACACTAACCTGATTGTTTTGCCTCGAAATAAGCTTTAAAATTTATGATATAATATTTCTAGGTCACGGGGAATAAGAAAAAATAATAAGAAAAAAATATTTCTTGAAGAATATTATAAGCCGCGCTCATCTTCTAAGCTAGTTAACTCGGTAGATAGTGTCAAACAACAAGAATACAAAATGTTGAATTATTGTTGTTAAAACGACATACAGGCTGTTTCAGAAATAATTAGATAGATATTAGTTAATTAAATTCAATGAAATTAATTTAGCGGTGGGTGGCCGAGTGGTTTGGGCATCGGCTTCTCATGCGAGAGGTCCGAGGTTCGAATCCGGTCGGCGTGTACCAATGAGTTTTTTCTGACGAAAAATTTTACGTGCGTACCTACACCTGCTGCTTCACCGTTCGGAACCGGTGTAAAACTGTAGGTCCCTTCCCTTGCCCCTTACTAGGTGGTAGGCTCAAATTGTAGCCGACTGGGTTGGCACCCCTTACTGGATGTAAGATGGCCGCATAGCAGCCTCAGTTGTGTTCTTCTCTAGTCCAGTATAGCCAGAAATCCAGGGAAGTCTCCGGTATGGCACCCACCTTCTCGGAGGTGATATTGGCTGGTCGGTGCATGTGCTTTGGCCCCTCCGACTCAGCCACCCATACCGGATTACACAAAAAAAAAAACTATTAACGCACAAATGACAGTAAAACAGTAGATAGAGATCGTTTCTATCGTTCCTTCGTGGCACCGCACCGCCAGGGTGTGGAACTGTCTTCCGGCGAGTGTGTGGTTCCCGAATAATTTAACCCGGGTCACCTGGTTGTATTCAAACGTCGTCGTATGAACAGGCTCACTGAGCGTGGTTTCATGAGGGATTTTGCGATCATGTTGTAGGTATGTTGAAGGTTGTAAGAAAAAAGTCATCTTAGTACTTGGATAGGTGACCGCTCGACCGTTGGAGGCTGACCGTGGTTCGGATTTGTTTTTTTTTTTTTTTTTTATGGAACCTGACACGGTTGGCTACATCACCTACAACATCCGTGATGTCAGCCCATAACACAGGGTGAACTAGGTGCCATGTCAGTGCTTCCCTTCATTTCATGTCGGCTACACTAAACTGGACGGAAAACACGAACTATTTACATAGCCGTTTCGACCGACGTTTCGTTCAGTGCGGTGGTACCAACCCGGCCGGGATAAACCCTACCACCTAGTAAGGTAAGAAGGGAAGGGACCTACAGTTTAACGTGGAATCCGAACCACGGTCAGCCTCCAACGGTCGAGCGGTCACCCATCCAATCACTGACCGCGCTCAGCGTTGCTTAATAACAGTTGACTAAACAACCGCGCCACTGAGCTACCGAGGCTGAAAAATTTTCTTATCCCTTAGTCGACTTTTACGACATGCGACGGGGAGAGATGCAGTGGGGCTATTCTTTTTAAGTACCGACCCCACACGGTACACGGATTCCACGTTAAACTGTAGGGCCCTTCCCTTCTTACCTTACTAGGTGGTAGGGTTTATCCCGGCCGCGTTGGTACCACCGAACTGAGCGAAACGTCTGTCGAAACGGCTATGTAAATAGTTGTTTTTTTTTCGTCCATTTCAGTGTAGCCGACATAAAATGAAGGGAACAACTGACATGGTACCTAGTTCACCCGGTGTTATGGGCTTACATCACGGATGTTGTAGGTGATGTAGCCAACCGTGTCAGATTCCATAATTTTTTTTATTAATAATGCTATGTACTCGTACATTATGTTTACTGCAAATGATCTGGGGAGTGCCCCGGTGAAAGGACTACGGTACCAACTATGTCTAGATCCGAGAGTTTACATTAAATGTTTTATCCTTTCAAATCAAATATATTCAAATCTATACCTGACGCACGAACCTTCAACGAGAAACGGCAGATGTCGTACAAGAGCTCTATACCAATAATAAAACGTATTTTATTTTATAACAAAATCTCGGCAGCCCGGTGGTGGCTTCAAATAAAAAGGTCTACACAGCGGACAAGTCAGCAATATTCCGAAGGAGACACCACCTATCCCTGCCCACCCCCAGCACGGCAGGTGAATTTCAACTGTCTCCTATACATTGTTTAAGGTACTTACGTTATTTACGTTACGTTACGTAACGCGAGGGCGTTTGAAGTAATATTGTGAAATCAGAAGTTGATTTTATATTTACTGAAATTCGTCGCAAAACGTTTTCGTAACCGTTACGCCGTATGATCTAATTTTCGCACAAAGTAAACCTAGCTTGTCAAGTGAGAACGTTGTTCACATGCCGACGGGGGTCCGTTCCGTGCACCTGCGCGTTGTGCGGAGGTGGAGAGGGGAAGGTGGGATGACTGATGATCACATTCCACGGAATAACCTATAGAACCTTACTTAGAGCCCAGACATCCGTACGGAGTTGCAGTAGCCTGTGGCCGTCCGTCTTTTATAACTATAATTTCCAACATGTATTTAGATTTATGTTTAAAGATGTTTCGAATATAGCGATACAATATAATGTTAGTTTATAAGCTGTGGCCGCTAGCGCCGCAAGAATTTGTGCCAAAGGACTCATCAACAAGATGAGGATCAGGCGGCACACATTCTTGCGCATCGCCACAGCAACTACGCCCTGGTACCGTAGAAACTCCAGCTTCCCGTACCGGCACGAGAACCCACTAATGGCGCTAGGGGCTATATCGAGCTAGCAGGCAACTTCGACCTCGACCTTCGACTTCGGACATCAGATTCATTCGCAGTTTTCTGTACTTCACAGTCGCCGTGACCTGTGGCGAAAGGACCCATCGTCATCCGTCCAAAGAATCAGCCAACCATGTTTTTCCTTGGCTTCTATCTTTCTTTACTTTTGTTGGCAAATCAACAAAAACAACAATATTATCATTATCAAATGCTTTAAAGGAAACATTCACTGTTCACATTGTCTTTTGGTTTCGGGTTCACAACAATATATCCAGCCTTCATCACGATGTCAAAAAGACCACTCGAATCACCTCCGTTGTACTTTTCTAGCATTTCGCGGTACCAATCCATGCGACGGCGTTTTTGGTCTTCGGTCAAATTGTGGGGTATCCATCTAGTACAAAGCTTCCTGGCGCCTAAATGTTCATGTAAGATTTTTTGTACTTGATTCATACCAATGCCTAAACTTGACCGAATCTGTTGGTCAATATCTTATCAGCCTCTACCATTCGCCGCACAGCACTGACGTTATCTTCAGTTGTAGACACCGAGCATACAGGTCTCCTGTATCCCCCTTGGTTGTAGGTGTTGAAGGTCGTCCCTCATGCAGATGATCAGCAGATTGCTACGACCACGCTTAAACTCATTGAATCAGTTGTAAACAGTTGCACGCGATGGGGCTTCATCATGAAATGTCAATGGAAGGCTATCATAACTCTGTTGTTGACTAGGACCGCAATGAAAGTCGTAATAAATCATTCATGTTGACGCATTACACGCACCTTTCAAATCGCCGTCATTTTTTGTAAAAACAAATGACAAATGAATTCAATATACCTCTCAGGTTACCAAAGAATTCTATGTTCGAAATTTAAATGAAATTTTAATTGAAAAATATACAGTGTCACCCTGGTATTCGTTGTTAATCTTACGTATCTAATTTAACTGTTGGTTTTCCGGAATAAAATCAGTCAATAAACAATATAAACACTCACATGGCACCTAACAAGAACAAGACAAGATTTAATGATCTGGCATCGCGAATGTACCAGGCGATGTGCAGACTATGTCAGATTCCATGATAACAAAACGTATTTATACCTGAAGGTGACTTTCGACGTCGTCCATCAAATTGATCGCGATTACAGTAAGAGATACTAATAAAAAACTCCATTTGAAGCTATTATTAAAATAAATGTTCTTTTTTCAGAAAGAATGAGATGAATACTTATGCTACGAGCATTATGCGGACTGGGTGTGCCGAGCAGCAGACACACGTAACTGCATACTATTATCTTGGTTCTCTTCTTCTTCTACTTATATAAAGCGCAACGCCTGTCTCCTTGTCGGTCTGTCACGGGTGAACTCCAAAATCGGCTTCACTTATTTACATACTTACGTGCAGTTTTCACTAGGTAATGAGATCAGGTATACCAGACGGCATATAACTTGGACCAGTGCAGTAGCCGTTTTTAGGGTATCTTGGAGGGCGCGGGATGCGACGGCGGGGAGAGCGCCTGCAGACCGCGTGATTGGTTGGCCAGTCGCCCGCCGACCTCCGCACCGCGCCGTTCGCTCCCAAATACACTGCCGTACCTGATCAAACTCGTCCAATGCCTCATCCACACGTTTGGCAAACCTCCAAATCAAATGCCGGGTCCACATGTTTGCCGCAAACCACAAACCACAAATCACAGACCACAAACCACAAACCAAACGTCGCTATCCCCACGTTTGCGATGGTTTGTGAAGTGCGTTGGTGTATTTTGGAAAGGCAAACGTGATGGACGTCGAGCTAGTGTCGGCAATAACGTTCGGCTTAACATATTTATATTGCAAAAATAAACAAAATGAAGCCAGAAAAACCTGAACGAATTGAATCTTGTTTCTTCTTTAAATATTTACGGAATGTGACCATAAGGTTTACTTTCTTTTTTTTTATTTCTTCAATTGGCTTATTTAGGACTTTCCCCAGGCGAGTCCATGCGTCTGCAACCTTTTTTTTCTTTTCTTTGTGGTCTTTGTTAGTGGGATCCCAAATACAAGGCTCTGCTTGATAACATTCTAGGAAAAATAGAACATCTTCGTTGGTCCAGTTACTCATTTTTACTTTAAAACGAACACTATCACTGAAAAGAGTTAAAACAATCGCAATTATGCACGCGCGTCTATACGTCCACCTCCCTCCAGTGCGCAAGCGATACTAATGCGTTTGGCAAACGTGTGGACGGATCGCAAACGCGTGCCGTGGTTTGCCGCAAACTCCTTTGGTTTGTGTCAAAAAACCGACACTCGACCGGATCGGTGGCAAACCATGCCAAACCAACACAAACGCCTCTCCACACGTTTGGATTTGTGGTTTGATTTGGAGGTTTGCCAAACGTGTGGATGAGGCAAAACCACAAATCCAAACGTGTGGAGAGGCGTTTGTGTTGGTTTGGCATGGTTTGCCACCGATCCGGTCGAGTGTCGGTTTTTTGACACAAACCAAAGGAGTTTGCGGCAAACCACGGCACGCGTTTGCGATCCGTCCACACGCTTGCCAAACGCATTAGTATCGCTTGCGCACTGGAGGGAGGTGGACGTATAGACGCGCGTGCATAATTGCGATTGTTTTAACTCTTTTCAGTGATAGTGTTCGTTTTAAAGTAAAAATGAGTAACTGGACCAACGAAGATGTTCTATTTTTCCTAGAATGTTATCAAGCAGAGCCTTGTATTTGGGATCGCACTAACAAATACCACAAAGAAAAGAAAAAAAAGGTTGCAGACGCATGGACTCGCCTGGGGAAAGTCCTAAATAAGCCAATTGAGGAAATAAAAAAAAAGAAAGAAAACCTTATGGTCACATTCCGTAAATATTTAAAGAAGAAACAAGATTCAATTCGTTCAGGTTTATTTTTGCAATATAAATATGTTAAGCCGAACGTTATTGCCGACACTAGCTCGACGTCCATCACGTTTGCCTTTCCAAAATACACCAACGCACTTCACAAACCATCGCAAACGTGGGGATAGCGACGTTTGGTTTGTGGTTTGTGGTCTGTGATTTGTGGTTTGTGGTTTGCGGCAAACATGTGGACCCGACACAAGATAAATGCCGTATTGCCGTCTGGTATACACCGTTATAGGTTATGAAATATTATGACATTTCTCCAAGCCAGCAAGCAAGCAGGGAACAAAAACCACGAGCGAAACGTCGTCGATCGCGCCTACGAATAAATAATACATGGAAGTGTAGATATTGCTTGAATTTGACCCGAAGAGAGTGGTGTTCGATTGGGTGTGGCCTCGAAACTGCGAGCCGCGCCGCATTCTACCAATAAATGCGTTCGTAATGTACCACATCTACTATCTCGAAAGGTATACATACACCCTTCGAGACGCGACGACGCGACGGCTGCATCAGGATTTTTATTCTATTGTAACACTGAGTTACGACTTCAAACTCTATCTCAACTCAAACGCTTAGATCTGCCTTTCGTCCAAATATGGCTGGAAATGTATTGAATCGTCATTATTCAGTGTCGGTATTATCGTTTTTAAGTACTATTATTATACGTCCACTGCTGGGCATACGCCTCTCAAATTGTCCTCCAGTCCTCCCGGGCTTCAGCGGTACGGAACCAATGCTATCCACCGACATATTCCTAATGTTAGGATCAATCACCACAGATTCACATGTAACTAAGTAAAATCGCCTCTTCCCATCCCCACACACTGCCGAAACCATTAAACTCAATTCAATCATAGCTTCGCCAGCCCACCACTCAAAGAAATCGATCTAAGAACCTGGGAATCATCAATCATCTGGAACCTCGGCGCACACCATTCACCCGGGATAGATACATACCAAAAATTCAAACCCATGGCAATGCTATACATTCGTCATCATCATTTGACACACCAAACTTGTAAATATATTAAATTTATTCTTAATCCTTTGTTCTCTGACGATATAAGTCGCAATATGAGATGTATAATATGTGTTTTTTTTCTAATTTGTTGTGTATACAATATATGTATACAAGTCTGACACTAAATATTGGTATGAATAAAAATATTGAATTCCTAATTTATTTGCTGAATAAACATTTTGCATTTTATTGTTAGTTTCATGTATTGTCTCCCTCCGACCCAATGTCAATAAAGCGACGATATTTTGAGCATAAAGTCCTGTCTACAACTAATCCGTGTAGGAGGGTGAGTGATGTCTAGTAGGAATCGGCTCGCAGGGGCGGCGCGCCGTACCTGCTCTTCCGTGCACGATGCCGCGCCGGGCCCGGGGAGGGCCACGGACGGAGCCAGCCAGCTTGCCATCCGCGCGGAGGAGGTGTGCCTTGGTTCCAGTCGTATTATATTTGCTCAGATCAGTTTGCCTCACTAGGTGTAGGGGTAACCGATCAGCACTGGATGAAAGACGTTCGAAATGCCTATGAAAATTGTTTACGTTTTATGTCTAGATCAATGTAGGTAGCCGGCACTACCGCGCGAAGGACTGACATGGCACCTAGTTATCTGAGGTGTGATGGGTTGGCATTACGTGTGTGTGTAGCCAGGCTACATCATACTTGCCATCATACTGCATCCCAACAATGGAAGTAAGCACAGTAATCGGAGTTGTATTGTACTGCAAAAACGCCAGGTAATTAAAGCCTTTTGGCTGGGCTGTCGGTGATTGATTACATCACAAACAACACCGGTCAACAGATTCTGCAAAATATGAGGGCAAGACTAATAATCAAGCAGCAAGAACGCATGAAGGCACTTGCTTACTCCGTGACTGTGGAAGGACGTTGCCAAGGTAGCAGGTGGTTATCCTGTCGTCCTTTAGCACAGAATGTTGTCCTTATCGCTTAGCTTATTTATTAGCTAAATCCAAGCTAGATTACTTGTACGTCAAATCAAAAGGCCAGACAGAGGGACGGACAGAGGGGTGCAATCTCCCCTACAGTAGTTGCTCGGTCCACGGTGAGCTCGGGGTGTCGGCGCGGCGGCGCGGGGCGCGGGGGCGGAACAACTCCGGGATCGCATGAAGGCCTCCGCATTGTGCGAGTGTGCGTTTCGCTTACGCCCTACAACACACAGTATTCACGACTTGCTGGCCTGTCGTCGCGCGTGTCAGTCTCCGTCACCCCGCCCCCGCCTCCGCCCCCGACGACGTAGCATTGTAGACAAGAAGAGATCACACGTAGCTATACAGGCTGTTGTAACGGCCATCACATTGATTTCGCCAGCGCAATCCTCATGTTTTTCCGAGACAAAAAAATGAACAAAGTTTTTTTCTAAAGTGTCTAGTTTTCGAGATATGAATTTTTGAAGTTTATGTTTTCGTCAAGTGTAATATGACACGCACGGGGGGAGGATGCTGGGGCGGGAACGGTCGGGGTCGAAGAACTCACCGCACCGCCTCCGCATATCTCCTCTCTTCGCGCACTAGTCCCTGCTCGCTCACTCACCGCGCGCCTTTCATTCCAACGTTCGTGCGGAGCATTAGATCCTTTTCACACTAATAAAATCAATTAGTTTGTATGAAAACTGTAACTTTTTATTTAAACGAAATTCAGAAAAAAGTTATTAAACTTTTTTGCTACTATTGATCCCAATAATCATTTCCTAAATTGTATGTAGTGGCCGTTACAACATTCTGTATAGCAACCTCGGCTGGATTCTCCCATAGCCCACTATAGTACATTCAGCATTCCAAAGGAGAGTCTCCCTCCGGTATGGCACCTACCTTCTCGGAGGTGATATTGGTTGGTCGGAGCTTGTGCTGTGGCCGCTCTGACTCTACTACCCATACCGGATCATAAAGATTTTAATTACAAATTTAAAAAAACTCCCGACACATAAACCACCCTTAAAACAGTAAAAAATTATTTCCGCTTAGTTAATTAAAGGCGTCAGCGGACCAAGTTTAATTGTTTTACTTAGTGGTTACCAGACACCTTTAATTATCTAAGCTGATATTATTTTATACTTTTAAGGGTTGTTGGACACATCAAAATGTTTTTTTTATTTGTAATTTAACGTTAATTTCCAATTTATGAGAAACGTAAATTGAACTTGCAATAGTTTTGTTAAGTTAGCTTAGGTTAGATTAGGTTACAAGCACATAAATTAGTTTTGTAAATAATGTTTGTTTATTTACTTCAAGGCGACGAATTAAAGTGTAATAAATTTGCATTTTACATGAGAGATCCGTTCACCGATTAGGAAAAGTGTCGATGATCTTCGAATCGACTGGCCCGATCTTCATGAAACATAGCTATGAAGATCACAGCTGTGAACCATCCCAGTTAAACCAGATTTCTAATAAAAAAACCGCATCTAAATGGGCCCATCCGTTTGGGAGCTACGATGCCATAGACAGACACACAGACACACAGACAGACGGATGCGTCCACACCTTTTTTTGCGTCGGGGGTTAAAATGAATCAGAATTATAGATATTTTATTTCGTCATACTGAACAAGAAATACACAAAGAGGTATAGGAGTTAGCAAAGGCGCACTTATCACTATGAGTCACTACTCACTAGTTACAGTCAATCAGGGCATACATTACATAGGTTGAATGAATAATTCAGTCGATTTTCGTTTGTCGCTGTGACTCCTATCGTACAAATACATACAAGTATGTAGATAGGTCTACTCTATATTGTCGGAACATGCAAGCAGTGAAGCCAAGTTGAAAGTTTCATATTTTAGGTCATCTCTGTAAAACTATCCCCCTCTTATTTACGAAGTAAAACAAATATATAGTTTGACATTCCATACGTAACGCCAGGCGGCGCGCTCGGGCTCCGGGGACCAGTGAGCCGATTCCAAGTGATGCCGCATTCATAGACACGGATAGTTCATAGTACTAGGTAGCACTAGCACAGGTACTAGGTTTTTTTTTATTTATTGAAAGCGCGACATATGGCGCCGAGGCACCCATAAGGTGTCTAATTTTTGGACATTCGGTCGTATGCGGGGGTTGCGAAGCTTTTATTCGCAACATACTCGGCTCGCGTGAAGTTTAATTTAACAAACATTTCACGATCGCTCTCGGAACATAAGCTACTTCAACAAATTCAGACCTAGTCAATGGTAAAATATCTATGTATAAAAACATTACATGTACTCTAAGATTAAATACTTAATAATAATTGAAACCTAACTAAAATGCGAATATTTACAACAAAACCCTCCAAGAAACAAATGTATACCGTATAGGTACCTCCCGTTGACGCGCGCCTCCAACATTCATTACTTACACGTCTAGTCGCTAATGTTCATGATATCAACAGGTTGGTCGTTGTTATTTTCTGAGAATAAAAATGTATGTAAGAATATCTAATTTATACGTTTTCAAAATGTTCGCTTCCGTTTAGTGTAAGGTAGGTACGCGGTGTTCTATCCAGTTCGATTATAACCACGAAGCTGAGCCAGGCCTCACGCACTCTATGTACTTGCGCGCGCTAACTACCTACCGCGCGGCGGGCCGCCGGCGGCCGGCGGTCTATTTCAGTAGAAATTCGTCAGCCGCGCGAAACATACTACACGCTCGCCCACGCAACTGCGCGCAGCTGCAAAGCAATAATGCACTTTACACTCGATCGTTTAGGTACATTTTCGCATGCAGCGATTGGCGACGTGAAGCAGTAGGCTATTAAAGCCAAAGGTATGGAACTTTTTCTATGGAGTGATTTATCTGTTACGAAGTAACTATTAAAGTAATCTGTGGCTGAGCCGGCAAAAAAGTTCGAAGGGTATTTTTTCAGATTTTTTTTATAAATAGTATTACAATTTATTGACTATCCACATAATACACACCGCCTATAGTACATTGAAAATACAGCTTGAGAGGAATAATTAATAATTTTAAATTAATAATTTTACTGAAATTTTACTGATAAATTGACTATAAAAGACAAATATTTTGTATGTACATAATTTGTATCAACACAATAATGTTCCGGACGTTCATTTACGCGACGTAGTACAATACGCGAGCAAAGTCTTTACATGTGGAATGGGCTCCAGAGGTACTGGTACTGGTAGGTACACAGTCAGATAGAAGATAGTATGAAGGTGGGTCGCTGGGAGTCGAGGTCGCGACTTCTGAGTGAAACCTATCGGGAAATATCGCTCCCCGTGCGTGAGCTGAAAACCTGATGCCGTCCCCCATACATTCTTGTTACAATCTAGCTATTCGTGGGTGTACGCAAGGACTTCCAGCTGTCAGAACACATACTGACATGTGAGCGGACATCTCCAACTATAAGTAAAGTGTTTTCTGTTCCTAGTTAATATGTAGTTTTTAGGGTTCCGTATCCGTCGTACGGAACCCTATTACTAAGCCTACGCCGTCTGTCTGTCTGTCTGTCCGTCCGTCTGTCCGAAGGCTACATCTCTTGAACCGTAATAGGTAGCCCGTTGAAATTTTCACAGAATATGTGTTATTATGGCCGATAGAACAACAAATAACAAAAATATGAAAAAGTAAAAATTTCACAGGGGTGCCCATAGAATAAACTAAAAACTGTATGCGCGCCATCTACCAACAGTACGAAGCATTTTAACTAATCATGAATTTTAGCTATTATGAAGCATTCCACGCCATAGATGGCGTGAGTGGCGCTGATCATGACATGGCGATACGGAACCCTCAGTGCGCGAGTTCGACTCGCACTTGGCCGGTTTTATTAAAAATACGCCAGGTGGGACGAAGACATCAAGTACGTCGGCGAGTATAACAATTTGATAACACTTTCGGGCGACATAATATTTTAATATCTAAACCCGCATTATTTATATATTTCTCGAAGCTCGTACGTATGAAGTACGAGTGAGTCTGACCTCGCAGCGTGGGAACACCGCAAGTCAGGCAATTTTTAGTCTGACATTTTCGACAGTGATTCTATTCTTCAATTACGAGTATCAGGTTTATTTTAGAGATATTAACTTCATTATTAGCTTGGATATATATGGATATAGGTAAAAGTTTAATTAAATCATACACCGAGTTAAACAAAAGCTACAAATCACGTCACGAGTCACGACGAGAAACTATACATAATTTAAGTATTACTTCCTATCCACCTACTACGATACAGCCTCCGGGCTAGTTGAGGTGATAGGACCAAAGACCTACAACATCCGTGATGTCAGCCCATAACACCGGGTGAACTTGGTGCCACGTCAGTGCTTCGCTTCGGTCGTGCCGGCTACACTGAACTGGACGGAAAATACAAACTATTTACATGGCCGTTTCAACCGACCTTTCATTCAGTACAGTACCACCGTATCAACCCTGGCGGGTTAAACCCTACCATCTAGTAATATAAGAAGGGCGTCATATCCCTTAGTCGCCTTTTACGACATACACGGAGAGCGATGCAGTGTTACAATAATTAAATTATTGTCTATATGTATATTTTGTATGTATTGAATTTTATTGTATTCGTTTGTTGTTGTATCTCTGTGTTGTAATGTGTGTGTTTTAATAAATAAAGTTTGAAATTAAATTAAATGAAATAAGTAGATACCCGAATGTATTCACCAGTGGTTTGACCAAACAATGTCGCCTATGAAACAGCCTTAGAGCCAGTTAAGGCGACATGACAGTGTCCAATAAATACACGATCTCGCGGGTACAGTATTTAATATGTACTATTTTCATGCATGTTTTAATTTATAAAGCACCTGTAATATATTATATGTAACTGTATGTGCCTGACCAATAAAGGTTTTTTTTTTTTTTTTTTTTTTATTTGTATTCCAAATGTGGAATACATTGGGAACGTTTTCTTTGTCTCATTTCCTCCCAGTACGTGAGCAACGTCTGTTATTCCGGCCGGTCGGCTGTCGACGTTACGTCCTATCTAGGAGAAAAGGGTTAGCGGTACATACCTACACACTAGAAATTTTGAATGATTTTCATATATAATTCGATATTTTCAAACTTAAGCGAAATATATTTTAATAATTAATATTTAGTTTAAACATGTGTCTGCTCAGCCCATATAAATAATTACGTGATGCTGTATGCCTATCGATTTACTGAGATTTGTCGTATTACATAGGTAAAAACCTTAAGTAAATGGGCGGGTACTTAAAATAAAAATAGGTACACTGCATCTCTTCCCGTGCATGTCATAAAAGGAGAGTGGACACTTTGAAGGAATAAGGACTTGGTGCGGTACTAAACGGCGACAGTCTAAACACCTGTCACCTTGGAACGGTCCATCTAAAGTCCTGCAGTAGATAGCTGTCCTCGTGCCTTGCTTGCTGCTTGGTCTTGTACGAATACTTTGCTAAGCGTGGTGGGCGGAGTTGTGCTGTAATTTACCCCCGAGTTGTTGCAGCACAACGTCGATTCCTCTGCTCACCCCTATTGTCGCGATACAGGCGTGACGGTTTTGTAGTTGTTTTATATTACACTCATACTTGATCACTTTTTAGGAAATGTTACCTGTGAATTGCCTGTGAATAGTCTGTGAATTGCCTGTGAATTGCCTGTAATTGCTTGTGAATTGCCTGTGAAGGTACCACAATAGCGTCGGGCGCGGCTGGGAAAAGACGGCCGCCGATCGCTGTTCTGTGTCATGTACCTACTTCACAGAGATAATATTGTGCGCAGCAATACTTAGCGATATTGCCTCGCGCGCATCAGCATAAAATAACACTTATCGAAAAGCTTTATGGCGAAACTTTGTACTCGCGCCGAAAATTGTATGTGCGTGCTAAATAAGGCTTTCGTTCGCTCTCAAGAACCCCGTGCCATGGTCTCGTTGCACGCGTTGCACCAACACCTGCGTCATGATCATGATGATAATCAGGTTAAGTATTGTGCATGTGTTTAAATGACAATTACCTACAGGTACTATACATTTTTTATTATTATTTATTGTAACCCAATGTCGTAATAAAAGGTTATTTCGTTATAATCAGACTTTTATTTTTAAACCACGAGGGCAATCGTTCGTATCGCACACCGCAACAACAATGGCCGCCGCGTCGGTCTGGCTCACCGACTCGCTTGCTGGCTTGCTGGCTGGCTACCTCCCCTCCGCCTTCCCTATCGCGTGACCGGCCGGTCCGCGATGTCTATTGGCTGGCTCTGGCGGAGGTGACGTAGCGGCTAGGCTTGGCTTGGCTTGGCTGGCGACAGATGTCGCCACAGTGTTACACTCGGCCATCCTCCTGCAACAATTGCTCCCGCAATGGAAACATACACCTAAAGTTAGCTTTCAAGTAAATCGATTAGGTCTTCAGTTTCGAGCTGGTCATCTGAGCTGCTAGCGCTATCTGATAACGGAACTGCGCCTTGATATGGTCGGATAGAATCAGCTGATACTAGCCCTGTGAAGCTTTTATAGCCTCGTAGCCCTTTTATACTCCTGATCCTATATCGGTCATTTCCTACGATCCTAGTAACCACGTACGGTCCGGAGTACAGGTCATCTAATTTGGTGTTTACCTTGCCTGCGCTACTAGTAGGGGCCTGCCTCCAAAGGACGAAATCCCCCGATTTATACTTTCGACTATTCTTCCGCCTCTTGTCAAATTGGCGCTTCATCCTTTCGCTCGCCTTCTTAATTCGTTGCGCTGCCGTCTGGCGCCTGGACTGCACGGTCTCCTGCTCTCGACCCGGGGTTGTAACGTCGCAAACCGACCTACCAGCGTGTGCAAACATTAAGTCGTATGGTTTGAACCCAGTGGTTTCATTAGACGTGTTGTTGATACCCCAGATGACGTCTGGTAAGGTACTATCCCAGTTATTAGCGGCTTCGCTGGAATCAGTGGCTCTTAGTGCATCCAAGATTGTCCTGTTTGTGCGCTCTACTTGCCCGTTGGCCCTAGGACACGCGATCGCGTTTAAAATATGCCTGAACTGTTTGTCTGAGGCAAACTTTCTAAAGTATCTGCTGGTAAAAGCCTTCCCGTGGTCTGTTACGACGCGCTCCGGATACCCGAACAAGCTATACATTTTTCTCAAAGTCCTGATTGTCTCTATTGAGTTCACAGTGCGTGTTGGTTCAGCTATCACGAACTTGGAAAAAGCATCTGTCACTAACAACATGTACTGGTAACCTTTTTTTGTCCTACAGAACGGTCCCAAGTGGTCGACATGTATCATCTTCATGGGCTCTGAAGGTTTGGGAATCAGATGCAATTTTCCTTCCTTTCTTCCGTAATTTCCCTTGCCATACGCGCAGTGAAGACACGAGTTCACATATTTCCTAATGAACCGCGACATTTTTGGGAACCAGTAATCGTCTTTAACTAGCTCTGTACATCTCTTAAGTCCCACGTGCCCTATCTCATCATGGTGCATCTGTACTATCTTCCACCTAGCTATACTCGGAACAGCCAGGCGATTGCCATTTAGGGTTTTTCGATAAAGTCGACCGTCGATTACTTCATAGTTGTTTGTTATGTCCCTACCGGCGATACCTGCAGTCAGCTGGTCAATGATTTGTTTCAATTTATCATCTTGACATTGGACCGTATAAAACCAATCTGCAACTTCGAGTCTATTGATGTTCAGAGAATCAATCGGGTTCCTACTTAGAGCATCGACATGCTGCATGCGATCTCCCGGTCTATATTCGATACTAATGTCATAGTCTTGGATTTGTAACCACCACCTAGCGATGCGCGGGACGAGATCTCGTTTTGTCAAGGTTGCACGGACGGCGGTACAATCGGTAACCACCTTGACGTGAATACCCGTCACATACACGCGAAACCTACGCAGGGATTCGACCAACTTGTTGATCACTCTCATGAAAACTGACGGCGCATTTGCTAAGCCGAAGGGAACGCGCGTATATTCGTAATGCCCTTGAGGTGTTACGAAAGCCGTTTTGTGAGTGTCTTCTGGATTAATCAGCAGTTGGTGATAGCCTTGTGCCATGTCGAGGCTGGTGAAATAGTTTTTGCCAGCTAATTTAGACACTTGATCATCGATATTGGGTAACGGGTAACTGTCGCGTACGGTGACTGCATTCAGCGCGCGGTAATCGACACATAATCGACTGTCTCCATTTTTTTTTAACCAAAATTACTGGCGATGCATAATCGGATTCAGACTCTTTTACTATGCCTGCGTCTAATAGTTCTGCAACTTTTGAATTTACAACAGACTGCTCGTGCTGTGATAGCCGATAAGGTCTATGGTACACGGGTTGAATATTAGTGAGGTTAATCTTCATGCGTACTAGATTCGAACATCCTAACTCGCAGGTGTTGCTAGCGAAGCACCCTCTATACAGACCTAATAAATCAAATAACTTCGTACGCTCCTGTTCTGTTAAAGGGCCCACGCTGATGTCTTTCAATTCTACTCCTCCTATGGGCATGCTTGTGACTGAACTTACGGCTAAAATGCTTTTGGCAAGTGGCAAAGAAGTAGCATCGTGACTGACCTGGCAAGTGGCTTCCGGCATCTTGGGATCCTCGCACTGATCCGCCCGCAGGAGTAGCTCGCCCTGCCTCCACGCGATGTCCTTTGCTCCAGTGTTGACGACCTTCATATAGCCTTCCCCGCCGCGGAGAAGGGTTGCGGGCAGCGAATAGGACACTTCTTTCATTTCAAAGTGTCGGGCAGGCGTCACGACGCTTTCGCCTCCCTCGTTCCCAAGTATGCGCACTTTGACAACAGACGTTCCAGGTGGGAGGCATTCTTTGGCGGCAGTCACGATTTTGTACCGGCACTCTTCAGGAAGTCGAATCATGTTCAGAAGGTCATAGTTTTGTCTAAGCGTTGCCAAGCCATCGCGCACCACTAGTGAGACGCCTTCGTCATTTATTATAGGCTGACCAATCAATAGATTGACTCCACTCATATCAATATCTGTTAGATAAGCACTGCAATTTATTTTCAGTTCATCAATTTCCAGCTGAAAGTTAACTTCTCCAAAACTTGTGACCGGCCCACCTGAAAACCCCTTCAGCGCCACGTTGGTTGGTTTCACGTGAAGATCGAGAACTTTGGCGACTTGTGTCGAGAGCACGTTCACTTGACTCCCCGTGTCGATGTAGGACTTCACATAAATGCCGTTGATTTTAGATGTCTTCTTGTACACGTCATTGTAGCTTTGTAGCAGCTTAATGTCCGCCACTCTATTACTTGCGTCTGTGCTCTGAGTAGTACTCGTATTTCTAGGGCACCTGGGGGCGATGTGACCTTGAGCTCCGCACTTGAAACAGGTTCTTTGGTCTGGCAGAGGGCAACTGCGCACCATGTGCCCCGTTTTCTTACAGCGCGGACACGGATCGACGTCTACATTTACAGGTTTCTTATCAGTGGCTTGGCGACTGGTAGATGTACTGTGCTGTGTGGCTCGTACGTCTACAACCGGAACGCGGTAGTCATCGAGCGCTGACAGAAACCCCTCATAAAGTTCGTCAGGGCGTTCACACTGATATGCTCTGGCATTTGCTTGAAGTGCCAGCGGCAGACCGCGTATTATACACGATACGCTGGCGCTGTCAGACAGTTTGCACCTAAAGCACATGGCTACTTTTTCCTGGTAGTATTTCGTCATGCTTTCCGATGCTATTTTCTTCTTATTTAGTAATTCTTCAAGCATGTTTGCGTAGTCACGGTGCTTAGGGAAGGCACGCAACAGCATATTCTTCCACTCGTCCCATGTATAATCATAATCTTCTAACCTGTTATACCACTTCCTCGCCTGTCCTCTCAGCTTGTCCTGTAGATGAAATGACTTCGTTTTATCGTCCCAACCGTGAATCTCTCCCAGCTGATCGATCTTCTTCAGCCAGCCTTTCACTGTACACTCTTCGCTGTCGGGATCAAACTCGGGAATCAAGGAAGCAGCACGGTGTTCCTTGAGGCGCGATGTTGCAGGGATGTCCGCATGCAGGTCGAGCACGGCATTTCGAATTTGCTGACTCAGGAGACTTTTCAACATCTTTCTGGCTGGTGGGAGCGAATCCTGATCCGCATCGACGTCTTTCTCCATCGTGGAGTCCGATTCTTCTCCATCTGGAGGGCGTAGATTGTACTTCTCGTTCAAAGCACGTCGTTTCATTTTCTTCCTACGTACCACTTCTGAATTTGTAACCCAATGTCGTAATAAAAGGTTATTTCGTTATAATCAGACTTTTATTTTTAAACCACGAGGGCAATCGTTCGTATCGCACACCGCAACAACAATGGCCGCCGCGTCGGTCTGGCTCACCGACTCGCTTGCTGGCTTGCTGGCTGGCTACCTCCCCTCCGCCTTCCCTATCGCGTGACCGGCCGGTCCGCGATGTCTATTGGCTGGCTCTGGCGGAGGTGACGTAGCGGCTAGGCTTGGCTTGGCTTGGCTGGCGACAGATGTCGCCACAGTGTTACATTATTGTAAATTTATGTTTTTATTATTATTGATAATTTGTATGATCGATAGTATGCAATAAAATGTTAAAATGCCCCTTATATATACATAAATGTTCAACTTTATTCTATTCATGAATATACATCAGAATGCTTGGTTCATGTTGTAAGAATGGATAAAAGGAGACGAATGTGAGCGGAAGAGTCGGGAAGGGTCGCCCAGCGCCCTAGGCGCACGTACCTAGACCAGATCGGGCATGTGCTCAAAAAAGGCCGAGCGCGTATTACCCGTAACCGACAAGAATGTATGAAAAACATTATGAGAGTGGAAGAGGCGGCAGAGTTGTGTCAGGATCGTAGCGCGTGAAAATGCGGAAATGTGTTGCCTCTACCTACCCCACTGGGAAACGGGCGTGACGATGTGTATGTATATACGTCGCATGTTTTCCCCCTCGTGTTAAGTGGCTAACGGTGTTCATGGACATCAGGTGGTGCCGGGGTGGTATATGACAGATGGCTTTAGCCTATAGATATATTTTATACGTCTATGCTTTTACCTCTTTATAAACTTCAGGTTGATTTGGGATATATACATGTAATATAATATATATAAAATTTGAGGAGGCGTCCTAAGCGATGAATATATTTTATTATACACTGTTACTTAAATTGCATATGTATACACCGTGCCCCAAAACTCAACGTCAAGCGGGAACCAGGGAGTAGGCCAGTTTATGACTACCCAGGGAAAAATAAGAAAAAAAATCGGAGTCATTTATTTTTTTAGAAACTGAATATGTTTTTTGGTATACCTACAGGCATTCTGGTTTTGTTTGGGATACTGATCAATAGCAGAGTTATTTAGTCCACCAATAATTTTTTTTTAACAATTATATTTGCAAATTTGTAGTCGTAGTACCTAAAAATGTCAATTTTCAACGTTTCTCAAAAAATACCCATCATAAAAAACAAATGACTCCGATTTTGGTTTCTTGTTTTTCCCTGGGTTCTCATAAAATGGCCTACTCCCTGGTTCCCGCTTGACGTTGAGTTTTGGAACATCCTGTATATGTATATATGTATAATACTTTAAGTTTTGCTAGAAATTCAGCCTGATGAAAATTTGGATCATTATTAGGAATTTGCTTAATTATTCAAATTTTAACAGTCATAATTCTTAACAATATTTTATACAGATAACATTGAAATACTCGTAGCTTTTTATAGAGTAAACCATATTTGCCGAAATGTAAATTATATATGTTTATACAACATTTGAAATGGAAATACCTGCGCTAATAGCAGCATGAATATGAAATTCGGACACGAGTCTCTGTTTGAAGTTTTGCTAGAAATTCAACAAAAATTATAAAAGCACGTTGACGGAGGACTTTCCTCTTGTGGAGAACATTTTATTCACAAACAACTTTTCCACTCGGCAGAGGACTCTAGTCTGCTCTCGGCTTATTGCGTCGAAGCGAGTTGAAAAGATTTTATTGTAAAATGTATTGAGTTATTCATTTTGTTCTCTTTGATCATATCTGTTTGCAAATCGTGCTTCAACATAATATATGAACTTTAAATTGGCCAGCTATATAAAATTACCGGATAAGGATACCGTCAGCCTCGATAGCCCAGTGGTGCAGACAGTCGACTGTTCCTATTGATTGTTAAGCAACGCTGGGCGCGATCAGTACTTGGATGGGTGACCGCTCGATGGTTGGAGGCTGACCGTGGTTCGGATTCCACGTAACACTGTAGGTCCCTTCCCTTCCTACCTTACTCGGTGGTAGGGTTCAACCCGCCCGGGTTGGTACAACCGCACTGAGCGAAACGTCGGTCGAAACGGCTATGTCAATAGTTTGTCTTTACCGTCCAGTTCAGTGTAGCCGGCACGATAGAAGGGAAGCACTGACATGGCACCTAGCTCACCCGGTGTTACGGGCTGACATCACGGATGTTGTAGGTGATGTAGCCAATCGTGTCAGTTTCCATAAAAAAAAAAACGTTTAAAGATATTTATTATTATTTCAATTATTCGAGCTAAAAAAAAAAAAAAACAAAGTAACCCCAACCTACCAGCTATAATGATGCAGATTACCTTAATATTATTCAAACGTACAAAACCAATGTCATTGTTTAGTCTAGTATAAATTACCACAAAACCTAGAATACTTTTGAAAAAAAAGAGAAGGAATGAAACCGAGATAAATATTGCTGCAATTGAAAAGGTCTCCACAAAAGAATATTTATTGTTCGAGAAAAAGATGAAATAATAAAACGCGGCCTTACAATACGGAACCCTTAAACATCGTATAGGCACACACCAAACGAACAAGACAAAAAATATGTTAGCGAAAACACACTCACCTCCGAAGGAACACTGACGAAGGCGAGTGAATGAACATCAGAGAAACCGGGGTGATATTAGAGCAGTTTTGGGCCAAGCATCATAATGCACATCACGTTGGAACTTATAAATACGACTTACAGATAGACGGACAGACGTTGCTTCAAAAGTAGAGTAGAAAACATTATCTAGAGAGCTGTCTTGAAGTCGTTTTTTATTTTGTGATTTTTATGTCATATTGTCTTAATGTCATATTATACCGTGCTGTTTGTGGCCGGTACTTAAAAAGAATAGCCTCACTGCATCTCTCCCCGTGCATGTCGTAAAATGCGACTAAGGGATAAGTACAAGATGCCGTGCTAAAGGGCGACAGGCTCGCCACCACAGATCAGAGAACTGTGCTCGCCACCTCTCACCTTGGCACGGTACTTCCACCGAGTCATGCAGCAGGTGGGTCATCGTGCCTTACTTGCTGCTTGATCGATTGAATCTTGTTCGAATAATTTGCGAAACGTGGTGGTCGGTGTTGTGCTGTAATTTACCAGAGTTCTTGCAGCACTACACCGATTACTCTGCTTACTCCGATTGTCGGGATTCAGCGTGTGTGATATGTATGTCATATTATACACGGTGTTGCAACTCCAACAGTAAAACCCGAAAGGAGGTGATTCTGTACGTGAAATAGACCAACTTTTGTTTTACGACTTTTTAATTTGAAGAAAAAATATATTTTTTTCTCCATACATTTTGAGAATAGGTATTTCAAATTTGTATTGAAAACATTTTATTTTTCGCCACAGAAGTTATTTAGTTTCACATATAGAATAACCCCCTTATGTCAGTTAAAAATATTACGGGGGCAACTGCAACACCGTGTATAGATATAGCATATTTTATAGATAGTACATAATGATTTTTAATATTTTAGAAGTACTTTTGAAGAATATTTTCCACGCCCATCTTCGTCGTACGTTCATTCTTTCACACTGCATCGTTCGTTATGTTTCGAATGTTTTCACGCACTCTCAATCGTGCGGTGTGTACTCACCTGTAGCCCACTAACACCTCAACCTAGATTCCCGAGCGGAGAGTGCTGCCTGTAGGCGAAAATACCCTCCCCGGGGCCTCGCAGCCAGGCGCTCTCAACCGGCCGGCTGCATGTCACTTCACACATATTCTTTTACATAATTTCAGAGCTTCAACACTGTATGCAACCTATGTGATATTTAAATGTCCTCTACTCTTTTTATCTGTGCTGTAAACTCTTTCTACCTTACTAGATTCAACCCGACCGGATGGGACCATACCGCACTGAATGAAGGTTGGGTCGAGGAGGCTATGTCAATAGCTCGCGTTTTCCGTCCAGCTCAATGTAACCGGCAGAACTAAAGGGAAGAACCGATATGGCAACTAGTTCACCAAGGCGTGAAGGGCCGATATCACGAGTTTAGTAGGTAATGCCTTGTCAGATTCCTTAAAAAAAAATTTAAAAATTATTGCTCAAAATTGTAACTGACAATCAAAAATTATGAATAAATTATATATTATTCATTATCATGCAGCCATGCATTGACATGAAAATATTTACGTATAATTCTAACAGGGGCATGGTGTAATGTGCTGACATAATAAGTCTAGCCGATGTAGGCAACCAGACAATGTTTACCTTGTGCCATAAGATCTTTATTGCAGCATAAGATTGACTAAAGTGCTAGATAGCCTTGTTTATCCTGAACTTAAGGGGGGTCCTAGGCAAACATCACATCGTATTACCCTAACCATAGCCCTATTTCAAGTGATAACTATAATTTTATATGCTTATAGTTAGGTAAAGATTCAAGGTATAACGTGAATACACTATTCTAATCTTCTAAATCCTCTGAAAATTAAGTGGGTGAAATGTGGTAAACCCCCATAAAGTAGTTAGGTAATGTTTGAGTTATTTCAGCTAACATCTTACAACCAAACAAATATAATTTGCGGCAAAAGTTGAAATTGAATTATTACAGAAATACATTTAACATTTTAAGAATGGAATTCACTTCAGAATATTGAACAGGTGAAGTCAGAGACACTAAAAGCTTTCCCCGAAAATGTGTATTTAACTCGAAACCCTGAACTTAGCAAAATTTATTTATAATATGAAATTAAACTGAAGTATTTAGCAATAGCAATGTCCTCTCTTCTTCTTTATTATAAAGTGCAAAGTTTGTTTGTGTGTAACAGGTAAACATGAAGACAGCTCAACCGATTCACATACGAGTTTAGCTAATGGAATCTACCATATCCCGGAATGCTTATAGGCTGTGTACCATCACGATATTTCCCCGAAGGACTGAGCAGGAAACAAAAACTTTATGCGCGTCTGGTTAAAAATAAGCTAAATAATCACAGTTACGAGTCTGGCTGATATACAGAGCCAGGAAGCTCGTGAGACTCTCCGGCTAGGGGAAGACGGCGGTCGATCGTTGTTCTGTGGAGCTATGTCAAAATAATGTATGAAGGTATTGTTTTTTTTTTATTGATACGCGAGACACTTGGCGCCGTCAGCATGAATTGTTGAGCCGACGACGACTCCCACAAGCATTCGGTTTAGAACGGGGGGTGCGAATGCCGTGCCGCCGCCGCGCCGGCGTGAAAATGTAGCATTTAGTTAGTTCTATAAAGAGTTTGTAATATCACATGCCTTACTCTTAATGTCGCGAGCGAAGCTGCGGGAAAAAAGGGTGCGTGCTTATATGTATATATATACCAACGCACGTTAGAAGTTATTGATGATTATGATTAATATGCGTGATTATTCCCCTCCCCCCCTCTTCCCCTCCCCCACTGTCTTACATCCTTATATGCCCTCCCCCCTCTCCCCTACTCCCTCTCCCTCTCTTTTCATAACGGGGCCACAGATTACTTAATAGTTACTTCGTAACAGATAAATCACTCCATAGAAAATGTTCCTACCTTCGGGTTTTAATAGCCTACTGTTTCACGTCGCCAATACTGCGTGCGAAAATGTACCTTAACGATCGAGTGTAAAGTGGTTATTGCTTTGCAGCTGCGCGCAGTTGCGTGGGCGAGCGTCTATGTATACTTCGCGCGGCTGACGAATTTCCACTGAAATAGACCGCCGGCGGCCCGTGGGGCGGTAGGTAGTTAGCGCGCGCAAGTACATAGAGTGCGTGAGGTCTGACGGGGCTAAGAAAGTATAACTTCAAAAAGTTGTTATTATAAGACGTCGCGTCGTATGAAATTAAATTAAGTAATGCTTAGCTAAATTGGGTTTACAAAGACCAACATAGGTTGTAATATCCGCTAAGGCATTCTACTTACCTCGACTCTCATACTGTTTTGAGCGGAGATGTTTGAGAAAAGTTATCGCGGACAAAGTTTTATAGGATTGAAGGAGTGCTCAACTTTTCAAATACACTTATTTACTTCTGGGTGATTCCTGTCGAGCTCGCCGCCGCCGCGCCGCGTCCCGCGAGACGCATCGCGCCGTCTCTCTGCGTTCGTATTTCGTATTTATGTTATTTATTAGTTCTTAATACAGTAGTATTAATAATATTAGTAGTAGTATTCGGTCAGTGTAGGTAGTAGTAGTAGGTAGTCTATAAGCATAAGACAGCTTAAATTGTTTTTGTCTTTTATCTGGTTCTGTACAGCCCTTGTCATTGTTTGTCATTGTTTTTATTGTTTTTAATTGTTTTTCACTGTTATATTTCACACTATAGTTGCCATTCGAAAGAACGAATTAAGTGCAAAATGTATTTGCCTACGAACGATAATAAAAAACCTAAAACCTACTATGTACACCTTCAATAAGTAGATTCACACTCACAAAAAAATTACAAGAACCAATTTATTTAATTAATTTAATTTACGGGTCGGTACCACCGCACTGAATGAAACGTCGCGCGTCGGTCGAAACGGCTATGTAAATAGTTCGTGTTTTCCGTCCAGTTCAGTGTAGCCGACATGAAATGAAGGGAAGCACTCACATGGCACCTAGTTCACCCGGTGTTATGGGCTGACATCACGTATGAGAGGGTAGATCAGATAAGTGAGGGTAGATAGATAGATAGAAATACTTTATTGCTCCAAAAAACATTTAACATAAACAAACAATAAGAAATTTACATGAGGGGCAAAGGCAGAGGGGTCTCCGATATGCCACCATCTCGGAGACTGGCCGGTCGCAGTGTCTGTTCTGTTCTGACTCAGCCTATATGGGTATACCGGACTATATACAAAACTCTAAAGTTTCCCGAACCCACGGTTTGCAAGTTCTGCGCGTGGATACTAGATGGCGCGGCGGTGGGTGCCCGCAAACGCTTTTTTTAAATGTAAATGGCGCAGATTTTTTTAACAAAACCAATCATCTCTCTTTCTCCCCTTTCTCTCTGTGTGTTGTTCCGCTCCCTCTGGCGAGTCATTCCATCTGCCTACTCCCTGCACCTACAAGCTGCGGACACGATCATGTTTACTCTAATAATCCACCTGCGACTAATATAAACGCCGACTATACCTTTCACAAAGTCTTAAAGTTTATTCGCCTCATAAAAAATTAAAATGAAAAGAATTTATGATTTTTAGGAAGCGCTACCTGTGCACTCAACGAGCGCCAAACGTCGCCGTTCCACCTCTACTGATTTCGTACTACCCATAGTTTCCAAGTTATTTGGTGCAGTTATTCTACAAACAACTTTAAGGTTTTTTTGTGTAACCTCATTGATTTTATAACGATGTAACATCTAAGCTCTCGGTATGGGCAGTCATTTTGTGAATGAAGCGGAAATGCGTAAAGGAAGTGACGTAATTTTGTGAGTGAAGTATATTATTATGGTTCTTTGTCGACGATAATTTATAGTCGCAGGACCATCGGATGTCGGATGCTTCGCAGTCAACGGGAAGAATCGCGCACCGTCGGTCGTAGTAGATACTGCTCAAACATTAGAATAGCTCGAATGGCAATGGACTGGGCGCATCTGTCGCATCTGTGACCGGCAATTTTTCTGGCGGCCATGTACCGGGAGACGTAGTGCCGACAGGCCAGATGTGATTGTGATGTAAAGTGATTTCGGGTAGCCGAGGATAGAAGAGACTAGTGTCGTCTGGGGGAGATTTATGTCCAGCAGTGGGTACGTCGATGCAGAAGAAGAAGAGTTATGGGAAGCGTCATCGTGTCCTGCCAATTCAATGTCGGTATTCCTGCCCCGGCCGCAACTCGCGAGTATCGGACACAATGCAGCGGCCGCCCCCGCGCTGCCCCCACGCCGCCCCCGCGCCGCCCCGCGCCGCCCCGCGCCGCCCCCGCGCCGCACGGCAACGGGCCAACAGCACGATGGCCGCGCCGCGGTTCCATTTTTCATAATCTATCACGTCGTTTGGACGATAAGCCAAAGAACACGGTGAGGGTGACGTAGGCAAAAAGATAAAGTATTTGATTAAAGTGAATGTACAATGTTCACTTCGCCACTCTAGGGGGGGAAGGTGTGGAACTAAGCTTGCGATGGCTTCACCGAACATATCCGGGCCCATCGGCAGTAGAGGAGGGTATTAATCGAGGTCGGGACTAGCGAGTGGCCACTCTAAATTTCCCGCGCATGCTTCACGTTTCGGCTCGCATCAAGCCCTCGTCAGTTAGTCTGCGTTGACTAGGACGCGGGGAAACCACCAGTCCCTCTCTCGACCTCACTGAGGTCCTGAAAGAAAGAAATCTGAATACAATGATATAAATTATTACAAACTTATTTTAATGCCACCAAGCAAAATATAGAGGACGTAAATGTTGTAGGCGACGTGGATCAATGATTAAATATTATATTAATGCTTTTAAAAAACGAACTGAAATAAAACTACCCGACAAGTACTTAGCAGAAGCCGCACTCACACATCGTGGGATGGTTGAAAACAAAAACGCAGACACCCATCATAAGGGCAGTTTCAACTAGGATCCGGGGCGCATATTTCCAAAGTCTATAAGGTGAGTTGCTCTGATTGGTCGATGCCAGTTTGGCGGGAAATTTAAATTTCGGAAGTATTTAAACTGCACTATCCGAGTTTTCTCCGTTTTGGTGGTTTAAAAAAAAATAACCAGGGTTAAATTATAGAAGATATATATGATATATATGTTCTATAATTTAACCCTAACCTAATGCTGAGGCGACGCATGTCGTTTTTGTTACGTTTGTATTTCCGAAAATAAAGTTTTCTTAGGTGTTTATAAAAATAACCATACCTAATTTTAACACTCTAACATTGCTTAAAAAACACATTTTAACAAACGGGACACGAACCCATGGTCGAGATCGAAATAATTTAAACCCTACACCGTACCACTGAGCCACCAAATCACATAAACGGTCCTTACGAATATCGGATTCAGTAGGTTCGCTAGGATTGCCGGAGGCGGAGCCAGAAGAAATTTAAATTTCCCGCCAAATTGTCATCAACCAATATGAGCAACTCACCCTGTAGACTTTGGAAATATGCATCCGGGGCACACGTAGAAATATAATGAGATGGGTGGCGCTAGGTGGCGGACGGTGCCGGCTTATTTCTTTCCTCCCTGTTTACTGAAATTGTCTGATTGTAATGTATTATTAGTTTTTTCCTGAATGAAAAAAAATCGCTACATTGTAAGAAAACAATCTATCTATACATATAATAAAATCGTAAAGGTAAGAAAGTCTGTACATTGAATGTATTCGGAAAAAAACTAACCAGGGTGGCTTAAAATGAGATACTGAACATATTAGAACAGTTTTTAAAATTTTTGTTTGTTTGTTTGTTTGTTTGTTTGTTTGTTTGTTTGTCTGTACGCGCATCACGCAAAAACCACTGAACGGAATTAGACGAAACTTTGTATAGTGGCAGTTTATATGCCGGGTTAACATAATACGTAAAAAAAATAACAAAATAAAAAAAAATTAAACAATTATAAACATTATTGCGCGTTTAAAATCACGTAGTCCAAAGTACATAATTATATCTTGAGAACTGGCAGCAAATACAATTTGAATAAAATATTCATTCGAAATTTAAAAACAAGTAGATACAACGAAAATGACAGTTCTTCTTTTTTATAACTTGAACACAATAGTCTATACATATTATATCAAGTTTAATGTCTTTGTATTATATCTATTCTTTCTATACATATAATAAAATCGTAAATGCAAAAATGTCTATTTGTACGCTCATCTCGCAAAAACCACTGAACGGAATTTGACGAAACTTTTTATAGTGACAGTGTATATCCCGGATTAACATAATAATTAAAAAATATAATAAAAATCACGTAATCCAAAGTAAAGGTAAAAAACAATTTTAAATGTCATGTTGACAACGGAGAACTGTCATCCCAACGTGAGCTGGCCGGTTACAAATTGTTTGATAAATAAAGAAATATAATTGAAAGTCGAAGTTATGTCGCTGTCATCGGTGCAATAAAATTTATATATCTGTTGCCCGCGGCTTCGCTCGCGTGAAATTCGTATTTCAAAAAAAGAAAGTAAGTAACTAAAGGCGGGCCCGAAGGCGGATCTGCGCTCACGTAAACGATATTCTTTCTCGATGAAAGTAACTAAGGGCGAGGCGGAAGGCGGAGCTGAGTTCAGGAAGAAGAAAAACATTCTTGAAGAAAGTAAATAACTAAGGGCGAGGCCGAAGGCCGAGCTCTATTCTGGAAGACCATAAACCTTCTCGAAGAAAGTAAGTAACTATGGGCGAGGCCGCAGGCCGAGCTGCGTTCAGGAAGAAGCTAAACCATCTTGAAGAAAGTAAGTAACTAAGGCGAGGCCGAAGGCCGAGCTACGTTCGGATAATTGAAAAACCATCTCGAAGAAAGCAAGTAACTAAGGGCGAGGCCGAAGGCCGAGCTGCGTTCAGGAAGAAGCTAAATCATCTTGAAGAAAGTAAGCAACTAAGGCGAGGCCGAAGGCCGAGCTACGTTCTGACAAATGATAAACCATCTCGAAGAAAGCAAGTAACTAAGGGCGAGGCCGAAGGCCGAGCTGCGTTCAGGAAGAAGCTAAACCATCTCGAATAGAGTTAATTAATATTAAGATTGAGTTAATTTAATTTAAATTTTATTATAAAGTCCACGCTTCTAACGGCAAATATACCGTGCATCCTAGAACCTCGCGGTTATTCCCGGCTGGATGGCAAGAGGCCCGATGCTATCACCTTAGTGCCATGGACTTTATATTTGACATGACATGATATTTTTATGAAATAAATAGATTGAGTAAACTAATAGATATTATATTCTATCGAAGAAAGGAAGTCTTTAAGGGCGAGGCCCGAAGGCGGAAGAGGGTTTTTGGTTTACCTGAACGCAGCTCGGCCTTCGGCCTCGCACTTAGTTCCTTCCTTTCTTCCAGAAGGTTTATCGTCTTCCTGAACGCAGCTCGGCCTTCGGCCTCGCCCTTACTTACTTCCTTTATTTGAGAAAGATTTATCGTTTACCTGAAAGCAGCTCGGCCTTCGGCCTCGCCCTTAGTTAGTTACTTTCTTTAAGAAGGTTTATTGATTACCTGAACGCAGCTCGGCCTTCGGCCTCGCCCTTAGTTACTTACATTCTTCTTTGGAATACGAATTTCACGCGAGCGGAGCCGCGGGCTCAGCTAGTTATGAAATATTTACAAGAAATTTAGAATTTAACTTAAAATTAAGGAAATAAATTAAGACTAACTAAAATTAATAATCTAAATCAATATTCATACAAAAAAAAATATAAAAAAATGTAGCGGAAACGAGTACCTCGCCGGCAGCTACTACACATCCTACAAAGGTTGACTGGAAGAAATCATTTACAGTGATAAGTCCGCCTTTGCGCACTCCTGTATTTTTTGTTTCTACTCGTATACTGTTCTTCTTTCCATTGTGTGCAATACAGAGTTTCTATTCTATTCTATTCTCCACACGTAGCTGATGCTGAAGACTTTTTATTACATAGTCGCCACCAGCCTCGATTCAATATAATACTACTCGTATCCGGAACAAATGTGATCTGTTCGGTTGTGGGCAATTCATTGCAGCTATTTATTATATCAATAATAGAATAGTCCCGCCCGGCGCGCCGCGGCCCTCCTAGACAGGTAGAACCTTCGGTGCTATCCAATAGTATCGGCAGTTAGTAAGTGGAATTTAGGGTTTGTGTCATTTCACATTAGAAATACAATTTTTTTCCGTTGTACCCGAACTGGGCGACTGAAGTCGGAATCTCAGTTACAGCATCAAAATACCATATAAATAAAGGCGTCCGAATATAAAAGGAGCGCCGCCTAGCGGACGAGAAATAAATGTAGGCCGTATAAGCTGAAGCTGTCACGGAAGCCTAACGCAGCAGACACGGAGGCTTTCCTCCATTCAGACGTAGTACGAGGAAAATGTAACGCTTTTGTACACAATCACTCGTAGGAAAGTCGTACTCTTTTTTACGTACCTGCAGATTTTAAATGGTTTGCGTTCAAAACTGTATTATTTAACCCCTATCTCTCATCGTGGCCACTAATTGCCAAGCGCTACCGTCCACCATGTCGCCCGGTGGCAATTAATTGCCAAGCCTAATAATGGCGGCCGGGGTTCGTTTTTTATTCTTTACTCTGCATACAATGATCTTAGGGCTGTCTCCGTCCCTCTAATATTTAGTTGAATGATGAAAGAATGCGACAAAAAATGTTCAATCGAGTGTAAGCTGTGGATTGGTCTAGAAACAAATTACACAGTAGTATTATATTCTTTGGTCCCGCCTCAACTGCGACTACGGAACGACTGTTCTTCTCGTGAAAATTTTTTCAAGAAGATATTTAGGTACCAAATTGGATGTAGTTTTATTAGAAATGTATTATAGTTCTATTCTAAAATAAAAAAAATATACGTTTGCGATTTACTTTTTGAGTTATCTTTATTCTTTCCTCCATACACCCGTTAACAATTTGATTTCTAACTTTGCCAATTTTTCTATCCATTTGAATTGAGTTCAATTAGTTCAAACCTATATCGTATGAAAGACAACTTCATCTAGATTACAACGAGGTGCACATTTATATGGGTTCCGAGAAACTATTCAGAGTTATGATTTTATAATTGATTTCGCGTGGAGAAAGTTTGGCACGGATACATTCGAGGGAAACTAGCGGTTATGCGGAAACCGCATCCACTGCAACCAGGCCCGTACCAGAAAATACTAAGATTGGATCCGAGCCCACGACCTATGGTTTGCATGTTTACTATTCTTCCAGCTTTCTTTCGCAATGTTTCTGTTCTAATTTTCCTATGTGGCGTCTGACGCGGTTAGCTACGTCGCCCATCAGCCCATAACAGATTGGTTAACTACGTGCCGTGTCAGCGCTTCCCTTTGGCCGTGCCGGCGGCTACACTGCAACACACTTTCACTTCGACCAACCTTCATTCAGTGGATCCGTGAGTAAGGTGTTTCTACTCTATTATGTTCTATTGTATGATCGAGAGATGACAAGGAACAATATTTTAAAAACAAAATATGAACAATCTGTTAAAGTAGGTAACAGTAACTAATAAAATATACTTTTACATACATACATATCACACACGCTGAATCCCGACAATCAGGGTAAGCAGAGTAATCGGTGTTGTCCTGCAAGAACTCTGGTAAATTACAGCACAACACCGACCACCACGTTTCGCAAAGTATTCGAACAAGATTCAATCGATCAAGCAGCAAGTAAGGCACGAAGACCCACCCACCTGCTGCATGACTCGGTGGAAGTACCATGCCAAGGTGAGAGGTGGCGAGCCTGTCGCCCTTATGCACGGCATCTTGTCCTTATCCCTTAGTCGCCTTTTACGACATGCATGGGGAGAGATGCAGTGGGGCTATTCTTTTCAAGTACCGGCCCTACACGGTACTTTTATCTGGGAAAGTAAACATTAAGAATTAGGCTCTCAATCTGTCTCGTGAAAATTTCTGTTGAACAATTTTCAAGGTAGGTCCAATCAGGAAATGTTATGTCACGAACGGCATCGTGGTAACTTTAGCAGTTTTCACAATCAGATCAGAAGCATTAATCACACCAGCTTCCTCACATATAATAACATACTGTAATGTATACCCATCGAGCTATGGCGCGCACGCCCCGCGCATACCTCAATATTAATGAAAACAATTCTGAACGAACACATCCTTCCTTATCCTTACCTTTTATTTATTATTTATTAATTTAATAAAATCCAACGTCTGCTTTCTGTCTTTCTGTCTGTCCGCTTATAACTCGAGAACCACTGAAGCGATTTTAATACAGTTTGCTTCTACGGATAGCTTGGTTCTTCCCATCACTTATAGGCTACTTTTCATCTCGTTAAATGGCTTATGAGGTTAGCAGAGAAGTCAAATATGAGAGCGGGCGGAGCCGCGGGCACAGCTAGTACACACTACGCGGCCGACGCGCAGGTCCAAATAATCTTTTTTATTTGTATTTATATCTTTTCTAGCGCGTGTGGACTTTTAATGGGTGACCGTTGAGGCTTTCCGTGGTTCAAATTTCACGTAAACCCTACAGGTTTAGGTCTACAACCTTCCCTTACCTTACTAGGTGGTAGGGCTTAACCCCTCCGGACTGGTACCACCGGTACCAATGTATGCCTGAGTGTAAATCGGTAAAGTCGCTCGAAACTGCTACATAAAATAGTTCGTAGTCTCCGTCCAATTCAGTGTACCCGACTACCAAAGGGGAGCACAGTCATGGCACCTAGGTGTGATGGGTTGGCATCAAAGAATGTATTATAGGTGATGTAGCCAGGTTCAATAAAAGCTCGAGCTTCCTTCTATGAAGATAAAGAGAGTGATCGTCTGTTCCGTATGTTGTTGGTTGTTGAGATGAGGCGACACAAATCACTTTGATCTCACTTCCTGTACAGATTGCGGCGCGTCCAATAACATCACGCCGTCGCCGAGTGACGCCCAGTACACTGGCGGACCCAACACTTACACTGCGGGATACACTACAAAAGCTCTAAGCAATACAAATAAATCTCAATAAAATAGGAAATAATAAAATGTCATAGTCATAACATAATATTATTCTGAACAAAACTTAAGTGTCTATATTACCTCTGACAAGCCGGGATGCGAGTGTGGCAGGGGTGCCGGGAGCCACCGACGACGACGTCGACGCTCATTTAACGAGATAGAAAATGTACGTAGAGTGTCTATCCCTACATATATAATTCTTCTGTACGTGTGTTTGTCACCTACTCCTCCTAAACGGCTGGACCCATTTAGATGAAATTTTGTGTGTATATTTGAGCCACCATCCCTGGATGGTTTCAAAATACAATTGAACTCGGTAGATGGGGTCGTGATAAGTCCACGCGGACGAAGTCGCGGGCACAGCTAGTATTATTATAAAACTTGTAAATGTTATATTATTCTATGTTATGTTTTTGGTATTTCCTAAATAATGATATTTTAAACTTTTTCTTTTATGGGAAGCACGACATATGGCGCGGCGCGCGCCAGACTAACGCAGAGGTGTAGTCCGACGGCGACCACGGGCATTCGAATATTTAGGGGGACTATGAATACCATGTCTGCCGGCTAGTTGCACCTTCACATTATGTTTGAAGGGCCCCAGACTGTACATTAGAGGAAAGGATGGGAGTGATGGGGCAGGTGGGAGTGCGCATTCCGCATGCTGGCAACCCTGTAAATAAAGGATTCACAGGATCCTAATGTAACCTAATCTGTAACCTTTTTGTAACCGAGTAACCCATGTAAATATTTATTATGATATTTAGGTGATAGATAACTTATATATAATATACCTTCAAGGGTTGTTTGTTCCTCTTTTTCTAAACGCATAAAGGTTTTTTTTATTTGAATTAAAAAAAAAAATACTTCTTCCACAGGAGGGTGAAATTTCTAAATTAATAAAAATCAATTTGGGGATCAAGATAGATCCCCCTAGCTCCGCTCCTGCTATCGCGGACCCTCGTCACGCCGCCGCCGCCGCCGCCGCCCGGGCGGCATCACTCAATGTTCGACTGTAGCGGTGACCCGATAAATAATCTACTCTACTTCGGAAGACGCCCAGACTAATGCAATATTATGCTAACTTAAATGCTTATATTCTAGGGGTCAGTATCCGTACGGGAACCTATTAACAAGCCTACGCCGTCTGTCCGTCCGCATTAGGACTGTATCTTTTGAACCGTAATAGCTTGATAAATATTATTATGGCGGATATTCTTAGAAATAATAAAAAAAGGAAAAAAAAATCTTGTCAAAAAAATGGGGTCCCAATACAAGAAACGTGTTTTTTTTCAAAGTGTTTTATTTTGTTTTTATTATATCTTAAACTGTAATGCACACAAGCGTCAAACTAGATGTGATTATAGTGCAAACTCTAACGTGAAACAACTATTTTTTTATTATTATTATTTGTTAGGATATTATCATTAATATCACATATTATTTTGTGAAAATTTCAACCTACCTACCTGTTACGGTTCAAAAGACAACAGCCCTTTAAAAAGTTAGGATAGATGGACGGACGGACGGACGAGCGGATGGATCGTGCGGCACGGAACCCTACAACAATAAAGAAATTTATCTATTAATGACCTGCTTGATTAAACATTTTCCAGAAGAAAATTTGAATGCAATTATTGAGTTTCATTATAAAATGTCCTCAGACAAAAAAATCTAATCAATAAACCTGCTGTTGTTGACATTGCAAATAATGTATACTTACATACTTATTGTCAGCCTCGACAGCTCAGTGGTTTTTTTTTTTTTTTATGGAACCTGACACGGTTGGCTACATCACCTACAACATCCGTGATGTCAGCCCATAACACAGGGTGAACTAGGTGCCATGTCAGTGCTTCCCTTCATTTCATGTCGGCTACACTAAACTGGACGGAAAACACGTGCAGACAGTCAACTGTCGCTATTGAATGTTAAGCAACGCTGGGTGCGGTCAGTACTTGGATGGGTGACCGCTGACCGTTGGAGGCTGACCGAGGTTCGGATTCCTCGTAAAACTGTAGGTCCCTTCCCTCCTAATCTTACTTGGTGGTAGGGTTTAACCCGCCCGGGTTGGTACCACTGCACTGAATGAAACGTCGGTCCAAACGGCTATGTAAATAGTTTGTGTTTTTCGACCAGTTCAGTGTAGCCGGCACAATCAAGGGGGAAGCACTGACATGGCACCTAGTTCACCCGGTGTTATGGGCTGACATCACGGACGTTGTAGGTGATGTAGCCAACCGCGTCAGGTTCCATAAAAAAAAAAAAAACATACATTGCACACAATTAGTCGCACGGCTCGTAATACATTTTTTTTATGCCGGCTCCATCATTTTTAATTGTTTGTCCCACAGATTAAATAGAAGATTTCAGCGAGTATGGAATTGGGCTCGTATTGTTATAGATATTTCCAAATTTAATCAAACTCTTCGGATTTAATTAAATTTGTAATTGGGTTTCTGCACCTCGAATTTAATACAATCTTGTTTGTCTAAAACGTTTCCATATTTCGCATTAAGTCTTCCCTTTATTATATCAGGTTTAATTTTTATTCATTAGAAGACATTGACTTAAAATCCTAACACCAAAATTATTGTGGTACCTCAATGCCAGTCCATTGCACCAGTCCAGTGTACTAGAGAGAACAGAACTAGGTGCCATGTGAGTAATTTCCTTTAGTCGTGCCGGCTACATTTAATTATACGGAAAACACAAATTTTGTTCAGACATTTTGAAATACGACAAGACCTATAGGTTTTTCGTAAATGTTTAAGATCACACCCTTAGAGTTGAAGATGACAGGGACTCAAACTAAAAACATGTTCATTTACAAAAGTCCCCGAGGTGAAGTTCTGGCATTGTGTAACTAAGTTAATGAAAAGAGAGCGAGAGAGAGAGATAGATAGAGGGATGCGGGAAGAGGCAAATGTTCTATGTTTCCGTTTTCTTATCCTAATTACTTGAGCGATTACCGAGAAAACTCTAAATACTGCGCGCGCGGACTCGACGCGCGGCGCCGGACCCGGGCACAGCTCACCAAGAGCATTGGATATCGCGTCCAGACTGACATTTGTCTCTCGGGGTTCAGTTCGAATTTCTGATTAGACTACAGACTGACATTTGTCTCTCGGGGTTCAGTTCGAATTTCTGATTAGACTACAGACTGACATTTGTCTCTCGAGGTTCAGTTCGAATTTCTGATTAGACTACAGACTGACATTTGTCTCTCGGGGTTCAGTTCGAATTTCTGATTAGACTACAGACTGACATTTGTCTCTCGAGGTTCAGTTCGAATTTCTGATTAGACTACAGACTGACATTTGTCTCTCGGGGTTCAGTTCGAATTTCTGATTAGACTACAGACTGACATTTGTTTCTCGAAAAGGTTCAGTCCGAATTTCTGATACTAGATAGTTAGATGTTGCACAAGCAGTGTGCAACATCTAATGAAGCGGGAAATGCGTGTCTGCACGCTGTCTTCATTTTCAATGTCTTTGATTTTATATTCGTTTGTCAGCTTCGGTAGCTCAGTGGTGCGGTCGGTAGACTGTTGTTAAGCACACCTGGGCGCTGTCAGTACTTGGATGGGTGACCGCTAGACCGTTGGGGGCTGACCGTGGTTCGGATTCCACGTAAAACAGCTGTAGGTGCCTTCCCTTCTTACCTTACTGGGTGGTAGGGTTTATCCCGCCCGGGTTGGTAGCACCGCACTGAATGAAACGTCGTCGCTCGAAACGGCTGTATACCTAAATAAATAATCGTGTTTTCCGTCCAGTTCAGTGTAGCCGACATAAAATGGAGGGAAGCACTGACATGGGACCAAGTTCACCCGGTGTTATGGGCTGAAATCACGAATGTTATAGGTGATTTAGCCAACCGTGTCAGTTTTCATAAAACAAAAATTGTTTATAAATCTAGAACTACTCAATCAGTTCACAGGGAGTTTTCACAGCAGTGTTCTGGCACATCTAAGCATGGTTATAGGATAGCTACATAGTGTAACATCAAAACAAGTATCATAAACATTCTTCTTACTTTCACTAGAAATGAGTATTATTTACTTTATTATCTAAAATATGAATTCAATATTTTTATTCATACCAAGATTTGGTTCCAGATTTTTATATATATTTTATATATAATATGTAAAATATGAGAGAAAATACTGCCAGAATTATTTAAAATGTTAGTTAACGTAGGTACCATAGGGTAAAAATATTATTTATAAAAATTATAAAAATTACAATATCAAAACCATTCGAAAACAGAGTACTCACTGTACATTTAGTTAAACCAAAGAAAAACCTGTCGATGTAAAAGTTTAAATTAATTTCGCAAATCTGAACGAACAAAGGGCGAAATAAAGACGATCGCATTCCACCGCGGTCCGTGCAGTTGGCTTCAATAAAAGTTTAATTGCCAGTGTGAGTGGAGTGCGATATCGCACAGAGAAACTACTCACTTCTATTCGAGTTGGCTGAAAACAAAACCAGTGTTTCTATCACAGAACATAAAAAACTAGTAGAAGTAGCGCGGTGACTCTTTGTGCGTACCACGAGTGAGCGCAGCTCCGCGCACTTCATCCCCGCCTATATAACCCGTCTGCCATTACTGCTACGGAAAATATCAAGCTAAAAACATCGGCCAAGTGCGAGTCAGACTCGCCCACCGAGGATTCCGTAACATCGCGTAATTGACCGGTTTTTCATTATTTGTTGCTTTACTTTAGCGTTTGCAGTAAAATCACAAGCAATGACGCTTGTGTGTATTACCGTTTTTATGATAAAGCAAAAACAACAAAAAAACTTTGAAAAAGAACACGTTTCCTGTATGGGGAGCCCTTTTTGTTTTTTTTTTCTATTGCTTAGGATATCCGCTATAATAACACATATGTATTCCGTAAAAATTTCAACCCGCTACCTATTACGGTTCAAAAGATACAGCCCTTTAAAGTTAGGACAGATGGACGGGCAGGCTCCGTTCGTGATAGTAGTAAAAGGGTTCCGTACAAATACGGAACCATAAAAATACATAAATGCCTTATTGTGCTATATTACATTGCAAAAACATTAAGAGCACAAACAATTTGTTTACAGGTGGCACACTATAGCTCGGAGGTATTATAGTAGTGACACAATTTATTTGTATAGGAATTCGGTTACGGTTGGTCATACTAATGAATAAGTCAACCCGCTACCTATTACGGTTCAAAAGATACAGCCATTTAATTACCCTCCTTTGCGTCGCGCAGTCGGGTAAAAAGGAGGACAGACGGACGGGGAGGTTCCGTTCGTGATAGTAGTAAAAGGGTTCCGTACAAATACGGAACCATAAAAATACATAAATGCCTTATTGTGCTATATTACAGTGCAAAAACAATAAGAGCACAAATAATTTGTTTACAGGTGGTAAACTATAGCTCGGAGGTATCATCACTACTCACAATTTATTTGTATAGAAATTCGATTACATTTGTCTTAATAAGTCACCGCGTCACTTCTACTCTTATATATGTTCCGTGGTTTCTATAGTTTTGTGCAAGTTTCATCGTCGCGAGTCGCTTCGCCGTCCCCACAGGAAGCTGGAGGGAAAAGTATTTTAACTTTAATCCTTAACGCGGCCGGGGCGGCACTCTCGGAGAATCACTTTACAGTTTTCAAGATAACACTTTTTTGTGAGCGTTTTTAAAGAGGTCAACTTTTGCCAATATTACGAAAGGGGTTGGATAACTTTATTTTAGAGGAACGTTTTAAAAGTATTTTAAGTGGCGTTCTTTGTGTTAATAACACATTTATAGAAGGTCGATTTAAATACTTAAGAAAGGTACCTACTTTAAGTACCTAATGAGTAAAATATCTTTTAGTTTTGCAATTTTAGGACTGCGCAGTTAGTTTTCAGAAAGACGATTCCTACTTAAGCCGACGTCTTTGAAAACAAAATAGGTTGACCCCTTTTAGAACTGTCTCGAGTTTGACATCGTTTGACATTTTAGGAGCAAGTAGTGTTGATTGTTGAATCATGATAAGGTGCTAGGGAGGAAGCGGAGCGCGACAAAATACCTACCTACGTATGAACGAGTTACCTACCTATGTACCTACCTACGTATGATGGATGACATTATTGAGTTGATACAAATGAAGTATCAAAAATTGGACAAAGGCTCTTTACACCTGGATCCACTTAATTAAGTCCTTGCAGACAGAACTTCAAAAACAAAACAAAACAAAAAAACAAAAATCTGTTCTTGATCTTGCTCTCAAGCTGTATTTTCAATCGACTTTAAGCGGTATTATTATGTGGATAGTCGCTAAATGCTTATAAAAATGATTATGGAAAAAAAGCCCTGCGAAGTTTCTTACCGGTTCTTCTTCGTGGGTGTAATCGAATCGGATAGAACAAATTGTAACAAATTCGAGTACAGTCATGCTGTCTAATGAATTCTTAATCTATACATATAATAAAATCGTAGAGGTAAGAAAGTCTGTACATTGAATGTATTCGGAAAAAAACTAACCAGGGTGGCTTAAAATGAGATACTGAACATGTTAGAACAGTTTTTAAAATTTTTGTTTGTTTGTTTGTTTGTTTGTTTGTTTGTTTGTCTGTACGCGCATCACGCAAACACCACTGAACGGAATTAGACGAAACTTTGTATAGTGGCAGTTTATATGCCGGGTTAACATAATACGTAAAAAAAATTAACAAAAATAAAAAAAATTTACAATTATAAACATTATTGCGCGTTTAAAATCACGTAGTCCAAAGTAAAGGTAAAAACAATTTTAAATGTCATGTTGACAACGGAGAACTGTCATCTCGACGTGAGCTGGCCGGTGACAAATTGTTTGATAAATAAAAATAATAATTGAAAGTCGAAGTTATGTCGCTGTCATTGGTGCAATAATTGATGCAATAAAATTTATATATCTGTTGCCCGCGGCTTCGCTCGCGTGAAATTCGTATTTAAAAAAAAGAAAGTAAGTAACGAAAGGCGGGCCCGAAGGCGGATCTGCGCTCACGTAAACGATATTCTTTCTCGATGAAAGTAACTAAGGGCGAGGCGAAAGGCGGAGCTGATTTCAGGAAGAAGAAAAACATTCTTGAAGAAAATAAGTAACTAAGGGCGAGGCCGAAGGCCGAGCTCTATTCTGGAAGAGCATAAACCTTCTCGAAGAAAGTAAGTAACTATGGGCGAGGCCGCAGGCCGAGCTGCGTTCAGGAAGAAGCTAAACCATCTTGAAGAAAGTAAGTAATTAAGGCGAGGCCGAAGGCCGAGCTACGTTCGGATAATTGAAAAACCATCTCGAAGAAAGCAAGTAACTAAGGGCGAGGCCGAAGGCCGAGCTGCGTTCAGGAAGAAGCTAAACCATCTTGAAGAAAGTAAGCAACTAAGGCGAGGCCGAAGGCCGAGCTACGTTCTGACAAATGATAAACCATCTCGAAGAAAGCAAGTAACTAAGGGCGAGGCCGAAGGCCGAGCTGCGTTCAGGAAGAAGCTAAACCATCTCGAATAAAGTTAATTAATATTAAGATTGAGTTAATTTAATTTAAATTTTATTATAAAGTCCACGCTTCTAACGGCAAATATACCGTGCATCCTAGAACCTCGCGGTTATTCCCGGCTGGACGGCAAGAGGCCCGATGCTAGAGACCTTAGTGCCATGGACTAAGGGTAGTTCTTTGATGTGGGACGCCACTTTTGTTCTCACATTGGCTCCAAGTCACGTTAGGACATCTTCAAGAGCGGCTGGCGCGGCCGAGGCTGGGGCGGAGAGCCTCCAACGCAGCAAATATAGAAATATAATTCAAGATTTCGAATTTGTTGCGTTTGCGGTTGAAACCCTCGGTCCGTGGAGCAGTGAAGCCAAAAGAGGCTTGAGCTGGTTGACGCAACTGGTGTCCCGTCATCAAGGGCTTATGTACTTCATTCAAAGGGGTAATGCCGCAAGTGCTCTAAGAACATTTGAAAATGCCCGTTTTGATAGTTATTTTAATGTTTGTTAGGTAGGTTTAATTCTTTAGTTATTAATATTACTTTTTTATTTATATGAAATTAATAGATTGAGTAAACGATATTATATTCTATCGAAGAAAGGAAGTCTTTAAGGGCGAGGCCCGAAGGCGGAAGAGGGTTTTTGGTTTACCTGAACGCAGCTCGGCCTACGGCCTCGCACTTAGTTCCTTCCTTTCTTCCAGAAGGTTTGTCGTCTTCCTGAACGCAGCTCGGCCTTCGGCCTCGCCCTTACTTACTTCCTTTATTTGAGAAAGGTTTATCGTTTACCTGAAAGCAGCTCGGCCTTCGGCCTCGCCCTTAGTTAGTTACTTTCTTTAAGAAGGTTTATCGATTACCTGAACGCAGCTCGGCCTTCGGCCTCGCCCTTAGTTACTTACATTCTTCTTTGGAATACGAATTTCACGCGAGCGGAGCCGCGGGCTCAGCTAGTAAACAATAAAACAACAATAAATAAAACAACAATGAGCCTCTACTCCCGGTCGGGGTATTGTGTGAACATCAGCGACATCTCACTCGTCAGCATCGCGGCTACTAGTGTTAAGATACTGTTAGTTACTGGTGTTGTGTTACGTTATCAAATCGCAATTAACTTTAGCCCCGATAATCTCGGGGTCCCAGTATAGGTATGTAAACATACACTAAAACACTTAGGTCCTTTAAGACCTCGGTATACCTTTTGGTGTTTTTTTTTATATAATATGTTTTATTATTTAAGCTAAAATCCCAAGTAATGGAAAATTATCATCGAAGAAGAAGTACTTAGATAAAACAAAATAAAAACCAATAAATTAGTAAAATAGCAACATCCAGAAAACTTCGCGTAGTATATACTATACATATGTATAGGGACTCCACATTTTGTTTAGTGCCTACATACCTACATATGTACATATGTTATAATGCGTTCCCGCGGCAGCTATTTTACAGAATATATACTATATATATTTATGTATATATACTAGCGCGCTACGTGACACGACTAAGTGATTGAGTAGGGTTATACTAGAAAACTCGAACACACATAATACTCTCCGCTGAGGCGTATCGGTGCCCAAAATAACAATGACCGAAAATCATATCAATCCCGCGTGTGAAATACGTTTTGGGTTTTCGTATAAGATTTTTTTTTTTAAGAACAACGCAATGACTTGGTGAAGTAGCTTTACTCGTAGCAATCGTTAGAAAAGAGTTCAAAGATTATTATATTCCGGAAGGGCGTAAACAGCATCTGTCAGGGCGGTATGGCGTTCGAAACCCCCACGTATAGGTACATACATGGATTATATATGCAAAGCATGGGTAGCTGCATAGATCCTATGTACAATAGGTACTAGACTAGGTGCCTAGTAGATCTCATATTTATACCATTCCAGGCTTTAAGAACTATAACCAATTTGCATTGTTTTCTGTTCTGTACAAAATGCGCCTCTTTCGCTCGTCCATCGAAAAAAAGATCACAGCGTTTCTTTTTTTTTCGATTTCCCGCTAAACGTCAAATCCGTCAGAGCGAGCGCCGTGTTGTCCTGCGACCGGAAATGGGAATCGCGTGAGAGCCTCCCGCCTAATGCACTTCCTGCGGAAGTTGTACATCACGTGGGACGGCTGTACAGTCTGGAGAAAGTCTAGGTCTCGTGTTTCACGGACTAGTCTATGTTGAAGAAGACTGACGTAAATATAAATTGATTATTCAAAAATCTCCGTCACGCGTGTATATAGTACTCGCGAGGTGGGCTATAACACGTGACGTCAACTCACGTCGGTCGGGAGACGGCCGCGAGAAAAGACGTATTTTAAAAATCGGTGCAATGCACACAGGTCGAATTCGTTCCTTCCACTCTGCACTACCAAGCTGCATAAGAATATTAAAAATTGTGTCACTACACCAAATTAAATTGTTATGCTATAATAGAAAAAAAAAACTGAAATAAATTTTAATATCTAGTTACGTATTCTAGTTAGCGTACTCCACTGTGCTCGTGAACTAACATTTCATAATGCCCAAGCTTCCCATGTTGTTCTCGTGATATCTAAAGCTTTCTTACTGGATTATTGTTCATAATATAGATTGCATATTGCTGAATGTGCATTCTTAAATTTTACATTTTAATATTAATAGATTAACTGTTTTGTTTTATTCTTAATTTAATTTGGGGCTTTAGTAGGTACTCGCTATGCTACGAGTACCAAATTCATAACAACACCAATTCACAGACGAGTGAATTCGGGTGTAGTGAAGCACAATAATACTAACATTATAGGAGAATGCAATAAATAATAAATAGTTAGTCCATGTTTTCGGACCAGAAAAAAAATTGATGGCTGCGAATCACCAATACAATTTAAGAATGCTTCTTATTTTAGGAGCATTAGATAGAATTAAAAGAAATACATTAATAAATAAAATTAAATATAGCTGACCTGTAGAGCATCCTCTCCTGTCGGTCAGCCTCCATGTAGATCCTGTAGTACATGAAGAGCATCACGACGCCCGGGATCCAGAAGCTCACGCTCGACGATATGATCGCGTAGAACTTGTTCACTATGAAGGTGCACAGGCTGGGGTGTCTGTCGCGGAGGCGCATGTGCTCCTCCGTCGTGTACCAGCCCATGAAGATGGGCAGGAAGGAGACGAGGGCGGGGCTGCACCACACCACCGCCAGCATGATCGCTAGTCGTCCGTTCGTCATGATGAGCGGGTAGTCGAGAGGCTGCACGATCGCATAGTATCTGTCCACGCTGATGCAGCTAAGATGCAAAATGGAGGCGGTAGAGAAGTAAACGTCCAAGGAATTCCACACGTCACACATGAAAGAACCAAAGATCCAACGTCCGTTCGTGATCTCCACGCTAAAGTTAAAGCACATGGCCCAAATGGCGACGAGCATGTCTGCCAGTGCCAATGATACGACGAAGTAGTTGGTGATGACGCGTAGCTTTCTGTGTCTCATCACAGAAACTATAACAAGAAGATTGCCGAGCAAGGCGGCCAGGATGATAAATAGCATTATGAGACATTTTATAACAATGAGCACGACTACGTGCCACGGGTTGTCTTGGAACTGGTTCGTGAAGACGAGGTCGGCGGTCGTCTCGTTCTCGCCCGTCCTGTTCACCAGCGGGTCTGTGAGATACATCTGTATTGTCTCCGCGTCGTATCTCGTGAAGTTCGCGCCCTCCGATGTCGTCTCTCCGAGTGTATCAGATAGGAGTTGCCTCGAAGCAAATGTCATGTTTCACGTCAGGTTCATGTTTGTTTCGGCACTTTATCGAGTTGTTTACGTCAAGTTCACTTCTTTCGTGAAGAGTGCGAGCGGCTTCCGCGGGACGCGCTGCAAGTTTCCCATCTCGACCGAGTTCGCTCGATCTGAAAAGAGAAAGAATTTACTTATTTACTTATTTGAAAAGTCTATTATAAAAGTCCAGTGTGGGCCCGGTACATTTAAAAAATAACCGCATCTTTCCCCGTGCATAAGGCGATTTCGAAAAGCCACAATTTTTTTTTTTTTACAGTGTGTCCTGAGAATGGGTCAGAACGCCACGAGATCAACAAAATGCAGTGCGAAAGAGCGATAGGCTTGAAACCTCTCACTTTTACATGGCTTTTCCACTAAGTCATGTAGTAGGTAAGGTTTTTTTTTTATGGAATCTGACACGGTTGGCTACCTCACCTACAACGTCCGTGATGTCAGCCCATAACACCGGGTGAACTAGGTGCCATGTCAGTGCTTCCCCCTTTGATCGTGCCGGCTACACTGAACTCGTCGGAAAACACCAAACTATTTACATAGCCGTTTCGACCGACGTTTCATTCAGTGCGGTGGTACCAACCCGGGCGGGTTAAACCCTACCACCAAGTAAGATTAGGAGGGAAGGGACCTACAGTTTTACGAGGAATCCGAACCTCGTTCAGCCTCCAACGGTCAGCGGTCACCCATCCAAGGACTGACCGCACCCAGCGTTGCTTAACATTCAATAGCAACAGTTGACTGTCTGCACCACTGAGCTATCGAGGCTGACAAGGTAAGTCTTCATGCCATATTCGCTACCTGATACTTTCTGAACGTTTGTCTTAGTACTATGCTAAACGTGGTGGTCGGTGCTGTGATGTTTTTATCGAGTTATTGCAGGAAAACACCGATTCCTCTGCTTACTCAATTGGCGGGATACAACATGCAGTAATAGGGAAAATTTTAATTTTAATTATTATTGCATCTAGCAACCTTTCATAATTTAAGGAACCTCTAAATTCATTCAAAAATGTCCGATAATTTGTAGCAGATGTAAAAATAAATTGCTTGAATCCGCCCAGTCGCGTTTCAATTAACACAGTTTCGAATTTCATGAACTAGTTTAATCTAATTTCCAGTCTAGTGGCCGTTGCCGCCCCGACTATCGCTCGTAGCTCGTGAACCCGCTCAACCGAGTTGTCAACTAACTCGCCAGCTTACGAGGCATTTCAGTTAGCTGCGCACCGCAAAAACTGTAAGCTGTTGAGCGCTAAGTCGGACAAATGACGTTTGATACCGCCCCCGCCCCCGGCCCCTCTCAGACTCAGTGGGAGGCTGAGCGCGACTGGTCCATCAACAGTTTGCCCATCTAGTGCACAGGTTCTTCAACTTGCTAAAAAGGGGCTCGGTAGTGGCAAGATCGAAAGCACAACATTTAAAACTTTTGATCTAGATACATTTTTATTCGGAGACTAGCTTTTGCCCGCGGCACCGCTCGGGTGAAATTCGTAGTTAAAAATAAGAAAGTAAGTAAGAAAGAAGGCCGAGCTGCGTTCCTGCGTTACCTTTATTTCGGCTCGCGGAACAATTCTGTTTGTATGAGAGCCACATCTTAGCGTAACCAGAAATTAACCTGTCCTTTGTCACGTATAGTTAAATGTGCTTCGTAATAAGTTTCACCGAATTCGGATGATCGGTTTAAGAGTTATGGAGGAACATACTAACATACATACAAAAATCATCAATTTAGTTTTAGTATCATACACAGAGTCTACAAACGCATTAGGTATCTCATAAAACAAAGTAACTTACTCCATGACCATCCCTTACAGGTTTATTATTAGTATTGAATGATGAAAAATGGTAAGACTGCGCCTGTCTTTAAAAAATGTGACGAATTCAACTGTAGAGTGTACCTTCCTAAGGAAGAAATTAATATAATTACAAATTCTATATTTAAAAAAAAAGTGCGAGTGTGACTCGCGCATCCAGGTTCCGTAGCTGTCCTTACATTTCATTAACACGCAGTTAGCACCAGCATTAAGCGATCTAATAGAACACTTTCACAATAAGTAACTTATGTACATTGCGCCACGTTCTAATACTGCAGTTAGCGTATTGGCTATTATGACAGGGTTCTATATACCGACCGCTCTCGTGGTCCCACCAAGGAGTGGGACCACGAGTCCAGAATATGGTCTAGTGGGACCATGAGTCATGGTGGTACAAAGTCGGTGGGTCCTCGAGTCACACACCGCTGAACATGAGTCAAAAGGCACGAGTCACACCATTAGATTCCGATTTGACCTCTCTGAGGTAGGTACGGAACCTCAAAAGTTGTAGGACAATAGCGGTTCAGATTCAGATACAACATCACCTTCCAACGAAATAAATAACAACTATCATCAGAGATAAGATATGGTATAGTTTGTTTAAATGTATTTGAAAATTATAAATTTTGTATTAATAAAAATAGTAATATTACGTCTGATGAAGTAAAATTTAATGAAAATCTTATTTTGCACATCAAAAACGAAGTTTATAGAAAATTTTAGAGACACTTTGGTACCTACGCCGTAATACGTGATGAGTCAAAGACATACAATTTAAATTTGACCGCATAACTCCAACCTTGTTGGTAGATTAGAAGACCAACGGATCGGGCAACAGATCTGATCGTCAGGGCAATTACATAAACCGCAGCGCCTAGTAAAGGTTTAGCTCATAACTTATAACAAGACAGAAATAAAAATTAATGATCCCTCGCACAAACCGAGTCGTATTCCACCGAAGAGCTTTTTGCAAGAGATTTCCGTAATAAATCCTATATTTTTCAACTTAAGCACTTTGTTTACCGGCGACTCTGCCCGCGTTATTCATGTGTCTCTCGTGTTATGCTTGTCTGTAGGTATAAAGATGTTATTGATGAAAATTGAATGCAAATATGCAGTCATTTTTCTGTTTTTAGGGTTCCGTAACTCAAAAGAGGAAATAACGGAACCCTTATAGGATCACTCTTGTGTATATCTGTCTGTCTGTCCGTCTATCACAGCCTATAATATTTTCTCCGAATCTATACTGGACCAAAAAAGTTTAAATTCGGTACATATAGAGTTTGATGACCCAATCATGAACGTATAGCGTAAACAATTTCGATTTTGGGGGACAAATTAGAAAGAAAAAGATGTTTTTAGTGCGAAATGTGGTGTATCGTTGAAAAGGGCTCGTTTTAAGGAATAGAAATATATATATAATTTAAACTATGCATTTTAATGAATTTATGATAATATTTTTAAAAAGAAAATATACATATCACTTTGTAGTGCTTTTAAATATTTATTTAAAAAGAAGACATGTTTTTTTAATTTATTATTTTATTGAATACCGTCTTCAGTAATTAATTATCTCTAATATGAATTTTATAACTTTAAAATTCATAGTTTAAAAGCTAAAGAAAATTTTCAAAAATCTAGCGGGAAACTACTGAGTCTAATGAGTTTTATGACCTTAGAATGGTTATAGGATATTTTGCCGCGAAACGAAGCCGCGGGAATAGCCATCTTTTCTAAAACGCAGAAAAAATTACGTTATTAGCCTCACATTAACAATCTAATCTAAGGTACATTTTATATATAACTAGCTGTGCCTGGGGCTCCGCTCGCGGTAAAGTCTATGTAATAGCAAATCCAATTTCAATCTCAAATTATGGCATTTTCTCCGATTGTGTTCGCTTTCGGCCCCACTGCTCAGCTCATATGAATAATAACGTGATGATACATAGCATCCCCTGCGATGGTACGTCCTATTACATAGGAAAAACCGCAAGGAAAATTTCCTTAGATTGTGCCGTTCATAATGACGGCAGAAGTTGAATTTTATATAATGTAGAGACTTATGTAGGTTTACTTTTTAATGTAGGTATGTACTTAAAAAGAATAGCCCCACTGCATTTCTCCCCATGCATGTCGTAAAAGGCGACTAAGGGATAACGGTACTTCCACCGAGTCATGCAGCAGGTGGGTCTTCGTGCCTTACTTGCGGCTTGAGCGATGGAATCTTGTTCGAATACTTTGCGAAACGTGGTGGTCGGTGTTGGGCTGTAACTTACCAGAGTTCTTGCAGCACAACAGTGATTACTCTGCTTACCCCGATTGTCGGGATTCAGCGTGTGTGATATGTATGTAGAGACTAAACCGTCCTATCAATCTCTCCTAATCATCCAGTAAATACGAAATTGAATAATAGCCGCGCAAACATACGTAGCATTCATTAGCGATCGAACTTTCCCAATTAACTAGACAAACATACGAACAGACAGGAGAGTACACGCCGCCGCTTGTACACGCGACCACACGACACGACACGATGTGAACTGAAACCACATTTAACGACATTTAGGTCGGTCACATTACATCCTGTTAGGACGGTATTCGTAGGAGTCTTTTAAAAAAGAAAGAATTATTTAGCTAGAAGTAAAGTTATTTAATTATTTGAAATTACACTTTAAACACTTTAAACACAGATGAAAATAGACAAATAGATAAGATAGGGGCCTCAATAGGCTTTCGGTCCGCGAACGAGCAGCGCTTTGCCGTTGCCAGCTGCTTAGGGTATAGTAGCTGACTCGACAAAAGTAAGGGTCGTCGTAACAATACATACATACACACCACACGCCGTTTACCGACAATCGGGGTAAGCAGAGTAATCGGTGGTGTGCTGCAAGTACTCTGGCAAATTACAGCACAACACCGACCGCCACGTTTAGCGAAGTATTCGAACAAGATAACTATCAAGCAGCAAGTAAGGCGCGAAGACCCACCCGCTGCATGACTCGGTGGAAAGAGCGCGCCAAGGTGAGAGGTGGCTGGCCTGTCGCCCTTATGCACGGTATCTTGTCCCTATCCCTTAGTCGCCTTTTGCGACATGTACGGGGAGAGATGCAGTGGGACTATTCTTATTAAGTACCGGCCCCACACAGTACACACAGTGCACAATGTGACCTACATTACACAATCGAAATTTAAAAAATCATCATGTTTGTCGCACGCGATCCCGCCGTCCCGTTTTCACCTCCGCACTGGGCAGGGATTGCATCCCTATACGATATCCCTATATAGACTTACCGCGGTTGCGTACGAACCGGTTCTGCAAATCTTTCCTCATATTTCCCGCCAAGTACAGTCTCGAGTCCTGAAGAAAGCCGTGAATAGGCACCGGTCAGGACGGCATAGCATTCGCAACCCCCCCGTGCGACCGAATGTCCATGGGCGTCGTTAGACACCTTATTGATCGGCGCCACATGTCGCGCTTTCCATAACAAAGTTACAATAGTATTACGTACGATAATAAACCAAAAAAAGAAAAGTATGTAAAAGTAAGTATGTATAAAATACGCTATTTAGCTAAATTTTTCTTCAAAATTGTTATTTATAGTTTTATTTTTATTTTTACTATCCAGTGTGTTTTGTAATATTGTTTTGTGTCTTTTTTTTATTCAATAAACGGTTATATTATTAATATTAAAATTAATGTGCAATAGGCATCATACAATATTATGTGTCAGTATTACAGAACAGCGATCGGCAGCCGTCTTAGGGCGCGACGCGAGGGCGAGGGCGGCACGTGGAGTGACGTTGTATCATCTGCCTACCCTGGTGGGAAACAGGCGTGATGTTATGTACATACGTGTAGGTATGTACGAGTACATCTTCCATCTGTATGGCTATGATATCCGATATCGTCCATATTGTAGTATTCGTAGTGTAAGAAAACGACCTAAGGCTTATTCGGACTACTCGTAAACTGCTAACTCACAGAGACGGAAGTGCCAGGACAGGAAGCCACGAACGGGGTTTGTTTACACACGTACGGGCGGAGAGCACGATTCTATCACTTGATTGCTTCCGCGTTTTCTTATTCTCATTTTTTTCTTTTCATCTGTAGCACTGTCTGTAGTTACATCCTTTCCTTACCTATAATAAAATCCAACGTCTGCTTTCTGTCTGTCTTAGTGTCTGTCTGTCTAAGTGTCTGTCTGTCCGCTTATAACTCGAGAACCACTGAACCGATTTTAATAAAACAAAATTCTACGGATAGCTTGATTCTTCCCATCAACTATAGGCTACTTACTATCACGCTAAATAGCTTATGAGGTTAGCAGTGAAGTTAAATATGAGAGCGGGCGGAGCCGCGGGCACAGCTTGTACATACATACATAGCGTTACGCCTGTTTCCCGGTGGGTTAGGCAGAGACAACGGATCTCCACGTGCCACGATCCTGACACACCTCTGACCGCCTCTTCCACTCCCATAATGTTCTTCATGCATGCTCGTAGGTTACGACGAGTACTACGCACTTGACCCTTTTAGAGCACATGCCCGATCTGGTCCAGGTGCGTGCGCCTAGGGCGACCCTTCCCGAGTCTTCCACTCACATTTGCTCCATAAATTTCTTTCGTTAGTCTCCTATATCATCCATTCTTCCAACATGAAGCGGGGGCAGAGGGGGAGCTTGTTGTATCGATTTATGAACCCTCCCCCGAGGAGGGGGGACGTTTATGGGGGGGGGGGGGCATACAAAGTACCTCCGAAAAGAGAGCGAAAATTAGAAATGAAGCATATAAACAATGAAGACAGCAGAAAACGTTACTCTACGCTCCTTAGGCTCCCTCCGCGCCTCCGGTTACGTTAGAGACAGCATCTCCTCTATATTCTGTCCTCCGTGGATAGAGGCAGCATCTCCTCTGAGAATCCCTAAAGGAATGGAGATAATTTTCATATCGCTTTGATCTGAGCCATTTTTTTCTTCAACGCCATTACCTCGAAATAAGATTCGCCTTCAAACGGATACCGGAGTCAGCTAGGACTCGCATCTGGTGCGGGGGGAGGGCGCGGGTGCGTGGTCCGGGTAGCTTTTGACCGGAGCGGATGTCACCCGGGTTTGTTCGAAAACTTTCCTGTTTCACGAACTCGGAATGTTTTATAACTGTGTACTATGATTTATGTTTTATTTCATCTACATAATTATATCCTCTGTTATATACAGACCTACATGTAGTACAGTCTACACGGACTCTTTCACAGTACAAGCAGCTCGCCTCTGGAATAATCTGCCCGTGCATTTACGCTCCTCTACATCTATGAATGTATTTAAGATTAATTTAAACAAACTTCTCCTTTCCTTACCGAAGTAAATGCAATTTATAATATTAGATACATATCTTTAAGTACTCGCCTTCTCTTACTCTCCTGTCATTCAGTTGGTTGTGTCGCACAACGGTATCACCGATCGATGTACATAATATGTAAGTTTATTATATACATATATATGCTTATTAAAGTATTTATGTAGTATTCGTATGTAGTTTATCATACATATTTCTTTACAGTCTTAACACATTGCCACAAACTATTCTTGTTCGCCTGCATGTACTTCTCCCACATCCCAAAGGTTAGTTAGAATAGAATGCCTCGCGGCATTTAGCTCGCCTGTTGTACCTAATTTTTACATAATACATATACATAGTAGGTAAGTATACCTGTATAATTCCAACTGGATATTTGGAGAAGGCGCATGCTTGAGTTTTGCTGACGTTGAAATCAACAAGGTTCTCGCGGCCCCAGGAGGCTACCTTAACGAGAACATCGTCGACTCTGTTAACTGTTTGACGCCGAGCATCATCAATGCGCACCTCTCTAGCAGTCCAGTCTTTAGCGTAACCCTCGTCGGCGGTGCTGTCGTCTGCATAACTGTGAATGTTACCTAGGCACAGTAGGTCGTTAATAAATAACTAAATATTAATAAAATTAAATATTAATAACTATTAATTAATTAAAATTAAATATTACTAAATATTAATAAATAACTAAATATAAAAAAAATAAAATTCTAATCAGGGAAACATGTAATTGGCCAAACTTTAGGCATAAAAAATAAATCTATCTACTTTAAGTGAACGGTTGTAGGTTTTCTTCTCTATCTCTATCTCTGCTTCTTATAAAATGGAACGTCTGTCTGTATGTAAGTATGTTTGAAGTAAACTCCGGAACCAGCGAACAGATTTTGATGCGGTTTGCACCAATGGAAAGAGTAATTCTTGAGGTTATATACCATCACCCTAAATAGCCCTAGAACTGAGCAGTTTCAAAGAAAGTATAGTATGAACGAGAGAGAGAGAGAGAGAATATAAGAGCGATCATTTATTATAATTTGTTTATTTATATATATAAAATTATTACTACAGGGCAAGCCCCAAAATGTAACAATGTGAATGTATTTCCAAGTTAGCTCAACGTATCTCACCGCGTACTTTTGAAATATATTTGCGTAAAGCGCCCTGCCCCGCCCCCCCCCCCCCCTATTCTCCCTGCCCATATATCCCCCCCACCCCCCCCAAAGTAAGGCACGGGTCCTTCAAGAGGGGCGTGAATGGGCATCTGTCGCGGGCCGGCATAGCATTCGCAACCCCCGCATACGACCGACTGGTCCATGGTTCCATGGGCGTCGTTAGACAACTTATGGGTGGTTCGGCGCCATACGCCGTGTTTTCAATAATAAAAAAAGCCCCAGTTGCACTCCGGGAGTGCCGGCAGAAGTGAAAACTTTTTGTATTTCCGAAAATAATTCTTTGGTGGTTATAAAAAAAATTAAACACCCCAAAAACATTTAAACACCGTAACATTGCTTAAAAAGAAAACAAAAGAAAAAAAAAACAAAACAAATTTTGAGGGATTCGAACCCATGGTCAAAAAATACAAATCCTACACTCTTACCATTGAGCCACGAAATCACATAAACGACCAAACGAATATCGGATTCCCTTGATATGCTTTCGGCTTTACTGTCACTGAGAGACGAACATAATTGATCCCGAGCCACTCGTAACTTAACCCTTAATACAATGTCGCTTTTTCGATGAGGCTACAGATCTGACGCGAGTTTAACATTTTTTACCCATCTAAAAAAGTGCCAAGCGCTGCTAAAGAAGTTTTCACTTCAAAAAACTGGGCACCCAATGCAAGCTGGTGGGCAAGGAGCGAGAAATGGATGACGCTGGCTCACCCGATGCGGCGCGGAGGCGCGCGCATGCGTGCCTGCTCGGCTCCTTCCCCCGTTCCCACCGGGTTGGGGCTGCAGCACTCGCCGCCGGAGGCTCCGGCGCGACCGCACTAACAGCCGCGGGGGGTGCGCTCGACATCGACTGCAAACACGCGAAACGCGACGTTGGGCTCGGCGGGAGCGCACAGATACGCACGGCGTGTTCAAAATGGTTTGGAGAACTTCGCTGATTGTCTGTTTTCCGACGCGGGAGAGCGCGGCTCGTCGTTCCCGGACGCCGGTTGATGGAGATATTGTAGTAATTTTTACCAGCGACGGGTATGTAAAAAGAATAGAATTTGGTTGGGAGGACAGGTAGGTAGGTAGGAAAAATATTAGTACCCGCGAGATTTGAATGCACTGTCTCTCATTGTTTGGAGATCAACCACAATCGGGTGCACTGTAGAAAGAGGCGGGTTTAGTAGAAGATTACTGGTAGCTGGGAATGGTAGGTGAGGGTCTAAGGAATTGTTATCAAAAATATTTTTTGGAGAAATGTTTTTTTAAAGATATCCAAATATTAGTGAAATTTAAAATTTAGTACAAAATTCACCGCCCCGACATAACCTGTTAGTATGGCTATTCCCTAGAGTGTTTTTATAAGCCGGAGAAGAGGCAATCCTAAGTTTTCTTATATTTTCTTTTTTGTGTAGTAAAACAGTAGTCTACAGCACAGCCCCACAATCAAATGGGTAAGTAAAGCCCTCGTGAGTGTGGTTGGGAGGACAGGTAGGTATAGGAAGGAGAAATGTTAGTACCCGTGAGATTTGAATGCACTGTCTCTCATTGATCTGATCAGAGATCAACCACAATCAAATGGGTACTTAAAGCCCTCGTGAGTCATACATAACGCATTCTCGCATTCAGCGCTTCGTTCGTAATTTTCTCTCTTTTCTCACTTTGTGTGCACTTTTCTCCCACTCCCACGGCAGGTTGACACATCTTCAAGTAATGTTGGTATATTTTCGCAGACACGAAGGTTGAAGGAGCCGGTGTGAGGAGGGTTTGGTTTTCGCATACAAATTGGATAAGGAAGCTTTGCGGAGGAGTTTGCGAAACTCCTCGCGGTTCTGGTCTCCGCGTTATGTTTTTCGTGTTTTTCTATCCGCCGCATCGGCGATACTTAAGGCTGGAGTCGCAGAAAACTCTGAACTTTAACTTTTTTATGGTAAGAACATGATGTGACATTATGCGTCACTATATCTCACCTATATCTACTCTTAGGTAAGTAACGCTCCTCTGTACATTCGGTGATGGCGAATGCTGAAATGAGTATCAACTCGGCTTTGTGCGTTCCACATTTTCCCGCACCGAATTATCCTATGTCGCAATAATAATTTGCCGATTTATCTTACGCCAAATCGTATTTTCCTTGCATTAAATGTTTATTTTTCTAAATATTACAATACGCGAATATCTTAAAAAAACACACATTTTCTAATGATTTTAACTTTGAAGCAAACGAAGGCGAAAATAAAATCTAGCTTATTAAATACATACATACCACACACGCCGAATCCCGACAACCGGGGTAAGCAGCATAATCGGTGTTGTGCTGCAAGAACTCTGTTAAATTACAGCACAACAATGACCACCACGTTTCGCAAAGTATTCGGACAAGATATCTATCAAGCAGCACGTAAGGCACGAAGGAAGACCCAACTGCTGCTTGACCCGGTGGAAGTACCGTGCCAAGGTGAGAGGTGGCGAACCTGTCGCCCTTTAGCACGGCATCATGCCCTTATCCTTTAGTCGCCTTTTACGACATGCTTATTAAATAATTACCTAATAATTAACTTGTTGTGAATAGTACATAGAAGGCGTATAGTGTGCGGGCGCCCTAAGTAGCGCCGACTCCGCCGCGCCGCCCGCCCGCCTACCGCGCCGCCGCGCCGCGTCGCCTCAAGTATTCCCAAGTCAATATAAACTTGTGGGAGTTTCACGCAACACAACATCCACACACGACGAGCTCGTGGCTCTCGAGCGGCGGTTTATTTCATCGCTACCTCTCATCCGCCACTTCGAGAAGTTTCGCTTAAAAATGCGATGTGTCAGTAATGCGACCGCATAAAATACGGAAGGCGCTTCTGTCAGCTGTGTCAAAACAAACGAAAGTGTCAACCTCAAATGACCAATACAGCGCCATCTATTATTTCATAATTTAACTATACTTTGATAAGTTAAGTTAAGAAGTAAGTTACTTTGTTTTATGAGATATTGCGATTGTAGACTCTTGACGATTTTTAGCAATCTTTTCTGTATGTATGTATGTTCCTCCATAACTCTTAAACCGGTCATCCGAATTTGATGAAACTTAGTACAAGCACATTTAACTATACGTGACACAGGATAGGCTTAACAAAATTAAGTTCCGGTTACGCCAAGATGTGGCTCTCATACAAACCGAATTGTTCCGCGCGCCGAAATTATTCTATTAAATAAGAATATCACGCGAGCGAAGCCGCGGGCAAAAGGTAGTCGTAAATATAAACGTAAGTATTAATTTTGTTAAGCCTATCCTGTGTCACGTGTAGTTAAATGTGCTTCGTACTAAGTTTCATCGAATTCGGATGACTGGTTTAAGAGATATAGAGGAACATACTACATACAGATAATATTGCAAAAAAATTGTCAATTCGCAACGTTGTCAACGCAATATCTCATAAAACAAAGTAACAGTTTGTACCGTGTGGGGCCGTTACTTTAAAAGAATAACCCCACTGCATCTCTCCCCGTGTATGTCGTAAAAGGCGACTAAGGGATATGACTCCCTTCTTAAATTACTAGGTCGTAGGGTTTAACCCGCCCGGGTTGAAACCACCACACTGAATGAAAGGTCGGTCGAAACAGCTATGTAAATAGTTTGTGTTTTCCGTCCAGTTCAGTGTAGCCGGCACGACCGAAGGTAAGCACTGACGTGGCACCAAGTTCACCCGGTGTTATGGGCTGACATCACGGATGTTGTTGGTGATGTAGCCAACCGTGTCAGTTTCCATAAAAAAAAAAAACATACTCCATGAACATGCCTTACAGTCCAATATTAGTATTGATTATACACTAAAGGCAGATTTACATTAGGTAAGTCACTGACAACAGTCTGGCTAGTCAGCGCTGAACTGACTTGAAATCAAAGAACCGAGTCAGCATTGACTTGCCAACGAACTGACATCTGTTATTTACTCCGTGCAAATCTGCCAGCCATTTATAACCGCTCCATAGAACTCGAAAACGTATTCAGAAAGAATGTTATAAGATATTCGCAAGTCTGTAACGTATTCTGACATTGGCTTATACGCTAGCGGAGCGGCTAAGTAGGTAAGACTTTAATGTTGCAGTTGGTCTGTTCACACGTTGTTACGTACTACGTGCCGGCAGTACATAGGAGGCCTTGTAGCTTGTACAAATTATTCTATTGGCTTAAAAGGATAAGTTTCTTTTATATTGCGAGCAACACACACACCTCACACCTCGGTGAACTACATAGGTGCCGTGACAGTGCTCCTACCTTTGTTTGTGCCGGCTAAACTGAACTGAAGGCTATACTGTATTTTTCATAGCCACTTCCAAGCGGTGCGTTAGTTTCCGTCAGTACAGGTCAATTTATACCACCTGGTAATACCAGGGAAGAGACTGTTTGAAATTGAATCCGAACCACACGGCTATATATAGGCAGTTATTATAAACTTTTTTTTTATGGAATGCTCGATTTTTGCATATTGTCTTTAATATCTTATAAACTATGCATTTTAAAGTTACAAATAAAATATATTTGTATGCCTTATGATGAGACTTTTCATAGATAGCCCACATGATGTAAAAAAAATTAACTATCAAAATTTACCCCCAAAATCTAGATTCGTTCATTTAGGTTTTTACGCTATACATCCGTCATTGGTTCGTATGTACCAACCAAGCTCTATATATATGTACCAATTTTTTACTTTTTTCATGCAGTAGATCCGGAAAAAATAAGCTGTGAAAGATGAACAGATAGACAGACAGACACAAGAGTGATCCTATAAGGGTTCCTTTTTTTTTCTTCTTTTGGGGTATGGAACCCTAAAAAATACGCAGATTCAATTGTAACTTTACAACACACTTATAAAGCAAATCACAAACACACATACGTACATACTTGCTCTCTTTTGCGTATACACAATCCATCACCCAGTTTGCCGACACGCAATATTGAATCCAACGTTTTCCGGATTATCAGGGTATAATCGGATTAATACTCAACGCTTTTTAACGCGAAATTCTGTGCCAAAAAATTACAAAAGCAATGTGTGAAGCGATCTCTGTGCTCTTAAATAAAATAACAGATAGCGCCGCCACACGTGCTGGGAGGAAATCTTTTAAAAACATTATCCCGTCGCCCCCGCCGCCGCGACAACCGGATCAAACCAGTCCGAGGCCGTCTCAAACCGGATTTCACCGGATATACGGTGGAGGGATTCATAGGCTTGCCAGATTATGTTGTAGTGAACTGTGCTGTGGTTTAGAAAGAGGGTTTATTACAGAATGCAATTTGTTCCAGTCAATATTTCATAACACTACACTTTAGCATTGGTAGTGTAGATTTACGTATGAAAAGATAGATATTCTTTATTGCACACCATTAGGTACGTAGTACTCAAAAGGAGAGCTTAAATACAATGGGACATTATTTGCAAATTAGTCCTGCAAATTGTTTGCAAATAATTACTGGGATATGGTACACAACACCGCACTGTAAACCGTAACCTACGTACAACGTAGTGTGGGAAGACCACCGCTCCAGATGGGACGACGACATCAAGTACGTCGACGGAAAGCAGTGGTTCCGTGCCGCTGAAGGCCGGGAGGACTGGAGGAAAATTGGAGAGGCGTATGCCCAGCAGTGGACGCTTACACGCTGACTAACTGACTGACCGTCGACTCACCATGTCAGTTTACATGTGTAGTTAGAGCAGCAGTGACGTCATGAACATAGGAATTCACCGAAATTTCATTTTTTCATTACTTCAATACGAAAATAAATTAAACATTAAATAAAATCCTCACACATTAAAGTTCTCAAAACACTACGATAACATTTCTACCTTTTTGCGCTCCATTATTTTATGTTATCTACAATTTCAAACGTCTGGGAATCGTACGGATCCCTAGCGGATGTAACCGGTATTAACCGGCTTAGACGACCGCATTCGTGACACAACACGATAGTCCATTATTCATTACGACCTTTCATTTTTAACCTTTTATTTCCTCTGCAGCCTACCGTCCGACACGGCGGCGGCGGCGGCGGGTCAATTCTCTACCAGCTAAACATCATCATTTAATTTCTTAATTAGATAAATGCAAAGCCAAAAATTAAGAGAAAAAATGCGTCCGAACCAGGATTCAATTATTAATCGTTCCGATACTCTTCATTACTAGTAAAAAAACCTTATTAAATAACATAAAATAAAAACCTATTATTAAACTAACAATCTTAAACTATTTAAAAAAATTAATTTATTGTTTATTGTATAATTTCATCCATAGGTAGGTAACCTACGCTTGAACATGTCGAAAAATCCGCCAGTTCTAAATTCAATGCGAAGAAGAACTGACAAACAAACTTCGCAAGTCACAATGTTTTGTTATATATATAATAATTGAATGAAGATGTGGCAGTAACTGTGAGTTGAATAGATGGGTAAACGAGCTACGGAACCCTCGGCGAACGAGTCAAACCTCACTTCGCCTATTTGCTATTATGTTAGCTCACCTGAAGACTGCTGAGCTGGTGCGCGTAGGGAACACCGGGAAAGTAGCAAGAAAGTACAGAATCGATTACAAATGTTGAGTACACCATCATACGATTACCTGCCTACGAAACCCTAGAAGTGTACTCGTATGCGTTACAGTTTCAACTAACTCAGACCTCGTGTGAACTCCTCCATTACCCTTGGTCCTCGGACACGCTTTGGACTCAGTGTTGCAGGACTTTTGTTTTACGAAATTTTGTAAAACGAAAGAAAATGTAACCATTGAATAGAATAGAATAAAATAGAAACTCTTTATTGCACACAATGGAAAGAAGAACAGTACACGAGTAGAACAAACCAACACAGAAGTGCGCAAAGGCGGACTTATCACTGCAAGTGGTATCTTCCAGTCAACCTTTGAATGTTTGAGAGTCGTACGTTGTGAGATATAAGTAGGTATTACCAAAAGACTTGCAAAAGTTGAGAGAGTGAGAATACAAAATATAATATGAGGAAAATAACTATGATAAACTATAATATACACTACATATAAGTATATAGGTGGTTCGTTCTAACCTGAGGCGTACAGATACATTCACGCATGACGGTGAGCATAAAATTCTGTGAGTGTAGTAGTGCTCAGTCCATGTATTTATTTTTTTATTTTTATGGAAACTTACATGGTTGGCTACATCACCTACAACATCCGTGATGTCAGCCCATGACACCGGGTGAACTTGGTGCCACGTCAGTGCTTCCCTTCGGTCGTGCCGGCTACACTGAACTGGACGGAAAACACAAACTATTTACATAGCCGTTTCGACCGACCTTCCATTCAGTGCGATGGCACCAACCCGGGCGGGTTAAACCCTACCACCTAGTGATATAAGAAGGGAGTCATATCCCTTAGTCGCCTTTTACGACATACACGGGGAGAGATGCAGTGGGGCTTTTCTTTTAAAGTACCGGCCCCACACGGTACATGTATAGGTGCATGTCAAGCATTTGTATAAGAAAAATGCATTTGTGTGCGTACGTGTGTTCACCCTAGGTTAGGACGTCCATGCTATACGTACTAGGAGTAGAGTAGGGTATAGTAGAGTTGAGTAGAGTACAGTAGGGTAGGTGGTGTGGTGGGGTAGGGTTGAGTGGTATGGATGGGTGCCATGGTGCCGCCTATAGAATTCACGATAAATGTTTTTTTTCTTCAATGGAACTAATGTGCTTTCAGCATGGATGAGATTTTCTTTATTCTGAGTGCGTAGTCAACCCTTGGCAGGCATCACTCCCGCGCGGGGAGGCGGGGCGGGGCTGGGGGGGGGGGGGGGGGGAAGGGGGCGAGTAAGCATTCTCTGTTAGCTGGAACTTATATTAGACAGGTGGAATTTTACAATAATTTATTTTAAAGGCCTGTTTAAAACACGCTCGTGCGGAGCGGAAGTGCACGAACTTACGATGAGTAACAATGCAACTTGAAATTATAGTCAAATTTGTATTTTAACCCAGTTTCAATGTACCCTCTATCTGTTACTATAGCTCCAAACTTGTGCTCTGGCAGATTAAGTGAAGCGGAGTTAACGCCAACCTTTCAGTCGGCGCTCCAGAAGCCAATTTTCATACATCAGCGGGCGTGTTAACGCGCGTATTCTTCGCAAAAAAACAAGTTAAAAACGAGCGGTTTGAAAAAAGGTTCGCGCCCCCATTGTCCGGGCTACAGCTGCGCTGTTGATCCGGAGTCGAATACAGTAGCGGAAAATAGAACATCGAGTACGCATTTCGAGTACAGTTTCAGGATAGGCTTGAGAAACTTCAGGAATAGAAAGTACTCATTGTTAGAAGATAAAAATCCTTATCACTCAAATCGAAATTAGGTATTTTGTTTTTCCTACAAAAATTTAAAATTGTAATAAAAACTAGATGGACAGTGAGTACGGAGAGGTTTGACAACAGTGCTGTCTAGGTCTAGGAAGTGCAATGACCTAGTCCAGTCCCCTTTTGCTTTTGATGTCATTCAAATTTAATTGTTTGAAATTTACCTATATGCAGTGCAATTCTACTAGTTAAGCGTGCAAGATAGCCATTTTATTTTTATTTAATAAAGGCGGACGTTAATCTTCCACCAAATCTCGATGAAACTATTTTCACCAAAAAGTACTATAAAATGACTGCATCTGGAAAAAAGTTTTAGAGCTTTTCGTCTTCAAATAAGGACTCCTTTCGAACCTTGAAGTTGCGAAACCCTATCCTGAAACACCCTGTATATAACCACCATCGAAAACAAGTCCTATTTCTAGATGGAATAGAAATTATTCCAATAATAAAGTAATTACAAGCAGAAACGCTCCCCGGCTAGGTGGACGACCTAGGTAGCCGGGAGTAGATGGATGGAAAAAGCGGAAGAATGCGTGCGGTGGCGTACCTTCTGAGATGCCTATGTCCAGCAGCGGACCGACACATTATGTAAATGTAACTACTGATTATCAGTGTATACTCAAATGAAGTAGGTATACAATTTGGCTCTCAGTGAATTAACCCGCAGCTGGGCTGTGTAGACCTGGGTTCCGCGTGTTCGTGAATGAAAGTGTGCTATTTTAAGTGAGGCCTCATGTGGTGGGTATTGAAGCAGAATTTGGTTAGCACAAATTGTACAAAGCTGTCGGACAGACAGAGAGGAGGAAACAAATGGAAACCAGTCAATCTAAGTAGCTCAGTGGTGCGGTCGGTCGACTGTTATTTATTAAGCAACCCTAGGTGCGGTCAGTACTTGGATGGTGGACCGCTCGACCGTTGGAGGCTGACCGTGGTTCGGATTCCACGTAAAACTATAGGTCCCTTCCCTTCTTACCTTATTAGGTGGTAGTGTTTATCCCGCCCGGGTTAGTACCACCGCACTGAATGAAGCGTCGGTCGAAACGGCTACTTATGTAAATAGTCCGTGTTTTCCATCCAGTTCAGTGTAGCCGACATGAAATGAAGGGTAGCACTGACATGACAGCTAGTTCACCAAGGTGCTATGGGCTGACATCACGGATGTTGTAGGTGATGTAGCCAACCGTGTCAGCTTAAAAAAAACAGTACAGACACAAACTCGCTCAGCACACTATGTAAAGAGCAACGCTCGGCATATTTGTTTTGTCGATAAAATCTGTAATGACGAAATTTTAACACGAAAAATAACTCAGATGGTCGACATTGGTAAGAAAATTAGAAGCTGAAGTGGCAGTGGGCTGGGCGCATCTGTCCCAGACCCGACAACCGCTGGGGTAGACGGATGCTCAACTGGAGGCCACGGACAAGCTAACGTAGCCCCCGGCTAGGTGGACAGAGGACCTAGACCTAGAAATGTAGCCAGGAGTGGATGGATAAGAAGAGCGGATGAACCACGTGTGTTGGCGTGCCTTGAGAGAGACCGCAGTAGACCGATACGGACTGATGATGATATGAATATAAAAGGTAAGCTCGGTTCCCTTCTTACCTTATTAGGTTGTAGGGTTTGACCCGCCCGGGTTGATACCACCGCACTGAATGAAATATCGGTCGAAGCGATTATGTAAATAGTACGTGTTTTCCGTCCAGTTCAGTGTAGCCGTACGACCAGAGGTAAACACGGACATGGCACCTAGTTAAAAGAGCTATTATGGGCTGACACTTCGGCTGTTGTACGTGATATTGCAAACCATACTGGTTTCCATAAAAAAACTAAATACCTAATAAAACTGCAATCCAGGGAAGTCTACGGTATGGCACCTACCTTCTCGGAGGTGATATTGGCTGGTCGGAGCATGGGCTTTGGCCCCTACTACTCAGCCACCCATACTTGATTACATAAAAAAAAAGAAATAACACTATATGTTCCTGAGCCTAATATATACATTCTTCTGTTGTGTTAATTTTTAACAAGAGGATTGAATCGCCTCGTCTTTTTTTACGCGCCCGCAGCTCACCGCCTCCTCCGAGAATGCGCTATAAAAGTGTCGAGCCTGAAATTGGGATTAGGTTCGTTTTTTCCGCCAAAATTACGCCATTCTCGGCTCCGCCATTTGTCAGGCGTCTTTCCTCACTAACTGTACCGCTAAACAAAGAATTTGAAAGGAGAGAACAGTGTTCACGGCACATACATTTCACACGAATAGCACAAGAATAGTTTGTACGTGTGAATACTTAATAAACAACACAATTCGGTAGTTTCTTGTCTTCTTCTTTTTATCTTCTCTTCTTTTCTTTTTCTATTTTTTCTGTTATTTTTTCTCTTCTTCTTCTTCGCTTATCTTCTCTTCTTCTTCACTTCTCTTTCCTTCTTTACTAGTAAAGCGCAACGTCTGTCTGTCTGTCGGTCCGTCTGTCTGTAGGTCTGTAACGAGTAAACTAAAAGACGGCTGAACCGATTCACATACAAATTATTGACACTAGTGATATCTGGCGTGTCTCGTGGCGATTAAAGGCTTATGGTAATATCACAAATATTTCTCGAATGCACCTACATTGGCTAACCTGATAGGTATGTAGGAAAATGATGTATGGAATGCAGCATTTCGTTAATTCTATAATAAATTCCATCACAGCATATTATAAGCAACTAACTCCTCAGCATTTCATGCTTATAACCCGAGCGGAGCCGCCGGCAAAAGCTAACAAACCCTATGTACCCCCAACATAAACACACACAATTTGAATCCGCCTTCTCATAACGCACGTGTTGATGAGGTTTAGTGCACGAGTGAGAAAGACAGGCGTACATTTGTAACTTTCTTCATTATGCAGAAAGCTTTGCCCGCGGCTCCGCCCGCTCTCATATTTGACTTCTCTGCTAACCTAATAAGCCATGTAACGTAATGAAAAGTAGGCTATAATTCATGGGAAGAACCAAGCTATCCGTAGAAGCAAACTGTATTAAAATTGGTTTAGTGGTTCTCAAGTTATAAGCGGACAGACAGACATACAGACAGAAAGCAGACGTTTGATTTTATTAAAGGTACTAGCTGTGCCCGCGGCTCCGCCCGCTCTCATTATTAAATATCTATCAAATTTTTACTTCTCTGCTAACCTTATAAGCCATTTAGCGTGATAGTAAGTAGCTTAAAGTTGATGGGAAGAATCAAGCTATCCGTAGATTTTTTTTATGAAAATCGGTTCAGTGGTTCTCAAGTTATAAGCGGACAAACAGACATACAGAAAGCAGACGTTGGATTTTATTAAAGGTAAAAGGTATATTAATAAAGAAGGATGTACTAAGAACTTCCACCTGCTCGACGACGCCCCCGTCTGTAATTCAGAATTGTTTTGCTAAACTTGTTGACAGACTCCGAATGTATAAACCTTCTTTACCCTTACGACAAGGAGATAGGTACGCCTGAAGAAGAAGGGACCAGGCAGGGTCTGCTGTGAGCCGTTGTTTTTTGGAGTTTTTACAAAGTTTGTCTGAAGGCTTACTCCGGATTATGTATGTCCTTTCCTGAAACGGGGAAAGTCAAAAGGGTTAACGTACAGGATAAACATGGGCTTACTGAGGAACTAGCCGAGAGCCGATATGTTCACACACTTTGTAGGCTTAACTTTGAATGCCAATACTTTTTGTAAGCTTCGACATTAGTATTAATTTGTTCATATATTTGGTCATTAGGAGCTTATCATTCACCAGGACTTAATATTTCTCATTAAAAGCAGGTGTTTTTTTTTTGTCGCACACGCAGCTATCAGGATCATATGTCATTCATTATTCAAATAACTTTCATTCATTACTATATTATAATTTTACTTACAAGTTTACGGCATTTACGGCAAGCGCCGAAATATTTGAGAAGTGTACATAATGTATGAGAAGTGTACATAATGTATAAAACAAAATAATACAACACCACATAGTGGTTGAAAAAACGCGAGAGTGTTTTTAATATTTATTATAATATATATATGTATAAACTTTCAATGGCATTAGTATTAACATCTTTTAGATAAATACTTAAAAATACTTTATTTTTTCATTAGATAAAATGAAAAGCTGAAAATAAAGAGAAATGCTGGATGTGAAATGTTAATGAAATTCATATCTTGAGGTTCTGACTGCATAATTAGTTAATACTTGACTAGGTACCATTTGTACCTCAATAATTATATTAACCCATATTGACAACTTGATACTTCAAGTATGATAATATTTTATTATATATAAACATAAATATATACCTACATATATATTTATATTTTTTCTTATTGACAACTGTATTTTTACAAACAATATTAACTCTTGACTAGGTACCATTAGTAACTCAACTTTATTGACCCATTGACAACTTGATACTTCAAGTATCTTAAATATTTATATATTTTTATTTTTTATTTTTGACAATACAATTAAACTACATTGTAGTTTAATACACTAACATAATTATGTTGATACAAATTACGTATCAAAGTTTGACAAAGGCTCTTTACACCTGATTCACTTATTTAATAGGTCTTTGTAGTCAGAACTCTCAGCAAAATTGTTAATCTTGCTCTCAAGCTGTGTTTTAGATGGACTATGGGCGGTGTTATTATGTGGCTAGTCACTAAATACTTGTAAAAATATGTTTAAAATAAATACCCTGCGAAGTTTCTTGTCGGTTCTTCTTCGTGGGTGTAATCGAACCGGATAGAACAAATTGTGACAAGTTCGAGCGCAGTCTAACTGCCATATGATGATCAATAAACAATACAATACAATAATTATTGTTGTTTGATTGACTTAATTAGTTGCTTATTTTCTAGATGTCTACGCGCACAATATCTACGAAACACTCTCAACAACTGCCTTTGACTTTGTTTAAAAATGCGTATGTGATACTAGTTAAATAAATATATTTGAGTTTGAATTTGAATACCTACATAAAAATAATTCTAGAAGTTCCGAGAAACTATGAAAATAATTTCTAACGATTTCTTAATGACATACAATTTGCAGGTATTCAAACCTAAAATTATACCAAACTAGACGCAACACCTAATTTTGATACGAGTATGTAATTGTATTTTTTTATTTAATCCAGTATGAGTGGCTGAGTCAGAGGGGCCAAAGCACGTGCTCCGACCAGCAAATAATACCTCCGCGGAGGTAGGTGCCATATCGGGGATGGGTGGTACCAAACCAGTCGGCTCTACAATTTGAGCCTCCCACCTTGTAAGGGGCAAGGGAAGAGTGAATAGAGTTATCTATTTAGTTCCGTAGGTGTGATACGTCTATCGCTCTCTATCAAACTCCATACTATCCAATGAGAAAGAGACAGCGATATACAGGTTTGTTAGTATAAGTTGTGTCATTATAATCGTGTCACACTCTACATCCACACGCAACCTACAATTCAGCGTTGAATATTTTAAAGCTTGTGGCGTTTAACTTGAGTGCTGCGTACTATTTGTCTGTCCGTCGTCGGTATAATTATTAAATAATACTAGCGAGATTCTGAACCTAGCAGTAGCACCTAGCGCTTGTTCAGTCTGAAGAAAGTTTTATAGATAAGTAGGTATATAATATATTCGTACCGTGTGGGGTCGGTACTTAAAAAGAATAGTCCCACTGCATCTCTCCCCGTCGAATGTCGTAAACGTCGACTAAGGGATCGTCAGCCTCGGCAGCTTAATGGTGCGGTCAGTTATTGGATGGATGACCGCCCGACTGTTGGAGGCTGACCGTGGTTCGGATACCACGTTAAACTGAAGGTCCCTTCCCTTCTTACCTTACTAGGTGGTAGGGTTTATCCCGGCCGGGTTGGTACCACCGCACTGAGCGAAACGTCGGTCGAAACGGCTATGTAAATAGTTCGTGTTTTCCGTCCAGTTCAGTGTAGCCGGCGCGAAATGAAGGGAAGCACTGACATGGCACCTAGTTCACCCGGTGTTATGGGCTGACATCACGGATGTTTTAGGTGATGTAGCCAACCGTGTCAAGTTTCCATAAAAAAAAAAAAAAAACCTACACGGGTAGATTTCAAAGAATGTTTTACGAGTCTGAGGAAAGGTCCTAACAAAATACTTTCCTACATTCAGGATTACTTATGCTATCTACTAGTTGTGCTAGCGCTAGCACAACTGTACTAGCGGCTCCGCTCGCGGTAATGTTGGTGAAAACAGTTTAGTTAATGAAAAGAGATTCATCATATTATGGATTTCTCCCTTGCTTCCCTTTGACACATTCTGCTGCTGTCAAACCTTTCTTTTTAAATTTTAAATCAACATTCGAATAAAAACTCTATGCAAATCGGTTGAGTAGTTTTCGAGTAAATTACACGAAAGCTAACGGAATTGCTACATTTTATCCGACTGCGTTGACTTCCGATCCCACTGCTCGGCTCATAATATGATTAATGGCTTGAATCTAGGGCTTGAATTACCTGGCTGAGATTATGTCGCATTACATTGGCAAAATCTGCAATCGACTTTAGTTTTTGGCCCATAAAGACATACTCGTACATAGTAATTTTGTTGATTTTGAAAAGCAAAGGTAACATTATCACTCGTACACACACACAGTGCGGTCGATATTCTTCCTTCTCACTGGGCTGACACGAACTTTTGATTTAGAGATAAATAAAAAAAAATTAAATAAAAATAAAAAAAAAAGTTTTTGAAACGGTGCGGTGGCCGTAATAGTACAATTTCTTTCGAAGAATAAAGTGTTAATTTTGAGGGTTCCGTATCCGTCGTACGGGACCCTATTGCTAAGCCTACGCCGTCTGTCTGTCTGTCTGTCTGTCCGAGGGCTGTATCTCTTAAGCCGTAATAGGTAGCCCGTTGAAATTTTCACAGAATATGAGTTATTACGACCGATATAACAAATAATAAAAATAAGAAAAAGTTAAAAATTCACGGGGGGACCCCAAGAAACTAAAAAGTGTATGCGCGTCTACCGAAAAGAGTATGAAGCATTTTAACTAATACATAGATGGCGTGAGTGGCGCTGACCATGACATGGCGATACGGAACCCTCGGTGCGCGAGTTCGACTCGCACTGGGCCGGTTTTTTTATGGAAGACGTGATGTCGCGTATCCAATGGGTTTCTGAGCACAGCCACCGTGCCTGTTTTCCATAGAGAAATAATATAACGTCTGTGCTGTTTTCCTTGCTGTTTTCCTATAAAAAATATGCGCCCCTCTTGAATGAGCTGAGACTGTAATTAGGGAGAAATATATGGACACTGAGAGCGCTCCTAATTTAGCAGCGGTTCTGCGTTTTGTTAATTAATTGTACGAAGGTGTTGAGGCCGGTATCTGCTTGTAGTACTCTGCGAAGTGGTTTTAACTAACAGTACTGTAACTCTCGGAGACGACGCGGGCGGCCCGGACGGGTCTGTGAGTAGCGAGGGACTCGCAATCGACACTGATTTATGGAGCGAGAAGGAGTGCGCTCTCTCCATCCATCATCTCAACGCGCCAATCATTAGACCGCCTAACCTAAGGCTAACCACTCACTGGCGGACAGATCCGACGGACATGATCGTTTGACCGTTTCGGCGATCATTATTTAAGCTTAGTACAAGTCATTTTGCTCACTAACTTACTATACAGGGTGTTCGACACATCGACCGACAAAATTTGTTTATAGGTAAGTGGGGTCATTTGCAACGTTTTGACTTATGATACCTTTTGTCAGGTGTCACGTGGTATAGAGATACGATTTGTTTTCTTTATTTTTGAAAATTACCAAAATGCCAGCTTTTAAAGCTGGGATTTTGGTAATTGTAACTTTTTTGTTTATGATTGTATCAGCACGAAATAAAATTTATTGAATTTTACGATGTATCCTTGTTCTAGGAAAAATATTATTTGATGAAATTAATACCATGATTTGATAAGAAAATATTTTCGTCTTTTCATCGTCTCTCTTCTCGTTTTTTCAATCTCTATACAATAATACCCCACTTGGTGGATTTTAAAGAAACAAATTACATCTCATTGATCAAAATATATTCAGCCGCCTTGGAGATAGGAGGGATTAAAAAAACTCAACCACTCACTCGGTCATATACCTAACATACATCAAAGTGAAACACAATAAAAATGTTTTTATTTTGCAATATTATTGAATACGCTTACGGTGGTCCGGTCGCCGCTCACACTCAAATATATACAGAGGCGGCGGCGCAAGAAGTCGTGGGCAACGTGGGCGACCGCCTTGCGGCCCGGGGGGCCGCGCGCCTGTAACTTCATGCAGCTTTGATTCATGAAAAATATTCTGCTAGATTTATTAAAAGATACCCCGAGTAAACAGGTTTAGACTTAATCAAAGGCAATTACGAGTATAAAGCTTACCATATAAAGCCTTTATTAGACACAAGATGGGAAAGCAGGACAGAGGCAGGGAATATTGCAATAATACAGTGGCTGTATTATTGCCATTTGATTATGGTGAATGTATTGAGTATTGGCAAAAATTAGAGGGCCTCGCAACATTTTTGCCCACATTAAAATAAGTTCATGCCCCGCCACTGAATATATATATATTCTTCTTTGTGGGTGTAATCGAACCGGATAGAACAAATACAACATATTATTACAAGTTCGAGTGCAGTCTAACTGCCATAAGAATGTTCAACAAATAATAAACAACAAAAACAATTAAATATTTCACAAATTATTGGAATATTGGGTCTAACTAGGTATCTAAATAACCATAATATGTTTAAAATATTCGAACATTCAATTGAAACTTAATTGCGGTTTAAATTTTGAGATAAATAATAACATCTCCGTTGTTTAAACGCTAACAACCATAATAATTATGGTTGTTAGCGTTGGCGAATTACAATTATTGTAATTCGCCATCGTATATTTTCTGTGTCGCTTTATAACTAAATCCGAAAGGTTCCTTCGTCGAACCGCGTCGGTGAACCAACATGTCCGCACGCCTGGACGCACAGTGAGCGGGGGGGTCGTAGTGGACGTGAATTGGGAATGACCGAAGAATACTCAAAACATAGATATGATTTATCTCAGTTATTCATAGGCTTCGGAGCTGAGAAGCGACGATCATTTTGAGGCCGAGTTGGGTCAGACTTTTCTATTGAAGTGTTTTTTATTCAATAGAATAGAATATAAACCCTTTATATTTATTGAATACAAAAACTTTTAGGAAAATAAATAAACAGGAGCGGGGATGAGAAAAGTGTCTATGTATTGTCTAAGCAATTGTCTATTCGTTAGGTTTTGTAAGTTGCTGGCACTAAACAGCAGAGTAATTGGTGTTGTGCTGCAAAAACTACTCCCTATAAAATATGATTTAGATTAGAATGTTACATTTCTCTGTATATATTATTCGTGTAGGATATATTTGTATGTACGTTTATCTATTTATTAGTATTTCTTATTTATTATCTGTTGAAATATATCTACGTTATCTCTTATTTGTTCACTGCCACTCCACACTTTTTCATATAACCCAGCAGCAAGTAAGGCATGAAGTCCCTCCTGCTGCATGACTCGGTGGAAGGACCGGGCCAAAGACCGGGTCAAGGTGAGAGGTTGTTAGTCTGTCGCCCTTTAGCGCGGCATCTTGTCCTTATCCCTTAGTCACCTTTAACGACATTCACGGGGAGAGATGCAGTGGGGTTATTATGCAGCCGACCCCACGCGGTATTAAAATGAACGCCTATGTAATTTATTAACCACCTTCGCTCAAGCAAGCAGCGTGCCAATTAATTTCATATACGAAAGATCAATGTAGGGACGCACGACAGAGCTATATGTATGTCATTATGTACCTTATAGGTAATGTAATAATGTCTACATTTGTTACTGTCTGTCATAATTATTTTTCTAAGATTACTTTTATTACAGTAATAAAGCGCCGAGCATGCTCAGCCCGAAGAGTCTAATATGATGGAACAAAAAAAAGACAGGGTGTCCCGCTTGAAAATAATCATAGAAACTTTATTTCAGGGGCAATAGGAAATTATCTCCTATAAATAACGAAACCTAATAAATAAAAGCAATTAAAATGTAATAAAAAATGCATCTAGGACAAAATCATGTTTGCTTCCTTGTTATCAACAAAAGATTACATAAATAACTACTGCCTATAATAATTGAAAACCTCGACGTACATAAAGTCAAAACATAATAATATATTTTATAAAGTAAAGTAAACCTACCTATAAATATAAATATTCATCCATCATGGCGAAAACAAATAACTATTTAAATAAAAAAGAGTAATTTTTCTACGAAAGAAACAAATTGCCGGTCGATCTGACCAGTAGTTCAGGAGTTATAAGCATTTATTGATTTTCTAAGCCTTTTTTTCGCCATATTTATAGAATATCTTGATGTACGACTCTCGGGTATGTCGTCTTAACAAGTCGGAAGAACTACCTTTAGGACGATATGCCTCACCTTTCTCTTAACAATTATAGTTTTCGAGATCTAAGTCGCCAAAAGTACATAATTTTCGTGACGTAACTTTTTGTAAAAAAACCTCCGGCAAAATAAAGACGTTTCATAAAGTTTCCTTGTTTAAATGTTAATGTAAACATTTTTAATTTTTTCGCTACCTACTTAAAATTACACTTACTTAATACCCACTAGAAAACTGACCATGTCCGGGTCGGAATTTAATGTTAAAGAGTGAATTTTTTTACATCTCGTTTTTGTTTTCATTATTTGTTAGAATATACTCGTTAATAGTAGCATATACTTTGTGAACACTTAAACCGGCTACCTATTACGGTTAAAAAAATACAGCTCTTTAAAAGTAGAACATACGGATGGACAGACGGCGGCGTATGCTTAGTAAGAGGATTCCGTACGAAACCCTAAAAAAATCTCGTGATGAAAGATTACCTACATAATAACATTATGTCGTCAAAGTGTACCTAACGTACTTACGCAAATCGCAGCTCGTCGAATTATTTAGATTACTTGAATTTTTCAATCACTGTAAAACGAACCATTCTTATAAATTACATCAGACACGTGTGCGTGTTTGTAACCACTACCGACGACGGGTTACGTTAAATGAACATTATACATGTCATTGTAAGCACGTCATAAGAAGGTGTGACCGCCGAGATTTTTTTAATCCATTCACTCAAAAAAATATTATTATTTATTAGATTTAACTATATTTATAAGACCTCACGCTCTACCACCTCACCTGCTACACGTTGTCGGAACTAGCTGCCATATCACTTTTATTATTTGTTGTTTATTGACTGGACTCGAACTTGCTTCCATTTAGATGTGTTGGCTTTACTGAAAGGGCCTGAAAACACGAAAACAAAATTGTTATAGCCGTTTCGACCGACCTTCATTCCGTTCGCTAGTCAATCACCTACTTAGGTAAGGAAAGATACTTTTGTTCATCAGTTAGACGTCTAAATCTATCCCATAAGAAATCCACACCGTAGGTACCAATAGATTTTCATGTAGAGACAGCCTGTATATAAATAATCCTTGTAACGTAATATAGAGAGTGTGCCACCTAGCGCTATTGTCACACGAGTAGGCGGAGGCGCTGAAGTAGTCGTCTAACAGGATTATTGCCTACATTACCGTTGAAATGAGGTCCTGAAATAACTGGTCGTCGTGTTTTCATGTCTCTTCTACCATTTCCATACATTGCTGGTGCTCGCGTATCGAGCGAATAGCGAGTGAGCATTTGTACGATTGTGCTGAGGAGCAAAATAATGTGTTTGTTCGAATTTCAAACTTTCATGAAGGCTGGCGTAGCTGAGTACGCATGTTATGTCTGTGCGTGAACATTCAGGACAGTTAGAATTCAAGTGCACACTGCACACTATTTCACTTCTCATCACTAACCTAATGCGTAAAAAAAATCTATTCTCAGAAGCTATGTCATTAGTTCTGCCTGACCACTTACATTCATTATTTATTCAGTTCATTCAGTGCATAGAAAAATAACAGTATTTACTTTTTGTAAATGTTTCTTATGTTCCACTTTTATATATGTCGGATATCCGGTTGATTGAATTTCATTTAAATGATTGCTGATTAGATATTTTGTTAACGGTGGTTGGCGAAACGCGTCACGTGGGCGAGACGTGGACAGAGTCGTGGAGCGGGGCGGCAGCCATTTTTGGTAGTCTTTTTCTTCAACGATCTTTCGAGGTGACCGCACCGCTTCATGAAACTGTCGATTCACCTACTTCCGTGTTTGAGTATTGTACTGAGTTGTTCGTTACGTTTAATAATACAACGTGTGATTCTACGTGTGTGGTTTTAATGCTCGATTACCTACTACGCCGTGTCGGATCCTGACGCGGATAGTGTTGCAAATCCTACACACGCGGCGACATATATATATATATATTTTTTATGGAAACTGACACGTTTGGCTACATCACCTACAACATCCGTGATGTCGGCCCATAACACTGAGTGAACTAGATGCCATGTCAGTGCTTCCCTTCATTTCATGTCGGCTACACTGAACTGGATATGTGTATTTCACTATACGTACGTTTTTGCCAAGTTTTTTATAAACCCAACATAACCAAACGATATCCAGAAATTAAAGTAAGTCGATTTTCAACCTTTATTTCGAACTCTTTATTTGAAATCCCAAATTAATGAAACAAAACCACATTGTTTGGTTTTGCAAGCTCCATCGCTCGCCGTGTGTGAACTCACCTCTTGCTCGCGTCGTAGTACGAGTTGTAGGTTCGCTCTCTCTCCCTGAGGGATTATGTGCGTGGAAATATTAAATTTGATCGTCACGAACGATTTACCACCAGATGGCTCTCCCGTGTCACACCCCCATACCCCCACACCCCGCCTCACCCCCGCCCGCCCCCGCCCCACGTGGGCGGATGGCGCGGGGGGGATTTGCACGAAATAATTTCATTTGTTTTATTATCTGGAAATTTTCGTAAAAGTTTGGTAACTCGATTAAAACTTTGGATTTTTTTTTATAGTATTGGGAGTGGATGAGTTTTTGGAAATTTATGTTGTGACGATTGAATGTATAAAGTTAGATAGATATAAAATTCTTTATTTCTGTACAAAATTTTACAAGAAAAATAACACATGAGTTGCAAGGGCGGACTTATCCCTTGAAGAGATTTCTTACAGCCAACATTTAGGTATGAGAAATGTGTAATAATAAACAATTGGTATTACCTAGCAAAGATATGATGCGAACATGTTTAAATTAAACTTTTAAAATATAAGTTTGAAAGAAAATCTGCAAAATATTAATATATTATATAAGTAATACATACATATCACACACGCTGAATACACAACCACCATCCACGACAATCGGGGTAAGCCGAGTAATCAGTGTTGTGCTGCAAGAACTCTGTTCAATACATATTCAACATTATAATAAATGGAAATTATGAGACATTAATAATGTTACGAGAGAAGGAAGAGTAAGGAAATAATTAAACATTTTGTAATTATACTATTCATATTATTTAATTAACATAAAAAGCTTGTCCAGTAGGTTAACCTAATTTTAATACTTGTGTTATTGAAAAAAATACTTCGTTGATCCGTAAATATTTTACAGAAACACTGTAGATCAGTTAGCTCAGGATAAAAATAAGAGAAAGACGCTCAAAAACATTAATATTCATATTATATTTTTATTTTTAATTTTTGATAATTATACTACATTGCCATATACTAACATAATTATGTTAATACAATTAATTACGTATCAAAGCTGACCAAGGCTCCACACCTGATTCACTTAATTAATAAGTCTTTGTAGTGAGACAGAACTCTCAGCAAAATTGTTAATCTTGCTCTCAAGCTGTGTTTTCGATAGACTGTAAGCCGTGTTATTATGTGGCTAGTCACTAAAAAATACCCTGCGTAGTTTCTTGCCGGTTCTTCTCCGTAGTAATCGAACCGGATAGAACAAATTGTGACAAGTTCGAGTGCAGTCTAACTTCCATTCCATATGAATAAACAATACAATACAATGCAATTTCTTCGCTAATCTGGATTTAACTGCGGTGCCGTACGGTCTCTCGATAATGCCATAGTCACATTTCTACTCTGTATCTCCACACAGTTAGACGCGGTGCCCCGGTGGAGTACTAGAGTGGGTACCTACGCGTTAGCTAAGGGCTCGTACTATACCCATACTACCTGACCGATTTTACCCACTTTTTGACCCCCCCCCCCCCCCCCCCCCCTCGTGACCTACCGTGGATTGTGCTCAGATCCCCCCCCCCCCCCCCTCCTCCCCCATTTTCAAGTAGTATTTTAAATATTATAAAATATCTATTTCTTTATATAGAAATGGCTATTTTTAGCCAATATTTGAGATCTTAGTGTGGTGTAAATGGTACGAGGTAGCAAATCGGCAGGAAATGAAAACTATGCTCAAATGTACAGGTAGGTATTTATGGTTTTATTAATTTATTTTAAATAACAATACACTTTCCAACAACTTTGGTCAAGATATTCCCATATTGAACTTTAAAATAACTTTTTTTTTATAAACAAATATATTGTAAAATATAACTGTAATAACGTGAGTTGGCACTAACCCCCATTGTGACTGACCGTGGTATTTTTCGAACCCCCCTCTCCCCCCTAAATCGGTCACGTAGTATGGGTACGAGCCCTAAGCAGCGCCTCCGCCGCAGACACGTTCGAAAACCGTAAAATATGATTAAACTCGAATTTTACGAGACGGGAATTTAATATGACAGTAAAATGATTACTTGTTACGAGCTACGATTTTAATGAAGCTACTATAAGGCTGTATAGTATAGTATGGCGCGGTTATGGTTTGTTTAAACAGTTGAGTTATGAGTTTGAAAAATGTGAGAATTAAAAACTGTGATTTATTTCCATCGCGTTCCTGGCTACGATTTCTGCTTCGCGAAGTTATGTTGAAATTAAATTAAATTAATAATGAATCTACTTTATTTAACACTTTGTCTAATGTTGTAGAGAAGGCGAGCTTATCCCAAAAGGTATTATCAACCAACCTGGGACTGTAAGTTGATGGTTGATCTTTTTTTTTTTTTATGGAAACTGACACGGTTGGCTACATCACCTACAACGTCCGTGATGTCAGCCCATAACACCGGGTGAACTAGGTGCCATGTCAGTGCTTCCCCCTTTGATCATGCCGGCTACACTGAACTGGTCGGAAAACACAAACTATTTACATAGCCGTTTCGACCGACGTTTCATTCAGTGCGGTGGTACCAACCCGGGCAGGTTAAACCCTACCACCAAGTAAGATTAGGAGGGAAGGGACCTACAGTTTTACGAGGAATCCGAACCTCGGTCAGCCTCCAACGGTCAGCGGTCACCCAACCAAGTACTGACCGCACCCAGCGTTGCTTAACATTCAATAGCGACAGTTGACTGTCTGCACCACTGAGCTATCGAAGCTGACATCTTTTCTTTTTTGATCTGATCTTTCGAAAACGTTACATAATTCTTTACGTAATGTATTCGTATAATATTATTTTGCTTTAATAGCATTTCATAGGTCCGCAGACGATTACGTGGGCTGTTCCGAAAATTGTTAGCCACAGAATAAATACAATTTTTTTTCCTGAAACTATTTTGATTTGACGGCTAATTTAAATACAAATCTCCTTGATGAAAATTATTGGCTACCTATGTGTAGTTCTTTTTTTAAATATTTTTAACGGTTATCCGTCACTCATATTTTATTTGCAACAATGGACGTCTCGCGAGAAGCTTTTCGTGTTATGATTTTCTATGCTTATAAATTAGGGTTAACCTTCAAGGAATCTCACGAAAATTTACAAGCTGCTTTTGGGGAGTCTGCTCCTGCGTTAGCAACAGTTACTTATTGGTTTCGTGAATTTAAAGGTGGTCGAGAGAACCTAAACGATGACCCCAGACCCGGCCGACCATCAACTGCAGTCACTCATGAAAACGTCATCAGGGTAGAGTGGCTACTGCGGGAGAATAGACACATTACACATCGGGAGATTCAGGCTGAACTAAAGATTGGTATTGCGAAGTTTGTCTGCCTCAAGCTTTCGGGGAGTTGAATAGCGAGCGCCCAAGGAGCGGCGTCCGTGGCATTCTTTTTCACCAAATAACGCGCCCGCTCACACACCGGTAGAAACATGGACTATTTGACAACTTCGGGGGTACAAAGGTTATCCCATCCTCCGTACAGCCCAGATTTAGCTCCATGCGATTTTTTTTTATTTCCCACGGTAAAAAAAATGCTTCGCGGGCGAAAATTCAACACTGCAGAAGAGGCCGTCGAAGAATTTCGGCGGTTATTTTTCGACCTCCCGCAAGATACGTTTTTTAAATGTTTTGAAAGCCGGTTCACCCGAATGCATAAGTGCATAGGGATTGGAGGGAAATATTTTGAAAAGCTGTAAATAAATTTTTTTCATATATTCTAACTATTTTTCATTTCACTAACAATTTTCGGAACAGCCTATGTAATTATGTCAATGTTATCATAACCTTGATATTGTGCTGGTTGCCAAAATGTTTCATTGATGGAATTAAATTAATATTATATTTTATGTACCTTGTTATTAACATTATTGGTCAGCGCATGTATTGTATTGTATTGTTTATTGACCATTCATATGGCAGTTAGACTGCTCTCGAACTTGTCACAATTTGTTCTATGCATGCACTTCACTTGCATGAGACAGGAGATAGTGTGTGTAAACAAATGTGACAGAGATATAGGTAACATTTTGAAATGTGGTTTTTCTGAACTTACCTAGACAAGATGATGACCATTCTGGTTAAATATTTTGTTGGTTTATATAAAAGTATAACAAAAAGTTTATATAAAAGTACGACATACCATCACGCTGTAATCCCGACAATCGGGGTAAGCAGAATAATCAATATTGTGATGCAAGAACTCGGGTAAATTCGTGGACGAAGCGTAAAGTCAGTCAGTCAGTCAGTCTGCGTGTAAGCGTCCACTGCTGGAGATACGCCTCTCCAATTTTCTTCCAGTCTTCCCAGCCTTCAGCGACACGGAACCACTGCTTTCCGCCGAGATACTTGATGTCGTCGTCCCACCTGGCGGGTGGTCTTCCCACACTCCGTTTTCCTGTCCACGGCCGCCAGTGTAAGACACGGTCACTCCAACAGTCATCGTCTCTTCGGCTAACGTGCCCAGCCCACTGCCACTTGAGCTTAGCCACCCGGTGTCCAATATCGACTACTTTGGTGCGTCGGCGGATTGCCTCGTTACGCACCATATCACGTAGCGATATTCCCAATATGGCTCGCTCCATTGCTCGCTGGGCAACTTTCAACCTTTGGACAACAGCGACCGTCAGAGTCCACGTTTCACACCCGTACGTCATAACGGGGAGGACACACTGGTCATATATACGGGTCTTTTTTGCGGAAGGTCAGACCTCAGGACGAATTTTTAACCTCTTTTGAAATTGAGAACCCCTTTGTAAATTACAATACAACGTCGACAAAGTATTCGGACATGTAAACTGTGAAACAAGCTATTAAAAAATATTGTATTTTAATTAAAAAATATTGTATTTTAATTACTACCTGTTTTAAAAAAAAATATTTTATAATAGCGGGGTTGGTACCTACACACAGTGACCAGTGAGTGAGTATATTCTCGGCTTGTATAAGCGCAAAGGCTTCACGCTTCAGTTGTACCCACACACACACACCCTCCAGTTCTTTTCCTTTTGTGGCGCGGCGACGGGGGTGCGAGTGTTACTCTTGTCTTGTAACAAAACACGAGATGTCGGTGTGGAAAGTTCTTTTATGGAGAAAGCGGGCGAGAGTGGGGGAGGCCACTTAAATTTAGGAAGATGAAGTACTGAAACTAGGCAAGAAAGTAAGGTTAGAAGTGAAGAAAGGTAGAAAGGTTGGCCTCGGCACAAGACGATGAAAAAGACGCTCCGCAAAGAATGCTTCCCCGAGCCACCAGTCAGAGCCCGAGCCAGTTTTGTCAGCCTCGTTAGCTCAGTGGTGGGGTCGGTCAACTGTTGTTAAGCACCGTTGGAGGCTGACCGTGGTTCGGATTCCACGTTAAACTGTAAGTCCCTTTCCTTCTTACTTTACTAGGTGGTAGGGTTTATCCCGGCCTGATTGGTACCAACGCACTGAGCGAAACGTCGGTCGAAACGGCTATGTAAATAGTTCGTGTTTTCCGTCCAGTTCAGTGTAGCCGACATGAAATGAAGGGAAGCACTGACATGGCACCTAGTTCACCCGGTGTTATGGGCTGACAACACGGATGTTGTAGGTGATGTAGCCAACCGTGTCTTTCATAAAAAAAAGAAAAAAACCTCCAACAGTAATGTTTATTGTATAATATCATCCATAGGTACGAGTAGGTGACCTACGCTATCGGAATAAATGCCTTCATCGAGTTCCATTCTGCACAACTAGTTGGTCCGTTTAGTTGGTCGGAGTGGAAAGCCTAGCTTGGACATGTCGAAAATTCCTCCA